>CM033277.1:34373928-34908928 GCA_019343175.1 Oedothorax gibbosus
TCTAAATATTCTAATTATTAATTAATTAATTAGTAAAGTTAGTAATAATTAGTAAAAGTTACAAAAATGCCCAACTATACTTTTAATCACCAACTTTTAATATCTTTTTTTAATATCTTAAACAATGGTCTAAACAACAACAAAAAAATAGATTAATTGGGAAAAAATAATTCTGACGTTGGATTATAAAAGCTTCTTCTAATCATAAAGTACTGACTTTTCAATGGTAAAAAGTATTGTCACCCATTAATAACCAAAAGTAATTAAGCAGCTTATTAATTCATCCCGGCTCCCTTGAGATGTAATTAGGCTGTTGTCATTAGGCGGAATGAGAAGTGGTTATCCCCCGCTAACAATAGTTATATTTCGTTTTTAATACGAATAATTAAAAAGAATGTAGGAAAGAAGGGAAATGTTACAATGTATGATATAAAGAAGAGGGTCTACAGATGAGTTGGATATTAAAGTATCAGAATAATTTTAAAACCTTCGGTTTTTAATTTTTTTCCTTCTTTTTAACAACCAATAAAATTAATCCTCTTAGACCCAACTTTTTTTATTTTTATTCTAAAAATCTAAAATTTGTGAAATAGACTCATTTTGCACTCAGAATAACATAGTAAAAAGCAGGGGAAAAATCTTCATTCTTAAACTAAAATTTAAGAAAAAAAAATTGGAATCCTAATTTTTTTAAAATAAATTATAACAATAATTTTTTCGAGTTTTTATTTGTTAAAATTCACTTTTTAAACATTTAAAAATGCAAGCAAGAAGGATTGCATGGCCAATTATTTAATTAATATATTTAATAAAATTGTTTCAAAATGAATTTTATTTTACCATATTTTTCATCTTTTCATTTAATTAAAACATTATTTAATTCTTCAAAAGACATGTTTCTTCCATATAACATTACAAAAAGAAAATATAACTTTATAGGACAGCGTATGAAGAATTTAATAAAAAAAATTGAAATAAGTGCGAGTTTAATTTAGTAATAAAAAAATCGCAAGTTTGATGATTTCAAAAGGAATCATTGGGAATGAAAGGGTTAATCAAATTAGTGTTGTATAACTACTGTTTTTTTTTATTAAAACGTTTTAGGAAATCTATTTCTATCCTTTGATCCTGACTTTTACATTTACGGATCAAAGTTTACTATTTCTTACTAGATAAACCATTTCTCAGGTTTTTGTTTCGAAAACATGAAAAATGATTCTACCGGATACCTAAAATATGGGGAAACATTTCTCCACACATCCGTTCCTGGAACCATTATTATGGTGAAACCAAGCACAAAATTCTCGACAAGAAAAAGCACGATCTTATAACTTTGTTTCACCTTAAAAGCCGAATATATTTGAAGAGTACAGGGGGAAAAGAGCTTGATTTCATAGGGATCTGTCTGCATCAGGATTCTTTGGCAACAATGGCGAGTCATCGCCTAAATTGGTGTAAGGGAACCGGTTACTCACTTTGTTTTTCACTCGCGGCAACCCTGATTCACGCCAGAGATCAGTGGACTCGAGTCACACGTTTGTACCGCGAAAGAAGAACCGAAAGGAAAACCGGTTTCTTGTCGCCAATGTCCGCCAAGCACAAATGAATACGGGAAGATTCCTACAAAATCAAGCTCTTTTTCCCATGTACTCTTCATTTGTGTTTAATACACAAGCATAAAATATTCAAAGTAGAGCACTTATATTAGTCATTTATACATTATTTAATAAATTAAGTTATTTCAACATTAACCCTACATTGGTTACCCGGACGTGATACGAACAAGCAAAAGTACCATATGTTATTAGTCTTTGAAATTGCACTTCGTCCCGTGGGGGAGTTCTGTGGCGCCATATTATTTGTTTATGTACATTTGTTCATTTATTACATTTATTTATTTACTGAAACATAGAGCAACAATGATGAATGCTTTAATTTTATGTACGAATTGTAATAAGTTAGATTTTATATTAATAATTTGCAATATAAGATAACAAAACACCGAAGTATTTACCCAACAGTTCTTGAACCCATTTCTAAAAGGCTACTTATGAGGATATATATAAAAGGAGGGTATTAAATATTTGACTTGCAATTTGAATCAAAGATTTAAATTAGAATATAGAATATCGAATATTTAAATTAAAGCATATATAATATTTCATTTAGACTAGTTTAAAATATATAGTTAACAAAACACCAAATAACCACGAAATACTTATTAAATCCATTTCCAAAAGGCTATTTATGAGAATAGACACTTAAGGAGGATTTTGAATTGTTTACTTAGAATTTGTATTGATTTATTAAATTAGAATATATATTAAAGTTTAAAATATATAGTTAGCAAAAAACACCAAAGTAACCACGAAATATTTATTAAACTCATTCCCAAAAGGCTACTTATAAGGATATACATTTAAGCAGCGTATAATATATTTTACTTAGAATTTGTTTCGAATATTTAATTTGGAATATATATTAAAATTTTAAAAGATATAATTAAAAGAAAACACCAAAGTAACCACGAACGTTTTATTAAATGCATTCCAAAAGTCAACTTACATATAAGAAGGTAATATAAAATTCAACTTAAAGTATTGAATGAATATTTAGATTAGAATATATATTAAAAAATAGTTTAAAATATATAGTTAACAAAAAACACCTAAGTTGCCACTAAATATATACTAAACCCATGCAAAAGGCTACTTACATAAAAGAAGGGTATTAAATATTTAACTTGCAATTTGTATCAAAAATTTAAATAATATTATCTATTAATAGTTTAAAAGATACAGTTAACTAAACACCAAAGGAACCATACATTGTTAACCTTATCATTTCCTAAAAGGCTGCATGACCCAATTTCTTAAAAATAGTTATAAAACTCAAGAGTTTCGAAGATATTGATTTTTCTTAATTAAGGAATCGAGTTCTAGAAATGATGCTTCAGCAAAGCTCTTATTTCCAAAACCGGGAGTACTTTAATTGGACTACGGTTACATCAAAGAGACACTTTATTCAATTTCTGCAATCCATTTATGCGCAAATTGGTTGTTTATTGTTAAGAGGGTAATTGAATTTAGAATACGCTGAATTTGATCAAAGTGACAAATAAATATTTTTGATGTCAAATAAATAACTGAAAATGTTCAAATGTACAACTTTTCAATGTTAAATCTATAAACTAAATGACAAATATATCATTAAAACAAATTGATTAAAAGAATCTTAACTTAATATATTGTCTTTTTGTCCTTAGGATAACACTTTTTGATAATTGAATCGGTTGTTTGAATAAGGTAATAACTCCGAAAATTCGAAATTCGTTTTTTTGCCTTCAAATTTTATTTACATGTATACGCATACTGTCCGATCTAAAAAGTGAGAAAAAATTGAATGCTTAAGGGCGCATGAGCCCGATCAACCGCGGGTTTCCAAACCAAAGTGCCTCATGTTAATCCAATTGGAAAAAATTATTTTCTAAGCCTTATTTCTCCGGCTGTATTGAATATTTTTACAGTACGGGTTTTATAAAATGATAAATGTAGATAACCGACGGGTCCCGAAAATCCCACTTTTTAAAAATTTCTTTGAATATTTTGCATAAAATAATTTATTGATAATTAAAATAAATATTTGAACCAATTTCAAAAAGTGGGATTGTCGGGACCTGTAAGTCAACTAAATTTATCACATAAAAAAACAGTTTGAAAAAATATTCAATACACATGGAGAAATGTGGCTTAGAAAATATGTTTTCTCCATTCCACACTGAGACACTTTGGTTTGGAGACCCGCGTTTCATTTCTTGTTTGACCGGTTCTTGTTTTTATTTATATCCCTACTGGGTTGACCTGGTAGCACAAACGGTTAGGGAGCTAACCTTTGGAACTTAAGGGTTCGGGTTCGAATCCCGGTAAAGGCATGGGTGTTAGCGTCCGTCAATAAATGTTGTTATTTGTCTATGTGTTTGTGTCGTCTCTTTCTTTGTGTGTCTCTTGTGTCTGTGTCATTTCTGGGGTTGAGTACAATAGACTTGAGGTCGCAGTGCTTGGCGAACTTGCCCCCCACCAAGAAAGTCATAAGTCATCTCTACTGGGTTTCCATTGGTTGCTTCGGTTTCACTCTCAAAATAAACGATATATATATATATTAAAAGAATTTTTTCTTTTTGTGCAAGCTTTCTTTAACAAATGTTTTGAACTTGTACAGCACAGCAAGAAGTTGGCATTTAAAAAATTTAATAAGTAAAATATTCTTATCTAATTTTTCTCTCTCGTTGCCTGGAATTACTTATGTTTTGGTATTCAAAAATGAGTTTTCCAAGAATATTTTACTTATTAATTATTTTAAATGCCAACTTCTTGCTGTGCTGTTGGTTGTTCAAAACACTTTGCGTATGCGTGATCTTCTTAAAAACTTCATTATGACGTCTTACAAGTACTGGTAACTCGTATACCATATTGGGAGTGTGTAGATTTTTCCGTTTTTCATCAATTCCTTTAAAATCTAAAAAGTTATAAAGCCGCTACCCTTTGAGCCTGCGCGATTTTCTCGAAAACCTTATGATGGCGTACTAAGAACTCGTGTACCAAACATGAAGTTCTTAGATCTTTTAGTTCATGCTGCATGAGGGTTTTAGATAGACAGTTTGACAGATGAACCACTGTCCAAAACCCTCTTTTTCGGAATCAGAACCCTCCAAAACTGATAGAAAACACGAAATCTCCATTTCAGATTTCCATCGCAATACTGACATTACCTTATACTTCATACTAAGACATTTAAATTAATAAGTTTATGCGATATACTTCTTAATAAAATATAAATGTATATGAAAATAAACATCACTTTAGGCTACTATTATGACTTTTAGAGATAATATTTTCTTTCCCCATCGATGACCATCGGTCACAATTAGGGTCGGATGACCGGCAGATGGCCGTTACATAGAGCCTGATGGATCGACCATCGGATGAGTGTGAGAAATTTCCACGATTTATCTTTCAAGAAATCAGCTGATCTGGGCTGAAACAGTATATATTATTAGAAACTAGCAGTATAATCCCGCTTTGCTGGGAACCCGTTAACTTAATAGAAAATGTGTCTTAAAAATATTGGAATAGGATTATCTGCTATAATAAGATTGATTACCTATGATTTACCTAAAACAGGGGTTGCCATCCTCAAAAAGATTCGAACAGTAAAGTAGAAGAACTTCCGGATACACAATGTTTGTACACCTTCCGTTTGGAGCCAAGATAAGAAGAATTTCAGATTTTCACGTTTATTGACTTATGACGTCCAGCTCCTGTTTTTGGCCCAGCCCATGTGTTTTCAAGCCCTGTTATAGTCCCTCACTCTTACGTGGATGACGTAGTTTTGAAAATATTATTATTTATTAAAAAATAATTATCAAATATGAAAAAAATAAGCTTCATATGCACACGTAGGTATTGAAGGGATTCAATCTATATTAAAAATGTCAAATTTTTCTGGGCAGTGTAAGTAGGTCTTTCACGATCCACAGACAAACAGACAGACTCTTTCTTTTATTATTATAGATGAGTTTTATGCATTATTTTTTATCTTTATCGGATAACTTGCCTTGTCATCGAAGTACTCTTGCAGGATTTATAGATATAGTATTTAGTTCTTCTTTACAATTTGTCTGTTAAAAACAGCTTTGTGTTAAAATAATAAATTGTTCTTACAAAATACGACTTTATCTGTCATTTATACGGTATATTTCTGGCACATCAACTAACAGTTTTCTGTAAAAACGAGACTTTTTTTTTACTGTGTTACTGTTGGTAGAACGCTAATAAATTATAATACACTGTTAAAAATTTGGTGCTAGGTTTCACCATGATATTGGTTGGTTTCACCATGATATTGGTTCCTAGTAGCTGCAACGGCTGAATGGTGAAATGTTTCACCTTTTTTTTGGTGTTTGGTTGAACCATTTTTCTGGATTTGGAAACAAAAACCTGAGAAATGGTTCAACCGAATACCAAAAATATGGTGGAACGTTTCACCATTCAGCCGTTGCAGCTACTAGGAACCAATATCATGGTGAAACCAAGCACAAAATTTTTAACAGTGTAGTTAGATGCTAACTAATGATAAAGGTTAATACATTATAATGTTATGATGCTTAAAATTAATGAAGGTATATTATTAACGCATTAAATTTACAAGAAATATCACCCAGAACCTTCTCAAATAGAATCAAGTGAAAGGAAGTCCGTTACTTTAAAATTATGCCACGAATTCGTAAAATTAGGGACATTAGTTGACTCCTTGCCTTGTTTAAAACTTTCAGTCTTTTCATCCTAAATGTAACAAAACGGCAAAAAAATATTCTGTAGTGTACTTAGAAACTATTCAAGAACTTGATTCCTTTTAAAAACATCAAAGATGTTTGTCCGACCGATGAAACCTAATCCGCCTTACGCCATAACGACTTTTCCGTCTTAAAAAAACCGTTTTTGTTTTCATCTCCAGTTATACCGAACGGGTTTAACTGACATTTCAAAGCCAGCTTTAAGAACAATTGTTTTTAAGAAACCGTTTTGGTTTCCTTAAATTACAACCAACTGCAACATCAAGACGAAAAATTCGAAATTTTGTTAGGTGGATTTAGTTTCAACAGACTAACTTCTCTGCAGCTTCATAAGCGGGTCTCAAACCAAGCACACAAGCCGGAATATATATGAAAAGTACAGGAGAAGAACCGTTTATTTATTAGGAGTAGTTCCGTAATTGTATCTGCTTGGCGGACATTGGCGACCGGAAACCGGTTTTTCTCTTTCTTCTTCGCTTGGTTCAAGCGTCGGAATCGTGCATCGCGTTAATCCAAGCTGCCATCTCCTTGGTTAATCTCAGTAGGTAGAAAAGTCGTGGTTTAGAACTTTTCAATTAATTTGCGAATCTTAAAATTTATCTTAATTTTTTTAGAAAAATTCGTGATTTTCAATCAATCGTACTTTATTTTTAAAGCTTAACATGATGATAAACACAGTCTTTTGAATAAAACGCGGAACTGAATTTCAGGGTTGCAGTGAGAGAAAATGCACAAAAACAAAATTGAGAAACTGGTTTCCTTACACCAGTTTAGGCGATTTCTCGCTACCATCGCCAAAGATGCCTGATGAGGAAAGTTTTCAACGAAATTAAGCGGTTTTTCACCTGTACTCTTCATATGTAATAGTAGTAGTAGTAGTAATTTCTCTACCGTCTTTAAAGATAGAAGGCAAGTCCCTGCATCGCGCCGAATTACACTGCATAATAGTTTGTCACCATTCAGTGACATTCGGCATGCGTAAAATACTGCTTGTTTTAACAATAGCTGAACATTTTGTAAGGGTTCGCATGTTATGATTAAAAAAAAATTGCGTTTATGAAGCACTATGTTTTGTTACCGTCATCTCTCTTTAGTTACATATCGGATCATTTATCTCACTAGTAAGGCGCATATCATATATCCACACCTTTCATAGAAAAAGACCTCTACACTCAAACACGTTGTTGAAGTGGTCCTGAAATTACAAATGCGTAGCCCCAACTTTTTATAGAGCGTATAATTATTAAAGCGCACTGCTCTCACTACTTTACACGTGAAAAGTAAAAAGGTAACCCTTTGAGAATGCCTTTTTTTAGAAGATAATGGTCAAAAGCTATTTGGAGAACTTACCATTAATACACCTTGGATCTACCTACAATCCTTGAGTTGTTCCATTTCTATTTGTAAATCATGAAGATAAACTTATACTTTCTACAAACCCCTCTTAAAACATCGAAAATGTAGCCAAGTCACGAAACTACGTTCCTTGGAGACATTTTTTTTATGTGCACGTGCCCTTTTATCGTATAAACTCCGTAATCGCACAATGCATTAGATAAGTAAAAAAAAAAAAGTAAAGGTACGTTTTTGGCTACGGAGGGGAATGAGTTGAACCTCTTTGTGTTTGAGTACTTGATCACGTTTGGGTGGGTGTGAATTTAGTATGGAAACACGTTTTGTCGTTTTCGATTGTGAATAATGAAGCTTATTATTGAATAGGGTATCTTATTCCCACAAAGGATTAAATAGCTAATATGTAGAGCTTTTTATGTTTGTCTTTGATGCGATTTTAAAAACAACCCTTAATCACCTCTTTTTGTATACTTGTGAATAAGGAAGCTAATTATTGAATAAAGTATCTTATTTCCACGACGGATAGGCTAAAATTTAAAGCTTTTTATGTCAGTGTTTGCTTCGATTTTCAGCTGCAACCCTTACTCACTCTTTTGTGTACACTTGTGAATGAGGAAGCTAATTATTATTGAATAAGGTATCTAATTTCTACTATGAAGTAGCTAATATATGGAGCTTTTTATGTTAGTTTCCACTGCGATTTTCAACTACAACTCTTACTCATACCCCTTTCATTGTATACTTCATATTAGGGTCTTCTCTTCAAGTAAACAAAGGTTATCACTTTCCGAAATCTAAGGGCGTTTTTTTTCTGTATTCTAATGTTATATTTTTTAATCAGCAAAGAAAATCACTTGTTGTAATCTAAAGGCATCACTTATAGTAATCAAAAGATATAAAATCTAATAATTTATAGGAATCTATTTTTGTGATATAATGGCATCTCGCTTATTAATATCATTATTCTTCTTCTAGTAATGGAATTTATGGATTCTATTGTGGTATCTCTTCTGTTGTTGTTGTTGTTGTTGTCGTGTCCATGTTGTGTGCAAAAACTAGATGGATCCGAAGCTGTCGTAGACAGCTTTCGCTATTTCTTCTGCGGAGAGAATTAAAATTTCTGGGTCTTCAAAGCCGATCCTGAAGAGCCTGGCTTGAATTGCTGGGCAGCCAAATATATGCTGCGGGGACAGTCTCTTCTAATAAAGGAATATAAAATATTCAACTAAAAAGTACCTTTTGTTTAAAAAAAACTTTTACGAATATTCAAATTGATAAAGATATGTATAATGTTTTTTCCGAAAATCAATTTTTGTTAACATTGAAAAAGCACATTCAAATCAAGAAGAATTTTTGTTGAAAAGTGCTTGAAAAAAAAAAGGTTTTGAAGTACGCTACTTCTTGTTAAATCTTTTCCCCTTTTCATTTTGAACGTTTATTCAGCCTTAGCTAAGCACATCACTGCACGATATAAATTTTGCATAAAACGGCCCCATCATATTCATAAGAAAAGCAGCATCGCACGCAGCCAGAGGGGACAAAGAAGTCAATTTAGGGCGAGCAGTCACTGTCTAACTTGAATCTTCAGCAATAAATCATCGTCTAACTCACGGATGCTAGATTTGGCTAATATTAGCCATTTCGGCTAATTTTAGATTCTCTCACGTGGCTAATAAAATTTTAAATCATCAGTTAAAAATGTTTTGGGTAATGTTGAAAAGCCCTCAGCGTATTACACTCTTAAAACAAACGAGCGGTTTTAACTCAGTCTGAGTTAATTTCCACTCTTTTCCGTGCTGAAAATGCACTTCCCCTATAGGAGTGGATTTCACTCTTTTTGCGGAGTGGGTAAAAGAAATAAAAGAAAACAATCTACGTCCTACACTCTTAAAACGAGCGGTTTTAACTTAGTCTGATTTAATTTCCACTCCTTTCCGGTGCCGAAAATGCACTTCCCCTATAAGAGTGGATTTTACTCTTTTGTTTTAAGAGTGTAGTTTTTATTCAACCTGGAACATTTTTTAGCGTTTCGTTTTTTTTACATTCAATTACTTTACATGAAATATTATAAGGTAATGAAAATATTGAGACTGGGTCTAAAATCTTAAATGAAGATTATGTGTTTTCTACACGTTTTGGAGGGTTTTGATTCTAAAAAAGTGGTTTTCAGACATTGGTCCGCCTGTCTACACTGTTAAAAATTAGGCACTTTGTTTCACCAAAAATATGGTTCCTAGTAGCTGCAACGGCTGTGTGGTGAAACGTTAAACCATATTTTTGGTATTCGGTTGAACCATTTCTCAGGTTTTTGTTTCCAAATCCAGAAAAATGGTTCAACCAAACACCGAAAAAAAGGTGAAACATTTCCCCACACAGCCGTTGCAGCTACTAGGAACCAATATTATGGTGAAACCATACACAAAATTTTTAACAGTGTAACTAAAACCACTCTAAAACTTGAACTATCAGATTTATGGACTTCAAATTTGGTACACTTGTTTCAGTACCTGGCGGACGTCATAATAAGGTTTACGTAAATATTTAAAATGCGCAGGAGTAGCTGCCATAAAACTTTTTTTTGATTTTAAAGCTATTGCTGAAAAATGAAAAGAGATACAGACTTCAAATTTGGTTCACGTGTTCCCAGTAACTGTCCGGCGTCATAATAAGGTTTTTGCGAAAATAACTAATGCGTAAGGGAACTTTTCAGTTATTGAAATTTCCTAATAGAGTACATAAATATACCTTTAAATTTATTGAGTGGTAATTAAAAGTCGTACTGAATTATCACATAAATAAATATTTTTTCAAGAGTTTTATTTTTATTTTAAATAAAGTTTCTCGTACGTTTGACGAAATGGCAACAGTGAAAATATTGAATGAAAATGGAATTTGCATGTTATTTCAATGTAGATTAAATTTTTAGTTATTTAAATTTTAAATATACTTCTAATTTAAATTTTTAAATGAAATTTGGAATGTAACCTAGCCTGATTTTTTGCTTCAAAATGACGTATCCCACTTAGTTGTGCGACTTGCGGTTCGTTCTGTGAAAGTGGATGACAGACAGGCTGAGAGACGGATGGACTGAACCTTCCACTTTTTACGTTATAAACGTAGTGTGAAAACTAAAACTAGGGTTGTGTAACACTACTTGGATTGTTGAAATATCACAATAGAGTTCTTTTGATGGTTCATTATATATGTATGAGGAAAGATGCATAGAGAATTCTAACTTTGAATATAAAATATGCAAAAGTTCGCTTTTATTTTTAAAGCATCAATTTCACTATTCACTAATTATTTATTCTTCTCTTTTTCGAAAGAAAGTTAATGAACATGGGAAATTGTAAAAGATATTTATTTAAAAAAATTTGCAGCATTATTCTTCGAATTTCAAACAAATTTAGCAAACGATAATGAGTAATAATTAATTTGCGAAAGAAGATTAATTTAAAAATAGTAGATTTTTGCGTTTAAAAGTTCAAATTATATAAATTATTAGCTAAAGGCCCTGTTTGGCGATTTTATTTTTGAGATGTATAAATAGTGAGTTTTTTGTTGAGCACAAATATTGTGTGAAAACGGTTTAAGTGACAGATTCTGTAACAAATCAACTTGTTTTCTTTTGAATTGTGTTGATTTGTATATTTAAAGACAAAACTCGAGAATCTACGAATAAGTATTGACATGCTTGACGTACTAACGGACTGGAAATGACCTATTAAAAGTTACGATTGGTAAACTTTGGGTAGTATTTTGAGCATCATCTTGGATAATTTTGGGAAATTAAATTATTCAACTGTAGCGGCCTTAGTAACCCACAGTCTACAAAAAGGATCATCAAGGTGGAGATGTGTTACCTCGGCTTATATACTACTATTAACTTTGTAATCTGGAATAGTGGTAGGAACGTGGCTGTAAATCAGCGCCACCTAGTTGTTGGTTTTTGATGGCATATTGAGGTTGCGTGTGTGGTAAACCGCCACACAACCTTGGGCTGGGGAGTAAAGCCGGTAAGTCGCTTTGCTTGCATGGGAAAAGTCCCAGGTTCTTGTCCGGGCATTGTCAAAATAACTGCCGTCCCATAAACGGTCTCTGAGCAGCTAAAAAGTCCGACGAATTATATCTCATGCAGATGGAATGCACGCCAATGTTGCCTCAAATTTCAGACGCCCCGCGTACGATGACGCTCTTAAAAGTTACGTTGGGTACCTACGAAGGTGACAGCTCGTCACTTGACTGTGGTTCTTAATTACAACGTCCTACGCCAATAAACCTAGTGTAGCTCCAGTACTACGATAATTTTACCTGAACCTAACCGTTTGGCAACCCTGGCTCTAACTCTCGGATGCGGGCGTCGAGAGATGTTTTTTTTGAAATAAAGAAAGGAAATAAAAATATGTTTTTTCAAAGTGAATGGTGTAACCTTAAACGTTGTGAAGAATGAGTGCTTTAGTTAGAACAAAAAAGGGGGGGGGGGTGTTGTTCAATTCTATAAAGTAGGACATAGGCCGTTTTACATAATTATTTAACCGTTGATGTGTCTAACTATGTGTTTCAGAGGAATGCTAATACTTCGCTTACCATAAAATAAGGCTTCAATGTCAGCTTTATTTACTCCATCTGACGCCACGTCTCGTCTTAATTATGCTGTTTTATAAAAGCAATATATAAAGGTAGGGGGGTGTTCTTTAATTTATTTTTTGTCTAAATAATATAGTACATACAACTTAAATGAGAAGTAAATAGAAATATTTACGAAAAGCTCTTTTACAATTACATAGTAATATAGTTAAATAATAATTCTTTTATTTATTAAAAACAGAAGGTCGAAAAGTAATTAAATAAGAAAAGAATAAAAAATTTATAATAAATATATTTTCTTCACTTTCATACTTCTGAAAGAAGTATTTTCAAATGGAATTTATCTCTTAAACAAAAAACAAATTGTGTATGAAGTTCTCTGAAAATTCATAACAGTCGGACTGCGGGGACTAAGATCTTGTAGTTCCTTAACTAATACGGAATTCTATTTTCTTTTATTACCCATTACTTTTCCTTCGTTTGATTGCGTTTGGAGGAATTCCAACAGCTACGGTGGCAACGGACGAAAAGTCGTTTTCTGCGAGAAAGCATAAAACGGAAATGATTTTTCATCGTTGGATTCCGTTCTATTACCGTTGTCGAACGCTCCAAAAATAAGTCTCAGCCATATGTTATGCTTTAGTTGTGATGACTCGATTCCAGGAAATGTTTCCGCAATTTATTTTTTACAATTTTGTGTGTCTGCTTCTGTACTAACTTTTGTCTTTATTTTGTTTTCTTTCAAATGAGAAGTTCCGGTGGGTGAGTTATTCAATTGGCTATAAAAAAGAATTGGTGAAGTGGGGTAAATTAGGGTTAAAGCATGGAGGCGAAAAAAGAAAAAGGGGGGGGGGGGGTTACCAGGAGAAAAATAATTATTTTCAACAACACAATTATTTTATTCACCATAACCAAACGCTTGGTGAAATATGTGGCTCTTCCTTACATTCAATGAAATCAAGTAACACTAACTAATAAATTTTTAGAAGGGCAATACAATTTTAGAAACTTGTATCAAATCAGACCTTGCACTGCAGCGCAATAAATCATTATTCCAGTTTTACATAGCCGATTCAAAAAGATTTAAATTATCAGTTTTGTGACGATAACGTCCAAAGATGCTTAACATAGAGTTAAAAAAGAAGATGAAGATGCTTGGCATGAAAAAAAAAGACTTCAGAAAGTCGCCAAACAACCGTAGTAAGCTTTTAAAAAAACGCTCACTCAATGTTAGTTATTACTTAAACGCATTATTAAATTCCTTAAAAAGCGGTAATTAAAAATCAAAAATGACTGTTTGCGCAGTTGTAGGCTGCAGCACGAGATTTGAATTTATACAAGATGGAAGTAATTCCGAAGGGAATTGCATTGTAATTATAATTTTTATTTGATAGTCAGAAATTACCAAGTAGTTGATTGGAAGACATATATTTTCAGGCTTGTGTGCTTGGTCACAAAGACCCGCTTATAAACCTTCGTCAAGAAGGACGGACATGACATACACACACATACAAGACAGATGCTGCCATCTATCGCCACCTCCACAATTTAGGCATGTCCCTGAAGGGGAGGGAAATAGTGTCCAGGGGACCTGTACCCGTGGGAAACTGCGCCGTGACCGCACACAGGACTTTCGGACCCAACAGATTTAACGAGCACGTACTCCGCATATACTCGGCGGTGATGTATAAAGCTATACAAACTCCACTTTAGTATAGCGCCAAATATTTCGCCGAGAGCCTTTGTTTAGGCTTACTACAAAGCGATCAAAGGCTTCACTTGACAAACAGAATTTTGTGTTGCTTCTTACCCGGCAGCATCTCTATCTTCTTTTTAACTCTATGGTGCTCACGCGTCGCTTTGTTGGGGTGCATAAAATCGACTTTTCAATGGGGCCCGGTTGGCCGAGTGGTTTGGACCATTACGCTAGCAGTCTGCGCGCTGTAACGGGTGCGGGTTCGATTCCCGCCTTCGCACTGGGTGTACTTCCTTTCTCTGTGAGAGTAAAAAATTCTTTCTGTGTCTGTCTTACTTGACGAAGGCTTATAAGCGGGTCTCTGATCAAGCACACAAGCCGGAATATATATGTACCTACCCTACTTTTCAACCTCCTTTCAGACGTCTTCACTTTTTTTTCGCCAAGCGTCTCCATCTTATTTAATCTCCATGGGTTTAGTTGGCATCTCATTCGCAACGGAAGCAATCACACATAAAAGTGGTTTCATAAAATAATGTTTTCTTAAGAAAGGAATTTAGCATGCAAAAGATAATGAGCAATGCGTTTGTCAAGTGAACAATGATAATGGTTAGGAAAAATATAGCATAGCTTTGAGTCGATGTTTTGGGTAGATATTAACAATGGGTTGCACGTCTTAGATCGCTTTAGCCAGCTTATGCATTCCGTCTAAAACCCGTCTTTTATAGTCGATACTCATGCATGTTTGACATTTACTGGACATTCTGTTCTTTTCAAGTTTACATTAGTACTCAGAACGTACTCGTATTCTAGATGACAAACTAAAGCATTTGTAGGAGATTAAGTATCTAGGACCGACGTGTATCTAGATTTTCATCGCCTTTAAATTTTAAAATATTTAGTTCAAATCGTTGTTACTTATATGGGTAAACACTAACTTCGATTACCTTTATTTAAACAAGTTTCAAGTATTGGATGAGAAGCCTGTGGCAAGTTACATATGAAAAAAGGTTTTACTGGGTAAAAGTGAAATTCTTCTCATCTTTATTTATTTTTCAAGAATAATTTAATTTTTTTTTATTGAACACTACTAAAAAACATAACTTGTTAGCAAATGTATCAAATCGTATACTGATTAAATTTCATTAACATATAAGTTTATGAATAAAAAACCTTTTTTATAAAATTGCCTAGTGTTGTGCCTAGAGGCCTGTCTCTGTAGCAAAACAAAGCCTCTTGCGTCTGTAATTTGCTGTCAAATAATCTATTTACAATTTTAAATTATGCGTGAATAAATTCTATTTTAATATTGTATTTAAAGATCTTAGGATTACAATAACCATCAAAGAAAAAATAAAAAGATGTGAGAAGTTGAGACATACATTTGCATAATTATACGACCTAATTGGTTTTAATTCTAAGGATGATGTGCATTTGTTTCAGTGGGAAAACTTTAGTGAATCAATAGGTGTGTGGAGAATATTTTTTATATGGAAATTTTTTTTTAACTATTGTATTTTTTTTAAGGACACAATCATGATAAATGTAAATAAAGTACTAACCATTTTTCTTCCTAACAATGTTTATTCCAAAACAAAAATAGAGAAAATTTTAGAGAATGGACCGATGTACAAAAGCTGAAGAAATTAGGTGCAATTCCGGTATTGTACAGCTGTGGAAACAAAGTACCCACTAGTGATTATTTCAGCCGTTAGTCATCCTATAGAATCGGACCTTTTTGACTTTGTGAACAAATAACGTGCTGAGTTAATTGCATGAAACAAAATTTGCATAAGGGGCCGTCTTCATATTAAAAATGCTACCAACTTCAAAATTATCATTAGCAACACCCCTTTTTGAGTCCATATTTCAAATTTATGACATATTTTAACACGAAATAACAAGTTTTGTTGGTTTTTATGCATTGTTAGTGGAGTTAGAGACGTGGTGCAAAGTTTATGGGCCGTAATGTTAAATGAGGTGCACATAAAAAACTACCCCAATCTATAAATATTAAGATAATGAAACGATTTTTTTACTGAATAGTAATTATAATAACCCAAACAAAATGCATACAATATTGGGGTATTGAAAACAGTGTTTATATTTTCAATAATTATTACATTAATTTTTTTAAAAAATATGAATATAAACCCCTTAATATTTTTACAGAAATTAATTTAAGACGTGACGTTTAGGCGAAATCCCAATTTTTAAAAAATTTCATAAATAATTTGCTGAGTAAATCACAAAATACTTTTTAATTACCCCTTAGGGGGTTGTATACGAGATTAAATATGAATTTGATAAACACAAATACCGCCTTGTAAAGAAGAAAAATTTTAAATAAAGACCTTGAAAATTCTATGGAATGGCACAACAGATGTCTTCCATAGAAATTTCAAGGTCTGGTTTTCAAGGTAGATATTGATTCATGATATTCAGCGATATTTTTTCTGTGATTTGTTTCTTAATAAACTTAAAATATTCGAACTATATTGCAGAAATGAACTTGTTATTGGAACTATAAGTTCTAATAGAATTAAAAAGGTGCCGTTAATTAAATACTTGAATGAAATTCTCGTCGAAACACAAGTGTATTAATAACAGTAACTGTCACCTATAACAACTTTAGCACAAGATTTATAATCTTAGAAAAATATAGACAAACCAAGCATTCAGTTCAATTTGAACTTTTCAACGCTAAAATTTGGCTACTTTTATTAACTTTCTTTCACAAATTAAATAAATAATTTTTATCGTTTGCTAAATTTATTTGCAGTTTGAAGAATAATTATGTGAAATTGAATGAGTCAAATCTTATAGCATCCTTTCCTTGACATTTGGCAATGTTTGGAAAATGTTGCCTTAAATGACGAGAGATTCTTATACTTAAATAAGTATCAACAACAAAAAAATTTGCAAAATCCTGATATTTCCAAAATATTTAGCAAACAATGACAAAATATTAACATAAAAAAAAACCCAAAATCGCATTAATAATTGAAGAAATGTAATTAATACCAACTTGCTCTTTAAGCAAAAAAGTAACACTGTGAACCGCTTTCTTAGTAAAAAAATAATGAACATTCAGAAAATCACATTGTGCTGTATTTTATGACGTCATTCCAAAACGATTTATATGGGAAAAATTAATAGTCCTTAAAATTTTAATTTTAATTAAGGTTTCTCGTGATATTGTTGATGTGGCAACAACAATAATTTATATCACTAAAAATTAAATTTCAATGCTAATTTAATGGGTCAAGAAGACAAGATTACAGATGTCCGTCCGGACGTACAGACAGAAGAACAAAAAGTATCAAAAATGAGTCTCTGAAGTCATACCTTTCTAAAATAAAAATAATTCTTAAGATTTAACGGATAGAACCTATTTTGTCAGAGAAGTACGGTCAGACAGACGGACTTCTTTACCATGTCAATACCTACTTTTCTATTTTTTAATTATATCGAGTTAAAAAAAAAGGAAAGAAGGCTTAAAATAACTTTACAGTTTTATCCTCATTGACTTTTACATCCCTCGTAGGGCCCCTTACTCAATATGTTTAACCTTACGTTTCTTTTTCCTCCTTCAATAAACCTACAGACTACGCTTGTCATTTTAGAGATGGTCCCCCAATGGTCTATAAGTGATTCGATTGAATAACTCATCAAATATATTTATCCAAATGTAACAAAAACTTAGATTTAGCGGTTTCCGAGGGTGCTCAACATTTCTAAGTTATTAAAATTGGGTGTTGCTATTGGGAAATTTTAAAGTTCGTAACATTTTTAATATAAAGACGCCCCCTTATGCAAATTTTGTGTCATGCAATTAACTCAGAATGTTATTTGTTCACAAAGTCAAAAAAGTCCGATTCTATAGGGTGACTAACGGCTGAAATAATCACTAGTGGGTACTATTTTTTTCACAGCTAGCTTTTTTTTCACAGTACCTAAGGTAAATTTTTTTAATGTTTTTAAAGTCTTAAATTTCGTCATATTTATCATTTTAAAAAAATAAATTTCTTCCAATAGGAAGTGGTTGATCTAGTGGTACCAGCCTAAAAGTTAAAAAACTTAAATCAGCTCAGTTGTAGATTTAATGGCAACTGAAAAACTCCTGCCCTAGGTGCACGCTAGGGTGGAGTGAAAAAAAATATTTTTTATTCAACATTTCTAATAGTGAAAAAAAGTTGTTTCACAGCTTACTAAAACATGATATATAATTTTTTTAAAGTTAAAATTAAATTATCAGGGTCCACAATGAATTTATAAATACGAATGTGCTGGCTATACAGTAGGGTGGGACGAAAAAATAAATTTTTGAGTACAAACTTCTAATAAGACTCAAAAGTTGCGTTTTGTCATGCTGATTACTGGAAAAATAATAAAAAAATTCCTAATTAATATTATGTTCTGCCTCAAAGCGGTTGAAGTTTGAAAAAAATGCCAAAAATCAACTCATTTTAATTTTACCGCCAGAACTTACTGATTACATTTCATACTTTGAAAAAAAATAATATCGTTCAGTTATATATCGTTATCATAAACAATATTTTACAAATGCTATTCAAAATTTTTTAATTCTCGAAAAAAATGTTAAAAATACGCGATTTTGATGAAAAATCACAAAAATTTATAGCTTTTTAAAGTGAACCTGTTTGGAATTTTAAATTATAGAAAAGTGCTCTTATACATAGGAATGGATGCTTTACATTATGTTTAACCTATATAACATTACATTATGTTTAACCTATGCATTCTTATTATTACTTTATTTGCCAACTGCATGGCAATGAATTGTTTTTAAGGCATATGCTTGAACATTTAGATAGAGTAACAAATGGAACCAGGGCATATTCTGGTCCGATCGTAAAGTCTGGTTGGTTGTGAAGAGCTTCCAATGTGCAGTTTTTAAAAAATTGAAGTAGTTTTGCCAAGTCGCTTGTAAAACATTACTAAAAGCCCGTAGTACAGAACAAAAGTATTTTATGGATATTTGCAAGGTAATTTCTGCAGGAAAAAGTTCCACTGACCTGTTGTAAAGGACGCCTGGGAACATTTGTCATTCTAGGTGGATTACAACTGCTAACAGAATATTAAGGCTGTATGTTGGAACACCTGCACCTTCAAAAAGTGTGCAGATATTGGCAACGTTTGTTTGCAAAGTGTATGCTCCGAAAGGTTCCAAATCAGGAACAAGCCATCTTAAAAATATGGAGTTTGTCATCTTTTTGACACCATAAATAAATGTCAATACTTGAATCGAGAACTCAAAAATATTATCCATCCGGTAATCCGACGTAATGGATACTTTGGTCATCCCGAAACATTATCCTCTGCATGATAACTGACGAAGGCCACATGCCCACATATGAGGGAATTGGCTTTAAGAAGGATAAAGCAAGCAATGAGGCTAACTAGGAAAATTGTAAGAAGAGTTGAGCTTCCCAAGTTTAACTTCAATGCCAAGGAATACATCGACATCATCGACTGGTCCAACACAACTGAAGAGCTTAGTGGTAGAACGTGCTAAGTGACATTTTTGAAAAAATTGAGATTTTTGTATAAATGAACATATTACTAACTTCTTTAACGATATCCCCCTTTCGCCCCCCCCCCCCCTTTTCATAAACTTTAAGTTTAGTATATTTTTTACGCTTTACAAGTAACGTTTTCAACAGATCTGAGTGAAAACGATAAACTTTAAAGCTCATTTTCTCGTTTTCACCTTTTTGTCACTTAGCATGTTCTTCCACTAAGCTCTTCAACTGTGACAGAACCTCCGATTACAGCATCTGTCATCAATTACAATATCATTCTTAATTTTCCTGTCGGAGATGCATCCGCCCTTTTTGAAATTTTATGTAAAATATTATATTTTTTTTATAAAAAACACAAAAAAAAATATTTTATTCTTAAGGTTTATATTTCCATTGCTTTTTGTTATTTGTAACCATATTTTTTTTGTATAAATGAAGCCATATTAGGTTCGCAATATAAGTCTCACTTTTCCTATGGGAGATTAACATGGGGATTTTTTTCGTGTGTTTCAAACATTTAACCCGATTGTGGACCCTCAAGACATTAAACTAGAGTTCTGAAGTTTTTACACTTTTTATTCAGTATATCATAATACAACTTTTTCATGCTATTAGATATGGAAAAAAGAATATTTATTTTTCAGCATATGAAATCACTCCACCCTAGTGCACGCATCTTCCCTACTATATCTAGCAATACCTTCAATACATATAGCTAACGTTTCATATAAGCCCTAATACCCCGAATAATACAATAGCAGAAACAGAAATTTCCTGTCTCGTATTCCCTTACATAAAATCTTAATGTATATACAAAGAGATCGGAATATACGGAATAAATATATGAAAATCTTCCGTATCATAGAAACAATGCCGGTATTGTTCCTCATTACCTAGGATTAATTTTTAAAGTCTATTTTGTGGAATTTATTATTTTAGATTTATAATTTTTTTCCAATGATTGGTCGGCGCAAAAAAAAAAAAATCTCTAAATCACCTCAGTTGCTGATTTATGGGTATTTGAAAAATTTCGGCCCCCAGGCACAATCATTTCCTCCACCATTCCTGACTTCAATACCTAACTAATTCATTACTCCTATTCTTTACTTCTAATACCCCAAACAATACAATAACGGAAACAGATGATTCCTTCATCTTATTCCCCAGCAACAAATCTTAATCTATATTCAAAGATAAAGGAATAAAAAAACGGAAATCTTCCATATTATTGAAACAATGCCGGCAAAGTGCCTAGGGTTAATTTTTAAATATTTTTAAAGTCTATTTTGTCAAATTTATTATTTTAGGTATATAAATTTTTTCCAATATAGTAAATGATTGGTCTAACGTTATCAGTGTAAAAGTCACAAACTCGAAATCAGCTCAGTTGCAGCTTTCTGGGTATTTGAGAATATCCAGCTCTATAGGTACAGTGTACAGCTGGGGAAAAAAAAAACGATCCACCCTTCATATTTTGGCTGCTATTGGTCAAGGAATTTTGTGCAAGGTGTCATTTTTCAGGAAATAGCGTGAGGAATTAAGAACTGGCAACTAAAATTGTATAAGGGGTCGTCTACATATTAAAATGAACAGCAACTTTGAAAATTCCATTAGCAACACCCAATTTTTTTACATAAAAATGTTCAGCAACTTCAAAATACCCCAGGTATAAAAAAAATTATTCATTTTGCATTATTTGCTGAGATATTAAAGCATTAATTTTCAATTCGTTTGGGGGGAAATCTCCAAATTGATAAAGGTAATATTTAGGGTGTTTTTTCGAAACGGACAAGCTAGCAAAAGAGTTACCATAATCTCGCCAAAAGATGCTAGAATTAAACCTTCTTCACTAATATTGTGATTTTTTTTTATGTTCTTACCTTTTTTTTAAAATTTTGGATTTTAAAATTCAGAAATAAAATAAAGGGTAGACGAGGAAAAGTTTTAATTTTAAATTAAGTCACATATACGATTATTTATAACGAACATATTTTCAAATGCGATTAGTTACAATCAGATAGACAAACATAATTATTACATTTAGGTTTTACATTTTATGCAAATTTTTGTTTCATTCATATTGCTACAAAAGGTTGGTTTAAAATTCGGCACACTGGGTCTGGGACATATCCCGACAGCCGAAATCCCGACAAACCATTAAATTCCGACAAGCCGAAATCCCGAATGAGTCAAAATCCCGAATGGGTCTAAATCCCGAAAATAGATTTTTGTCCATTTCTCAATTTTTTTAAATATTAGAAATTATTTATTTATTTAGTTATTTAGTCAGTTATTTAATCAGTTAGTTAGTCAGTTAGTTAGTTAGTTAGCCAGTCAGTTAGTTAGTCAGTCAGTCAGTAAGTTAGTCAGTCAGTAAGTTAGTCAGTCAGTTAGTTAGTCAGTCAATTAGTCAGTTAATCAGTCAGTTAATTAGTCAGTTAATCAGTCAGTTAATTAGTCAGTAAATTAGTCAGTTAGTTAATCAGTCAGTTAGTTAGTCAGTCAGTCAGTCAGTCAGTTAGTTAGTCAGTCCGTTAGTTAGTAAGTCAGTCAGTCAGTTAGTTAGTCAGTCAGTCAATTAATCACTCCGTTAGTTAGTCACTCCTTTAGTTAGTCCAGACTGACTAACTTAGTCTAACTGACTGTCAATTAGTTAGTCAGTGAACTGACTGACTCACTGACTAACTAATTGACTGACTGGCTAACTAACGGACTAACTGACTGACTCACTGACTAACTAATTGACTGACTGGCTAACTAACGGACTATCTGACTGACTAACTGACTGACTGACTGACTAACTGACTGACTGACTAACTTACTGACTGACTAACTTACTGACTGACTAACTTGCTGACTGACTAACTTACGGACTGACTAATTAACTGACCGACTAACTAACCGACTGACTAACTAACTAACCGACTGACTGACTAACTGACTGACTAACTAACGGACTGACTAACTGACTAATTAACTGACTGACTAAATAACTAAATAAATAAGTAATCTCTAATAATTAAAAAAAATGGAGGAAATAACATATTATTGGAAATTTTATAATAAAATAATTATAAATAATATTGGAAATAACATACTTTCAAAAACATAGTAATCGATATAATTTAATGTTAATTATACAAACAAAATACATTGTATGCACTTGAAACAAGAAAAGATTTTTAGACATTTGACAGACATCAATAATTTGAATAAACATTTACCAAAAACGCTTTTCAACCACCAAACGATAATGCAAATTAGTGTCCAATTTGCTAAGTAATTTTTTACACGGTCCCTAAAATTCGTTTTTTTTCAGTATTTTTACAATAACTCGGCAAATAATTGTTGTTGAATTAAAAAATTCGGGATTTTGGTTCTACTTGATCTACTTTATCGATTTATGTAACAAAAATTTGGGGTTGCTATTCATAATTTATTTTTTCTTATTTAAATTTAAATAAAAAAATAATAATAATTAAAAATTGATGAAAAAACTTGTGTGATTTGTTTTTGGAAGATTAAGAAGTATATAATGAAAAAAAAATGTTGGTTTAATTCATTTTATTTGTGGAGCTATAAATAAAAGTTTGTGAAACTTTTTTAACATTATGGGCCTTCAACTTCGAATGCTTATATCTCAACAAATAATGCAAATTAATACATTTTGTTTTGGATCTGGGGTATTTTGAAGATGATAAACATTTTTATATAAAAAAAATTGGGTGTTGCCATTGGAATTTTCAAAGTTGGTACTCATTTTAATATGTAGACGACCCCTTATACAATTTTAATTGCCAGTTCTGAATTCCTTACGCTATTTCCTGAAAAATGACACCTTTCACAAAATTCCCTGATCAATAGCAGCCGAAAAACGAAGGGTGGATCGTTTTTTTTTTCCCCAGCTGTACCTGGTACACATCTTCCCTACTATATCTAGCAAAACCTTCAATACCTAACTAACTTTTCATAAGCCCTAATGCCCCAAACAATACAATAATTGAAACAGAAGATTCCTATCCCGTATTCCCCCACAACAAATCTTAATCTATACTCAAAGATAACGGAATATACGGAATAAATATACGGATATATTCTTTATTATAGAAAGTTGTCTCAGGACCACCTGCTGCTGCATGTGATCAATATATAACATAAATATTTCAAAAGATCACAAACCGTTTTTTTCGTGTTTTAACGTTTGTATTTTTACGTTTCATAAGTCCTTATACCACCAACAACATAATTACTGAAATTACCCACAACAATATAATAACTTAATAATACCCCCACGAATATAATAACTGAAAATACTCCCAACTATATAATAACTTGAAATCCCTCAACTATATAATAACTCAAAATACCCTAAACTCTAAACAATACAATAATTGAAACAGAAGATTCGTATCTCGTATTCCTAGACAACAAATCTTAATCTATACTCAAAGATAACGGAATATACGGAATAAATAAACGGAAATCTTCCATATTATAGAAACTTGCTTCAGAACCACCTGCTGCCGTATGTGATCAATACAACATAAATATTTCAAAAGATCTCAAACCGATTTCTCTTGTTTTAACGTTTCATAAGTCCTAATATCCCAACAATATAATAACTTGAAAATACTCCCAACAATATAATAACTTGAAAATACCCCCAACAATATAATAACTTGAAAATACCCCCAACAATATAATAACTTGAAAATACCCCCAACAATATAATAACTTGAAAATACCCCCAACAATATAATAACTTGAAAATACTCCCAACAATATAATAACTAAAAATAATCCCAACAATACAATAATTGAAACAGAAGATTCCTATCCCGTATTCCCCAACAGCAAATCCTAATCTAGACTCAAAGATAAAGGAATATACAGAATATAAATAAACGGAAATCTTCCACATTATAGAAAGTTGTCTCAGAACCACCTGCTGCCATATGAAGAGCTTAGTGGAAGAACGTGCTAAGTGACAAAAAGTGAAAACGAGAAAATGAGCTTCAAAGTTTTCGTTTGCACTCAGGACTGTTGAAAACGGAACTTGTAAAGCGTAAAAAATATACTATATTTAAATTTATGAAAAAGGGGAAACTTGTTATCGTTAAAGAAGTTGGTAATATGTTCATTGACACAAAAATCTCAATTTTTTCAGAATGTCACTTAGCACGTTCTTCCACTAAGCTCTTCATATGTGATCAATATAACATAAATAGTATTTCAAAAGGTCTCAAACAAAATATTTTGTGTTTTAACATTTTTATTTTACGTTTCATAAGTCCTAATACCTGCACCAACAATATAATTACTGAATATATCCCCAACAATATAATAATTTGAAAATACCCTCAACAATATAACTGAAAGTACTCCTAACAATATAATAACTTGAAAATACCCCCACCAATATAATAACTTAAAAATACTCCCCAATATAATAACTTAAAAATACTCCCAACAATAAATAACTAATAATACTCCCAACAATACAATAATTAAAATAGAAGATTACTATCTCGTATTCCCTCTCAACAAATCTTAATCTATGCTCAAATATAACGGAATATACGGAATAAATATACGGGAATCTTCCAGATTATAGAAAGTTGTCTCATAACCACCTGCTGCCGTATGTGATCAATACAACATAAATATTTCAGAAGATCTCAAACCGATTTCTCGTGTTTCCCTCGATGCCTGATTTAATCTCTCCTAATATGAGTCAAGAGGGTATTGCCGGAATAATCCGTTTAATCCTCCGGATTTCCGGATGATTCCCGGATCTTTAATTAGAAAAGGTGAAGTCCGGTGGGGCAGATTAATTTGTTAGTAATTGTAAGTGTTGTAAAGAAGTTACTGAGTAGGTAGTATTAGGTTTTTTTTAATTAGCTTTTTAATCTATGGGGATGGGGGGGGGTTTCCCCTGCATTTTGTGTTTTTTGGGGGGACAATTGGCAACGGGCCTCGTAATTTTGGACCTAGGTAAAGTAAAGATGCCAGCACCTGAGCTGCCATCCAACGTAACATCATAGCCAAAGCTTACGTGTTGTCAGGAGGTCAGGACCTCACTGGTTAAAGAATTTGTGTTGAGTTTCACCATGTATAATAATTGTTCCTAGTAGCTGAAACGGCTATGTGGTTAAAAGTGTAACTGTATTTTGGGTATTTGGTTGAGCCGTTTTTCAGGTTTTGGAGACAAAACCTAGAAAATGATTCAACCGAATACCGAAAATAGGGTGAAACTGGGTTAAAGTTACCCTCCATAGCCAAAGTTACCCCATATGACCGTAGCTTTAAAATTGCAAAGGAATTTAACATGGTTGTTCATAAAAAAATTTTGCATAGGTAATAAGTCAATACCAAGAACACAAAATTAGTAAAGGTTAAAGAAAAATGTTTAGGAATTTAAACAATCATTTTGATTTGAAATAAATCTTAAACGACAGTTTGTGAAATTAATGAGGAATTCTCGCAGTATATTTAACGCAACAGCAATCTCTGGTGGCTGCCGTTGTATAATAAGAATCCGAACTTTAAGACTTCTATTCCCTGTTGACTTCTTTTGCCAGAAATGATGAAACTTCACATAGAGCAAAAGGCGGAATTTCTCTATTTTGTGCTCTCTTTCTGCTTGGTATTGATTTTCGATTCATTTTAATGGTGCATTTGACTTTATTTCGGTATTTATCGACCATGATTGCAAATCGCAAAGAAATATACATGGTATACACAAGGCAAAGAAATATACATTCATTTTGATTTGAAATAAATCTTAAACGCCACCTTGCGAAATGAACGAAGGGACACTGAAGGATTCTCGCAGTATATTTAACGCAACAGAAATCTCTGGTGGTTGTATATAATAGGAATCAGAACTTCTATTCCCTGTTGACTCCTTTTGCCAGAAATGATGAAACTTCACTTAGAGCAAAAGGCGGAATTTCTCTATTTTCTGCTCTCTTTCCGCATGGTATTGATTTTCGGTTTGGGTGTCTTGAAGTTTGAGGTCAAAGGAAGATGGATTTGTTGAGTGGCCACCGAGATTTGTTGAGAAAAAATTCTGATGGTATTCATTTTAATGGTGCAATTGACTTTTTTTTTCGGTATTTATGGAGCTTAACTTTTAATCGCAAAGAAATATACGTGGTATTCAGTTTTATCCAAATGTTATTTAGCGCACATATCTAAAAAGCATTAATAAAAAGTTTATTTATAATTACTAAAATATTTAAAGATTTTTTAATGCAATTGAAAGCTTTATTTGGATAAAAAACAGTTCCAATTAGAAGTTCACTTAACAATTTAGATCGCTGATATTTCACCGAAAGTATAAATAATCCATTCAGTGGAGTTACATTTTTGTTGTTTTACCATGATACAAACAAATATCGACAAATTAATAAAAAATTATATTTAATTATTATTATAAAAAAAATTAAACTGTCACCATCAAAATGAAGATACTGTAAAGTCAATCGATAAAACAAAAAATAAAGTAGAATGAATGACGTGTTGTTTATACCTGTATGAAAATATTGTGCTTCCTCAATTATGTTCCTCTTCCACACATGATCAGTTTAACATAGCCCGTGCCAAAACATAACAATGTTCATAAGGATTCGCAAACACTATCTACACTATAAAAAATCCTTCTTAGTTATATAACAGAAAATTTCTGGCAATAAAGTGCCAGAAAATAGCTATACTGCTACAACAAAATCTTACTTACTTACTTATCCTCTTCGTGCCAAGTGGCACATAAGGCCCGACACCTGGTTTGCCAGCTCCGCCGATCGGCTGCGATAGCTCTTGCTTCTGACCATGACGTCCACCCCGCCTGATTCCTCTCTTCTTCCACCATCCCTCTCCATGTTAGTTTAGGTCTCCCTCTTTTTCTTTTTCCCTCTGGTGCCCATTGCAATGCCACTGGTGGGATCTTTGTTTGCGGCATTCGCAGCACATGTCCGATCCACCTCCATCTTCTTCTCTTGATGTTGTTAGTTATTGGTTCTAGTTGTGTTTTTTTTGAATAGTTCTGCATTTGATATGGTTTGTGGCCAATAAATTTTTAAAATTTTTCTAAGGCATTTATTTTGCCAGCTATTTACCCTTTTCTCTTGTTGCTTAGTTAATTTCCACGTTTCTGTTCCGTATAGAAGTACACTTTTGACCATAGCATTAAATATATTGATTTTCGTTTTAAACAGTAAACTGCTTGACTGCCATACTCTATTTAGATTTTTAAAACAGTTTTGTGCTTTTACGATTCTTAAATTTATTTCAGCGTCAGTTCCTCCTTTCCCATCAACCAAAGTCCCAAGGTAGGTGAACCTTTCAACATCTTCAATTTGACCGTTTTCTATTTCAACCAAACGTTCTGATTTTGCATTTATTCTCATTGTTTTCGTTTTGTCCTTGTTTATTTTCAATCCGACCATTTCTGCATATTTTTCAAAAACTTTTGTTTTGCACTGTAAATCATCAAATTTGCTAGCAAATAACACAATATCATCAGCAAAGTCAAGGTCCTCCAAAGCTGTGGTGAAGTTCCACCTTATTCCTCTCTTTGCATCTTTAATTGTATTTCTCATAATCCAGTCTATTATGATTATAAACAGTAAGCCTGACATGACGCATCCTTGTTTTACGCCAGTTTCAATGTTAAACGGTTCTGTTAAGTTTCCATTTACTTCTACGCAACAATTTGAGTCTCTGTATAGTTCTTTGATAATGTTTATATACTTCATAGGAATTCTGTATAGTTCTAAAATTTTCCACAACATCTCTCTATTTACCGAGTCGAATGCCTTTTGGAAATCGATGAAGTTCATGTACAAAGCTGTGTTGAATTCACAGCTTTGTTCAATTATATTTTTTAGAGTAAATATTTGTTGAGTCGTTCCTGCTCCTTTTCTAAAACCTGCCTGTTCCTCACGCAGGACACTGTCGATGTCGTTTTTTAACCTATTAATTATGACTCTTCCGAAAACTTTTGCAGGGATCGACATTAAGCTAATTCCTCTGTAGTTGTCACAGACAGAGAGATCTCCCTTTTTAGGAATTTTCACAATTATTGATTCCCTCCAATTGTCTGGCACTCTTTCTTTTCCCAGATCAAATTAAATAGTGGTAGTAGCCGTCTAGCTGATCCATCAACATCGACCTTTAACATCTCTGCTGCGATTTGATCGCTTCCACAAGCTTTTCCATTTTTTAGTACCTTCAAGGCACTTTTAATCTCGTTCAACGAAATTTCAGCTGTTTCAATGGAAGTGCTAGCTGTCATGTTAATAGTTGCTACCTGGTGTATTGCCTGATCTTGTTGGTTTACATTTAGCGTCTCTCTAAAGTGCTCCCTCCACCTATCTTCAATTTCTTTTTCATTACATAAAAATTTACCATGCTTGTTTTTTATGTTAAGTATTTGTTTTCTTGTACTTCCACTTATTTGCTTTATTGCCTGGTAGACAGTTCTTATCTCGCCTTTCTCAGCGGCTTTCTGTGCTTCGTCAGCAAGATTTTCATAAAAACTTCTCTTATCCTTTCTTGCACTTCTTTTTACCTTCTTATCAACCTCTCTGTACTTTTCCTTGTTTAGTTGAACTTGTCTTTCTGACTTGGTACTGTCCAGTGTATGCTTAATTTTTCTTCTCTCTTCAATTAATTTCCAAGTCTCGCCAGTAATCCATTCTTTATTTGCCTTTTTAACTTTTTTCCCGATAGTTTTTTCAGCAACTTCTGTAAAAGCCATACAAATTCTTTGCCAATGATGTTCAACATCATTTTCATCATGGGTGTCATAATCTATTTCATTGTCAAGTGCATCAAACCTGTTTTTTAATTCAAGTTTAAATTTGTCTTTGATAGTTTTGTCTCGGAGTTTTGCAGTGTCAAACCCAATTGGTCTTCTATTTTTATTTTTGCGTCGCTTTAGTAATTTCAGCTTTAGATGCATAACTACCAAGTAGTGGTCACTTCCAACATCTGCACCTCTTCTTACAATTACATCTCTCATAGATCCCACAAATTTTCCATTGATAGCAATATGATCGATTTGGTTCCTGGTTTTGCCATCTGGTGATTTCCAGGTGTACTTATGAATTTCCTTGTGCTTAAATTTAGTTCCACCAATCACCAAACCATTTAATTCACAAAAGGTAACGAACAGTTCTCCATTCTCATTTCTTCGCCCTGGAGCTTCGTTTCCCATTGATCTTTCACCATCGCATGATCTTTTTCCAACTTTAGCATTAAGATCTCCCATTACAATCTTAAGATCGTGCTTTTCTACTTCATCTAGTGTTTTCTGCAATTGATCGTAGAAGCGTTCTTTGTCTTCTTCTTCAACAACAAAATCTGTTAACAGAATTTTCCCGTAGGCAAGCAATACAGAATATATTTGTGCCCAACAGTCCTTGTGTTGCTGGGTACGTTAAAAAAAAAACAAAAGGAAACGTCAAAATATAACCTGCATACGATCCTACGTCGACGGCATAGGATCCAGGCACACTGAGCACTACACCATCGCGGCCATGGAAGTTCTTTGTATCAATCAAATTTTATTTTAGTAATCAAACAGAAAAATCTATTCTTAACAGGTCTAATCAGTATCAGTGGTTGCACGTATGATTTTACAGAAAACTGTAGTAGAAAACGAAAATTTTCTGTAGGACAATGACAGAAATATTCTGTTTTTTAACTGATTTTTTTACATTGTAATGATATTGTCTTCTTTTCTTTTCAGACCCCCACCAAACCCCCTTAGGCCGCTGACCATCCATTGCCTCCTCGGAATACTCCAACCATGCCGTTCAGCATCAAACGCTTCACCATGCACCGCTCCACGTCCCTGCCCGGGGGAAGAGCCTCGTCATCCGCCTCCTCAGATGGCGGAGGGGGAAGCAAAAAGATATCCCTCACCGAGATACGAGACTCAAGATCATCGTCCAAGAAATCGGACAAATCATCGTCGTCGAAAGGGGGAGGCAACTCGTCTTCAGCGTCACAACAAATGCAACAACAGCAACAATTACAGCAACAGCAGCAGAACCAGTTGCCCAACAGCCGATCCATGGACGTGAACGAACTCAGACGACTTGGTTTCGGGGGCAGCAATCCTCGTCAGGGTCCCCCACCTGAGCTGCTGGCGGACGCGATGGCTTCGGCGGCCTCGTCAGCTCAACAGCAGCAGCAACAACAACAGTCCTCCAATTCCTCGTCATCCAGTTCATCGTCGACTTTGGACAGGAACAATCGAAGGACGACCCTGCAGAGCATACAGGAGTACCCGGGCAGATACGGGTCGCCGAAAGTAACGGGATATGGGGGTTCCACGCTCGGGGGTGGAGCGGGGAGCACGTCGACGCTGCCCGCGAGGTGGAGGAGTTCGCTGCCCCCTCGTCCCCAGAGCGAGATGCGGGGGACGTACGGGGGCGGCGGGGGAAGTGAGAACATGTCCTCGACAGGACCGGGTGAAGTGAGGCGGCTGGTGGTCAGGAAGAACGGTGTCAGGTTCCAAGGTAAGACATTCTTTATTCTTACATTCTTACATTTACACATTCTTTATTCCTTGTTGTGAATCAGTGTTCTTTTTTCTGTAATGGCTGAATGAATTATCGAGCCAACTCACTTCGAAACTGCATTCCAAAACATGAAATGAATAAGTGAATTATTATACTTTGTTTCTTACGTTTGCACTTTCAAGTACAAACAACAGCACAAGTACAAGTACTCAGACAGTTCAAGTAACAGGACAGTAACTTATGACTTATGACTTTGGAGGGGGGCTCTGTGTGAGCCAAGCACCGCGACCAGGGGTCTATTGTACCATCCGCAAGAAATAAATCCCTCGTTCTTATAAGAAGAGCCCCGTTGCCGAAGCAAAATTCAGCAAGGATCTGATAGGAATATCCTGGAGTTCCCAGGGCTCAAGTAGGTGATGCCCCAGATGCTCAAATCTGTGAGCTGCGAAATTCTCGCATTCACAGAGAATTTGGGTGACCGATTCATCCTTGTCCTTACAGCCTCTACAAGTGGGATCGTTGAGGACCTTCATAATGGTAAGGTGCCTTTTAAGGGTGCAGTGGCCAGTAAGTAGACCTACAGCCCTGCGTATACCATTACGGTTAAGACCGAGAAGCTCTTTGTGGCGAGAGCTGGGGCAACCTGAGTTAAGTTCCCTAGCTTGTCTTTGATTAGTCGATCTGCGCCAATCGGTGTACTGTTGATCTCTGAAAATGGATAGAACAGTACCTCTGATAATGTCACTGGAAATGCCAAGAGCTGGTTCTGGACCAACAAACGAGGTACTAGAACCTGACCTGACCAGTTCATCAGCCATTTCATTGCCTGGAATTCCTGAATGACCAGGAACCCAGGATAGAGTAACCTGGTTAGCGATTGCAAGGCTGCAAAGAAGAGTGTAGCATTCCCAAACCAAAGGTGAGGTGAATTTGGGCTTTAGTAGAGCTAAAAGAGCTGCTTGGCTGTCAGAGCAGATGGAAATGGATCTGCTGTGATAGCCCCTATGTAGGCAAATGTGACAGCACATAAGTATTGCAAAGACTTCAGCTTGGAAGACTGTTGAGTATCTGCCAAGAGGGAAAGACATTTTTGTTCCATCTGATGAACAGAAAACACCTGCGCCCGTAGAGCAGCCCATCTTAGAGCCATCTGTGTACCAGACCACAAAGTTACTAGCACCGAAAGGATCAGTGTTCCAATCATTCCGTGAGGGAAAGAGGACTTTGAAGGGTTTGTGAAAACCGTTTCTTCCGAGCATGCAGTCGCTGGGCATATTGAGAAGATCATTCTCTGAGACATTGTACTGAAAGAGCCCCAGGAAAGGTATTTGGAGTAGTCTTTCCAATGACCTAAAACTTTAAGTCTTTTTGCGCAAATAATGGCCTCAGCTTCAATACGCATGTGCAGTGGATGCAACCCTAGGAGGAGCTCCAAAGAGGCAGAAGGAGTAGTTTTAATGCAGCCAGACATAGCCACAATGACCGTCCTTTGAATTTTTGCAAGATTCTGTTTACAAGTAGACAGCTTGGTCCTAGACCACCATACTACAAAACCATAGGAGAGAATAGGACAGATAATCATTGAATATATCCAATGGAGAACTTTGGGTCTGAGACCCCAGGTGCGTCCAATAGCGTTCCTGCAGCTCCAAAATATCTTTTGGCTTTGCAGATACAATAATCGGAATGCTTAGACCAGTTGAGCATTTTGTCAAAGTAAACACCCAAGAACTTAACCTCATTAGAGTAAGTAAGCGTTTGTCCAAAGAACTTGATGTTAGTATCAAGACTAGTTGTCTTGCGAGTGAAGGCAACCATGGTAGTTTTTTGAGGGTTAAGAGAAAGACCCTCTCTGTTGCACCATTGTTCAGTGTCGCGAAGTGCTTTATTCATTATTTCACAAATAGTGTTGAAGAATTTGCCCTTTGCAACTAAAACCACATCATCAGCGTAACCAATGCAGGAGATGCCAGAATGAGAAAAGATTTCAAGAAGAGAATCCACGACCAAACACCAAAGAATGGGAGAAAGAACCCCGCCCTGAGGACATCCTGCAGAAGCATGCACTGTCAGACTGTCACCCAAAAGCGAAGAGCTAACAAATCTAGAAGACAAAAGATATGGATCCAATTGACAATGACTCTGTGGACACCTCTATGTTCAAGAGCACGAACAATGGATTCGATAGGAACTTTATCAAAAACTCCTTCAATATCAAGGAAGACAGCGAGTGCGATCTCTTTGGCCTTAACATTCTTTTCCAAAATGAAGGAAAGGTTATACAAGCCGTATCAGTAGCTTTACCTAGCTGATAGGCATGTTGTGAGGCTGACAGAGGAAAAATTGTCAGAACATTTCTCTGATATAAATATCAATGAGCTTTTCCAGGGTTTTAAGAAGGAAAGATTGAGACTGATGGGCCTGAAAGATTTGGCCTCATAGTAGTTTTCCTTCCCAATTTTCGGGATGAAGATTACCTTGGTTTGTTTCCAAACCGAGGGGACGTATTCGTACGCTATACAAGCCCTATAGATTTTACAAAGAATGGGAAACAGTATAGAAGACCCTTCAATGAGAAGGGCCGGAAACACTTCATCCACGCCAGGGGATTTGAAAGGTTTGAGTGTGTTGATAGCCCACACAATTTTGTCAGGAGTGACAACCTGTTTTGCCGTGACCCAGTGGTTCCTGCTACCCGTAGGGGTAGGTGAATGGGGTGGTGCGATGGTATCAGTCTCCCTAGATCCAGGGAAGTGAACTCTGAACATTTAATTCAGAATTTCTCTGCCGGAGGAGGCAAACTTACCATTTGCGAGCTTGACAGTGTTAAGGCCGCAGTACTTGTCTTTAGACATGATTTTGACAAGCTTATATGTGGCAGATATATCATCAATGCTATCACAGTATGATTGCCAAGAGTTCCGCTTGGCAGACCTAATTGCCTTATTGTAATCCGTCAGAGCAGAACGATAGGCAGACCAATCACCTTTCTTTTTGGCTCTGTTAAAGAGCTTTCTACACTTACCCCGAAGGGAGGTCAGCTCTTTGCTCCACCAAGGGACAACTCTGCGCGTAGAATTACTAGAGGTTGCACAATTGAGGGAGAAAGAGTTGAGGATGGATTGCTGCAGGTCAACTACAGCCGCCTCAACATCGGCATGAGAACACAACTTACCTGGTAGGCCAGAGGTTGCTTCTGCCAGGGTGTTACGGTAGGATTCCCAATTGGTCTTTTTAGGTTCCTACCCTCAGTTCGGATCCACGAGGGACCTAGAACTGAAAACATAATTAGCCTATGATCGGATAAAGTAATTTCATCCGAAACTTTCCAATTGTGGATATAGTCAAAACATTGGCTGTTGCACAGGGTAATATCAATAACTTCCCTGCGGTTAACAGTGTCACAAATGTCGGTTCATTGCCTATATTCAAGATAGATAAATTAAAATTGAGAATATATTCAATGAGGTCCTCACCGCGTTTGTTGCAGTTGCTACTCCCCAAAGGATGTGATGAGCGTTAGCATCAAAGCCCAGAATAATCTTAAGATGGTTTACAGCCAGTGCTCTAGAGTGTTAATAATGATATCAGAGAGCGGGTCAGTTTCCTCGTAGGAAGATAAGCCGAAAGAAGCACAATTTCTTCCCTGAGGCCCTGATGAGTGGTGAAGAGTACCTTAACGGTTACACAATCTCCACTGAGGTAATCAACAAGGTTAATTACGTTAAGCTTAGAGTTGGTTAGAATGCAAGCTCTAGGTCTCCCACAATTTCTATCGTAAAATAAATTGTAGCCTTTAACTCCTAGGCCCATAATGGTTCCATTACGAGTCCAGGGTTCCTGAACAAGTGCAATATCGAAAGCACCGCTAGTGAGCCTTTTGCTGAGAACAGCGGAGGCAGAACGACTATGGTGCAGGTTGATTTGACAAATGTTATGAAACTTGTCCATGAGAGAAAGAAGTTTTGACTAACTAGAGTCCCCTTCAGATTCTTCCATAAGGGCAGAATCGTCTACCTCCGAACAAGGAGAGGAAGGTTGCAATGTGCCCTCTGAGCAGGAATCGATATCGACCTCACTTAATTTCAAAACTTCATCACTAACAGAAATTATGTCTACCTCCTTTGAAACAGATGGAGCACCTACCTGAGAGGGAGGAGGTTGAGGGTCTGCGGGCATACTCTCGGATTCCCGAAGAAGAATCGATGTATGCGCCGGGGAGGAAGGCTCCTTGGGAGAAGGACACTCAGTTTCCTGGGGAGGATCCAGAGTATGTCCCTCAGTGGAAGGCCCTTTAGGAGAAGGATTCGGGTTGTTTAGGATCTTGAAGGTCCCTCTGTCCAACCCGGTGTACGCAGAGTAGCCTGCGGCCTTGATTGCCTCAGCAGAATCCAGCCCAACCTCAAAATTCCAGCGAATGGAGAGTGGTTCCACAAACTTGTGCAGAACACGCCACTCCGTCGCTTTCAGTTCTGGGTTGAAGCGATTCATCCGCTTCAGCAATACCTGAGCCTCTACAGTGAAGACATCCTTGGTCTTAAAGGCAATCTTGACCGGCTTGGGAAGGTCGCTGGCACTAATGACTTTTAGAGTCGTGCCCGGGAAGAGGAGTTTGTTACTGTTGAAGGTCTTATCGACCCAAGACACAGTCTCAGTGTCGTCACACTGGATGACAAAAGCCCCCGAGTTAATGACGGACCCCTGAATGATGGGTAAGTGCTCCCCTTCCTTGATGAGGTCGATCTGGTTCAGAATATGAACCTGTATCCTGTCCGCCTCATCCTTCATGATTTTATCAGAGGGGAAAGCATCCTTCACAATGGCGAGCTTTACCCCTTTGACTGCACTGGCAAAAGATTGTGGTCCAGCATCAGTGCGCTGCCTTTTCCGAGTGGAAGCTTGGCTTGGGGAGGGTGTAGAACCAGCAGACAAGAGCCTTTTGGTACATTCACCGCTCGAAGCCTTCGCCGCCGCCTCAGTTTTTTGGCGAGCCTTCCGCATGTTGCGTTTTTGTGATTTTGAGAGTACAACCTGGAAACCACCTTCCGTGTGTTGCTCGCTTCCGCTTGCAACTCCACCGGTGGTTTGGTTTCCGGTTTCCTCCTTATGTTGATCCACCTCCATAGTGGGAGAGGGGACCCTTGACCCGGTAGCGCCCGATGGAGCACCAGATCCTGATTTGGGGTTTTTGGGTTTTGCGTTTTTACTCGAAGAAGAAACATGTTTATTTGAATCCATGATTGTTTGGATTGGGTGGGGTGAAGGAAAATCCTCCCCGATTTTCAAAGGACCCAAGAAGCAGGGCATGCCCCAGTGTCAACAGTCAGCAGTGACCTCGGAAGAGCCCCCCACTCTGCCATGCAGGACCCCGTCCAGGCACCACCTGGAGCTACAAGACAGGCGAGATTATGCACCGGCTGATAGAGCAGCCAGGATATGCTGGTTAGGCTACCCCGGGCTCCTGTACTATCCTGTACTACCTGAGGACGCAAAAACTCAGTTTTTCTCCTGTATCCTCTACCGACAGTCTTCACCAAGACCCAACCACTCGGACCCAGAGATCATCAGGGATTCAAATACCTCCCCCCCTAGTGCCGATTTTTCCCCTACTTAAGTAAACCGTAAGGACAAGCCGAACTTTTCACCCTTCCAAGGTATACCACGGACTTAGTGGAACAATCCTCCTTTCTCAACCGGGCTTGGGACCGGCTACGGCGGAGTTAACAGGACAGTAACAGTACAAGTACTCAGTTTTATAAATAATTATTATATAAGTTTCAAGGTGAGACAGTTCCACATTCGTTATTCTTTGTTATGAGTCATTGCTCTTTTTTCTGTAATCGATGAAAAATTATCTATCCACTGCTCTTATAAACTGTATTCCAAAATATAAAAAAAGATTGAATTGTTGTACTTCGTTTCTTACATTAGAACTTAGCATTAAATACAATACAGGTGTGTTATACTCATTTTTTTTAATCCTCTACCCTTATACAAGCGGAACTAATAAATTGTTTGCTCTTAAACAAATCATGCGTCTGTTTTCCTAAACTCATTTAGCTGAGATCACATTAGAGCAACTACGTAGCTCGTGGATATTTCCAAAAAAATCTCTCTCTCTCTCTCTCTCTCTCTCTCTCTCTCTGTTAAAATACACTGTTTAACGCATAAGTAACCGCTTCTAAAACTACAGCGGTCACAAGACAAAATTTGCAGCTTCGTTTCAATTCCAGCAAGAAAAATTTAATTTTTCAGTATTTCGGTTCCCCTTTTCCATTTGTTCAAATGTAATAGAAACGATAGTAACAGAGTAAATATAAAGACAAAACGCATTACATCAAAAATTACTTCGAAAGAACGAATCCTCAAAACTCCAATAGTATTTCAGACATTACATTTCTAAAAATCTCTAGACTCATGTCTCGACTTAGTCGAGAACACTCCATAGAGTTCCTCAAAATCGAATCTCTACGTCTAGACTTATGATCCGTGTATCGTACTCAAAATTTTTTATTCTAACTCATAAATGTCTCACTCTCTTATTCAGTTAAGAAAATATATTCATTCTTTCTCTTCGGATTCGAGCGAAATACGAATCTTTACACCGAGAGTGTTTGAATTTATTCGCTGGAGTGGAATTTATTCGGAATTTTGAATGATCCCTGAATGTATTTCCTGTTCACATGAGAAATTCCGGAGTGATTTAGTATGAGGATTCTGTTACCTTCTGAATGGATAATACAGTGCGAAAGGGGACATTACATTCTGTATTGACCTTGAAGTCAGTGAGGGGTCCCACAGACTTCTATTAAGTTTTAAGCCTATCTACTCATTGTTAAGATCAGAAAAGCTTTTGTTGACGCCACTCTTTAAAACCTGTTTAGAGTGTTGTTTTTTTCCAAAAAATCATTGTTAACTACTCATTGTTAAGGTTAGAAAAGCTTTTCTTAACGTCACTCTTTAAATCCTGTTCGGAGTGTTGATTTTTCAAAAGCATTTATTGTTGACTACTCATTGTTAAGGTCAGAAAAGCTTTCCTTGATGTCAAGCTTTAAATCCTGTTCAGATTGTAGGCTTTTCCGAAAAAGAACTGGTTTTCTTCGCTCTTCTTCGTTACTACCACCGACGCTCCGAACAGGACGGAAATCTGAAAACCATTATAATTCAGAATTTAAGATCTTTAATGAACTGAATATATTTATTTGGCGTAATTGCATGAATTATGATAATTCAATAGAGGTGTCCAGGCGTCAGAATAAGTATTTTTTTACGCAACGGGAAAGTCTGGAATCTTGACCATACTTAGCGCAACAAATTTTTAACAGTCCCAAAAAACCTTTGATATTTTTTTGAAAGTTTAGAGCAGAATTTCTGAGCGATCAGCCTGAAGAAAAAGACCACTTAACGACCTTGTTTGAAGTAAAAAAGTTATATGCCACTCGAATTTGGCCTTCATGAGGTTCATCAATGGTCTTAATGAAATCGACTGGGTAGCCAGCAGGGCTAGAATAATCCAATAAATGAGGCAAGTAAAAAATCGGGCAAATAAAAAAAAAATTAACTTGACATCATGGCAACAAGTAAAATTTTCTAGTTTTCGAAAAGTCTTTAATATTTATTGCCCTTATTTTAACTGTAATGCAAGCAATAAATAAATCATAACTTGTCATCGAAAACAATTTTTATATTCGGTGGGTTTTTTTAATATGATTTTTTTAAAGTAAAAAGTTTTTTTAATATATAGATTTTTTTATTATACTTGTACACTTCCTAACCAATTATATTTGCATTAAAAAGGGAAACAAAGATTCCATCATCCAATCAAAACGTAATTTAAAATTATTGATTTCACTTCAAAAAGGTAGAAACATGTTTTAAAAACTAGAAGAAGGAAAGCAGAGAGGAAAATAAACAGACTTCAAACAAATTTCCAAAAATATTATACCATAACAAAAATATTCCAATAAGAGATTAGAAAATATCCAATTTACTCTACACCTTTTTTAAAATATGCCATTTTTTTTACTCTTTAAACATCTCAGTTTTTATAACAAAATATTTTATACATACGTCGTGGTGCCATCTGTTGGCCATAAAACTGCTAATAGAATTCTGTGCAATATTTTTATAGATAGATTTCTAGGAAATTTTAGTTTATTCATCTTTTTCTTTGTTTTAGAAGCCAACTTCAATTTTTATTTTTAATTTTTTTTCTGTAAATGCCACCGAAATTTCACTGAAAAATAAAAAACTTAAATAAGTAAAATGTATTAAAAATAATTAATATTTTAAAGTGCATTAAAAAAAGTTCCGTTGCAAGTTTTTTTTTTTTTTAAATCAAATACATTTTTATTTTTAATACAAATTTCAATATAAAAAAAGAAATTTTATTTTCAATCAAAATCTAGAGTTTTTAGTGATGAATATACTGTTCTCTAAAATAGCTCAATACAGAATTTTCAGCTCCCGCCCCTTAAAAAATATAATTGTTTTTATATATTTTGTGAGTTAAATTTTAAAATTTTAAATCTGTAACTGTAGTTTCATACCGATATATATTATCATAGATTTTAACAAGAAATTTATATTTTGTTGGTGTTTATTATATGATTTATTTGGTGGATAAAGGTCAGCAATAAAGAAAATTGCGCACCAAAAAAATCTCCACACCTTATTTACGCATCTTTAAAACGAGTTTTGAGACGTAGACGAGTTAAGATCATAGACACTTACCTTTCCACCTGTATTAAATTTCAGCTTTATATACTTGGACATATATACTTAATACAAGGGGGGAAAAAACTGTTATAAAATCAAAAGTTCCATAAACTAATTAAATCAACTCCTTTAAATACCCAAACCACTAATTAAATCCCTTAAATTAAAATGCCACGCCCATTTATTCAAGATATCTAGAAAAACACCCAATAAAAACATTACTCCAAATACCCTTCCCTCCCTCACCCCCTTTCATTGATAAATCCGATCGATGCGTTGTCATGGCGACGGACCGTCCCTTTTCTACAATTCGACCGTATTTACTACGAAAAGGGGTGTCGAAATGCACGTGGGCCTTGGGCGACGGTGACAGATTGTTTATGAATGAGAGTCATTGGTGTTCTGGATAATATGGGCGGTCGGAATTGCGTAAATATCGCACACCTAGATCTAAACAGGTATAACTCAAAAAGGCACATTTTTCAGAAAAGGCGAAAAACTGATACTGTGTCCCTGTGCACTGCAGGAGTTTTTTTTTGATAAATTTATGCTTATAATATGCAACTAGAACAAATATATTGTAGGAATCTTGTGTTTTCATCATGTTTTGGGGCTGAAAATTAGGTTTTTGTAGTTATTTCCCTATTGCTTAATAATGTATGTATATTTGTTTTATTATTTTGAGTTGAGCCCTTGTTGGTGAATTTAGTTTTTAGTTAGCTCTCTTTTGAAGAGGCAACATACATTTAAAATGTAATAGCATTTTGTATTATTTATAATTAGTGCAATTCACAGTGGTCTGTGGACCAGCAGTAGGAATATATTGGAAGATAAATTAGCAAGAAAACACTAGAAGTACTGAAATCAATCAATATTTTTTATTAATAATAATATAAAAATTAACTAAGGACAGTATCTTATGTCCCATTTAATTATAAAAGTAATACTAAGAGTAAGAAATAAAAGTTTCTTTTAGATTTTAACACAACATCAAAAATATAGGAACTTTACGTTCTATGAAAAACAATTTTAAATGCACATCAAAATCCTCTTAAATCGGCTTTAATAACTCCCGATTCCGTTTTCTTGGAAAGTGCTGTTTTTATCGCTTTATAGAAAGTCAAGAGTGGATTTGAAAAATGGCTTTACATACTCTAATTTTGGATCCATTAACCCCAAAATAAAAGACGGTGTTAAGCGCTCTAAAATCTTGTGTGCTTGAGTATCGATATTTAGGCTTTATTTGTTGCGAGTGTCGTACTACAAATTCTCTCTGTCTTTCAAGATTGCCGAGTCCCCTAAATGCATCAAAGAGCTGTTGCCTAGACATTTCACCGATCTTATCTTTGCATTTTAGCCGATATTTTTCTCCACAGGGCGGTCCAACTGTTCTCTGTGGCACTTGTTTCTTTGATTTCGACAAAGATTGGTAGGCTTTGCCAGAATTTCTTAGCACTTTTGCGACTTTCGATTTCCACTTCGCTGGTTTACGTATTCTCTTTCTACTCTTCTTTTGGGAATTATTTCCAGCAATCGTAGCATTTTGAGGGTCTACTTGCTCACTATCATCTTCGGTGTCCGACGAACTATTTGATTTCGATGAACTCGAGCTGCTAGTGCTAGTGCTTGACGAAGTCAACGATGCAATAGGAGGTATGACCTTAGATGGGGTCTTACTTTTGTGAGCCAATCGAAAATTAGGATCCTCATCGGAGTCGTCAATATCACTTTCATCGCTTCGGATTGGTGAAATATAATAGTTTGGTTCACCAGTCTTTTGTTGTTTAAACGTGATCGGAATAGAGTTATCAACCATGGATAAAGCGGCATGAGTTTCTGTAGATGAGACTTCATCACTACTTGATGGCATCTTCAAGTCATTTTCTAGAGTTGCATGTTGAGTAAATATGATAGGAGTGATATTGCCTTTCTCCCTTTCTAATTCCATATTTATTAAAACCGTCCACGTTTCAGGGTTTGCATGTAATAGAAAATGTATATTTCACTAAATTGTAGGATCCTGTGCGTCAAATAGATTTAAAAAGCCATCAATATAACGTTTCGATCTCATTAGTGATGTTGTAAAATTAGACTTGATGGAGCCCATCTAAAGAGATCTAACTCAAAAATTGATCAGTAAAAAAGGAACAAACTATGTAATTGCTAGGATGAAAATAAAATTATATTCAGATGAAAAGACTCCAATCGCCAATAGCCAAAAAGTATATTTAATTTGTTTTTTAAAGAAATATAAGAGTTTCAAAAATGACTCAACTAAACAGACTCAACTACAAATTCAAAAATGTTTCAACAATACGGTAACAATTCTAAATCGAAAGAAAATAATTATTCACCCTGCCAGCAATACTGGTTCAACTCAGAATGTTGTATTAATTTACTCAACGCTAACCATCAAATGGCGAGAACTCAAAATAATACTGCTTCAAATTTTCACAACACGGGTACAACTTAAAATAACTCCAGTTTGTTTGCGACGGCCACGCGCGCTTCGCTTGTAATACTGATTGCAACTAGAGATGTCCCGTTTCGGTGGAGAGGGAGCAAGGCCTGCTAGTTCAACAAAAGGGGCACATGTCGTCATCTAGCCTCGAATAGTAAAGATTATTTTAAAATCTGTTAATTAGTCGGTAGGTATTGAAATAAGAAATTTGATGGTGTGCATAACTCAAAAATTGACATTTTTGAGTTAGCTCCCTTTAGATCTAGGTGTGCGATATGTACTTAAAAAAGTGTTTAACAATTTAAGTGTTTAACATATCCATTGAATGCGTAAATATTACGTAAAAAAAGTGTCTTACAATTTATGTGGCATACATCGTATCACATTATAGTACAAAAAATAATCCTACCATTTGACGTATTCTTTCTAACTTGAATATTATTCTCATAATTGAATGTGGAATTCAGTCATTTTCGATATACCAAACCGTGACTCTAACCAAACCTATTTTCCTTAATGTTGGCGGAATATACAGTCCCTGGACAAATTATTAGACGCACTGTATTTTTTTAAGTAATGATGAAAACATACCAAAGAATGCCATATCATTAAAAAAAGATGTCGTTATATGTATTAAGTATAGCAGATAGTATTTTCTATTCAATAGCTTTAGGAACACAAATGTCCTTCTAAATTTATTTTGTTCATCATTGATTGATACATGAAATGTTGCAGTGTGTCTAATAATTTGTCCAGGGACTGTATATATATTTTTAATTTTATGAAATGTTTTGTGTAGCAGAATGCGATAACAAAGCTTCTTTAACGTTAGGATGTCTGTATGAATAACTTGGGAGGAAGTATAAGTACAAGAACCTGTCGTGTTTTTTTTAATCCTGTTTTTTTTTTAATTAGAAAGAATAGGGACGAATTAGGAATTTAATACGAAAGGACAGGAAATCCCGATAGGGACAAAATTCCCGACATGTTCGAAAAACCCGACAAATCAATAAATTAATGCCGTTTTGCTTAATTAAAGGAAATACTTTTAATTACTTTGTTTGCATTAAATGTTTGCATTTTTAGCAGTCTTGATATGGCCTGTCGGGTTTTTGGCTTGGCAGGATTTCTTCAGATCATTCAGAAGGCAGGATCATTCAGAAGGCATTATATATTTATTGCATAATATAGTCTTTCGGAAATATCCAGTTTTTACATATTTTTATGTTGATACTTATTTAAGAATAAAAAGCAAGCTTCATTTAAAGCGTTTTCGACATTTTCCAACGAGCTTCTTTTCCCAAATGTCGCTTGAGCGGATATTAGGATTTCACTAAAGCAATTTTACATAATTATTCTTCGCAATGCAAATAAATAGAAAACAAAAAGAATATTAATTTAATTTATAAAAGAAAATTGTCCAAATGTATTCTGAAAATTATGATGAAAATAACTAATTTTGGCTTAAAAAAGTTTAAATTACAACTGCTTGCTTTGCTATTTTTTTCTAAGGTAAATAAATCTTGTGTGGAAGTGGTTCTAGGTGACAGCAACAGATCTGGGTCCAGTATCCGACAGCTCAGTATCCGAAATTATCAATATATTAAAGACAATACTGTTAAAACCGAAAGTGACCACTTGGCCTAGGGGTGCCATTCTGGCACCCCTTGGCAATTCACAAGTCCACACCACTCACCGAAGGTGACGCCTTGACCTAGAGTCAATTCACAAGCCAAAGATTCATCGACCCAACGCAATTCAGTCTTGAGGTGCCAAAGAGGTACGCCTTTTCACCCCGGGGTGAAAAGGGGTGTAACCTTTAGTCGTAACAGTGAAACAATTGTATATATGACTAATCTCAATCACAAAATTAACTGCACAACATAACGGGCCCAATCTACTGTATACTACAAATAAAACAGTTTTTTTTTTACTTTTAATAAAGGAGCATTGTTCATACATAGTACATCATACATTTAATGCTAACCCAGGAAAAAGAAACCCTAACCAACCACATTTCATAAAAAAAAGAACTATTTCCGACTCAATTTCCTGTACGTGAAAGTTCAATCCTTCCACCTCACTTTAACCATCCGAACCCTCGCTGAATCCACAATGATCCCTTCTCTGCAATATCCCATCCCACATCAGACTATATATGCCTCAAAATCCGAAATCCCACGTAAGACCTCGCTACACTCCAAGTAAATAAAGAACTCATCTATTATTGCTGACCAGAACCGATCGATATGAGACGGGAATGACTGTTCTGGTAGAAAGAAGTGAAGCCCACTGTTTCCCCCAGCATTCGAAATCTAATCCCCTCTGTCGCACAAGTCACAGTTCCCTTTCTTGAGGAATCTATGTTCTTAAAATTGCTAGAATGGCGGAGAGTATTTCGTCTTGTACGTCTCATTTGAATCATAAAATGGATTTCGGTACGGGTTGAGCGGGTATAGGGATTTTTAATCCAAAAGTCAGTGTCATTTTTGATGTCTCAGTACTATAAAATAGGGTTGTTTCAGATGATGTAACTCTCCTGTTTTCATTTTTGCGTTTCAGGCGATTTTATTGGTTGTTTCAATTTCACTCTCAAAATGAAAATTTTTTTGTCTGCTTTTTTCTACTTTAAAGTTCTTTACGTGTAACTTGTTTTTATTCCCCTGATATTTATTAAACTTAAAATATTTTTTTTTCTCGATTTAAGTTCAAGTATGTAAAGCATTACCAAACGTCAATGATGTTGGAAAACATGTTAACGTGATTCACGAACAGAGAAAGCTTTAGTTCTATACAAAAAGAAAAACACTTTTTACGTTGTAAAACGTAGTGTGGAAGCTAAAATACGAAGCCATATTCACTCACGGACGACTATACTTTTCAAATTCCTAACAGGTTTCGTATCTTACTTTTGGAACTGGTGTCAACCGGAACCCTATAGTGTGAAGCCATAGAGATCTTATCTGGTTATGTTTGTTAGGTTAGTTTTGAATTATACTAAAGCTACACGAGGACTATTGACGACGGGCGTCGTAATTTAGAACCACAGATCTTATCTGGCCCTATTAGTCAAGTCTGCCGAGAAATTACAACAAAAATAAAGAAAACGAAATTTTCTATTGGGAACATTCAAATTTTTCCATTTCACTTGATTTGCGTTAACTATTCTGTTTTAGTTGTACTTCACCGCTTTGTCTCAATTTGGAAGCCTGGTTCCATGGCACGTAATCCCACGTAAGAATGATGAAGTGCATGAAGAAGTACTCGTTTTTATCTATTTCTGCAATGTACGCTCTGGCAAATCGTCATCGATCACAAAATAACGACCAATAAAACTACCATCCAAAAAATCCAATAAACCCGACTTCTAATTTACAATTTCTCACCTGCCTATATACAAACCCCCAATCCCCCGACAAGATATAAAAGTTGTTTACGACTCCAAAACGTCAACTTGCAATATTCCGTCTTTAGAACCCCTGAATCTGTATGCAGCCTGAATCTCTGACCCTTCCTTAACGTTTAGTCATAAAAGTCGGAATTCCAAGTCAGGATACCTTGCCATAGATACGCCAGGTTGTCATACCTCAGAGGCGTAATGAACACCTTTGGATGGGGTTGCTATGGTAACCGCATCCCTTAGGTGGACTTCCAGTAATGATGCTGAGTTACGTTACTTTTGGGTGAAAGTGGTTGTTAGCTTTAGTTATTCTCTGAAGGAAGTTTTTTGTTACGCTTTTACTGTAGAGAATTTGTTGTAGTGCAATTCGTGGAAATTTTTTATTGAATTTAAGTTTGTTGCCGTCCACACATTCCATTACATTCGTCCAGAATCTATTTAACAAGTCACGTTTTATGCTTATAAAAAGTTTAAAAAGAGATTTGAGGTGCTGAGGATCCCAGTTAGTAAACTTGTAGTCAGTACACTCTTAAAGCAAGCGAGCGGTTTTAACTCAGTCTGAGTTAATTTCCACTCCTTTCCGTGCCGAAAATGCACTTCTCCTATAGGAGTGAATTTCACTCTTTTTCGGAGTGGGTACAAGACATAAAAGAAAACAATCTGCGTCCTACACTCTTAAAACGAGCGGTTTTAACTCAGTCTGAGTTAATTTCCACTCCTTTCCGTGCCGAAAATGCACTTCTCCTATAGGAGTGAATTTCACTCTTTTGTTTTAAGAGTGTAGTCTTGCCTTGCATGCGAAAGATCCCAAGTTTTGGTCCAGGCAATGCTAAAGAAAACTGCCGACCTATAAAGCCAAAAATTCCGACGAACACCGTCGCCCTTAAAAAAAGTTGCGTTGGGTGAAAATTCAGGTATCTGCTCGTCACTTGACCGTGGTTTTTAATTACGATTCCGAGTAGCTCTACTGTGACGTGATTATGGACCCTGGTAATTTAGAACCCTGGTCAAGAGACGAGTTTCTTTTTTATGATTCCATTATTTTCCCCCTTGTTGATTAGTAAGTGTTGTCTGTGGCCGAGTGGTTAAGGCATCAGCCTAGAGGTTCAACCTTCTCAGGAGTGCGGGGGTTCGAATCCCACTTACTGCCAGTCATCCTATAAATCGGATCTGTGCTGGAAATAGTAGAAAATCCTCATCACGGATGGACCCGAGTACACAGGGACAGACGTGCTCGTTAAATCTGTGGAGTCCAAAGTCCCGATGGCGTTAGCGTTCGATGTCGCTCGAAGTTCCGTTGGGTGCCCGCTCAGGTGTCGACCTCGTCACTTGACCAGGGTTCTAAAATACGAGGCGTTATTGGCTGTGTTAAAGCTCCTGAAGGAGGCTAGAAATAGGCAGCCGGAAACGATTACCTTACCTTACCTTTCATAAGTGTTTATGCTTGTTGCATTCGGATTATTCATTCAAGCTACAGACCACTCCGAATAGCGAGCGTTATTTTATAACCACCCTGTGCATGTTTCGTGTGGGTACTTAGCGTTTACTTTCTGTCACTTTCTGCTATTTACTAGTGCATTGTTTTTAATAGATCAGCCATTCTTGTAAGTTACAATTTTATTAGAGCTCCAATGAAGAGAAAATTCTTGTTCTATTCTTATAATAACATATTTTGGTATTTCAACAAGGATAGTTTTTATATTCTGACATGGATTTCTTTTTATTCCAATTTTCATGCTACAAAATAAGTTGATAAAGTGCTGTTCGTCATTTAAAGAGCGACATACTCGCTATTTTAAGGAACATGTGACATAGAAACTATTATTATTTCCTTTGCATGAGAAGAATACAAAATACTTTCCCGTGAGGTTTAGATATTGCGATATCGAAGAAGGATTCAGCAGCTTTTCTGCATAAGAATTTAGAGTCAGCTTGCCGTTTATCAGTTCTCTTAGGATCTCTAAAATTCTAAAATAGATACCAGGATCGATATTTTTGTGAAATATTAATTTTCATGCAGGTATATTAAACTTTCATTTCCAACTTCAATTGTAATTGCATCTATTTTTGGAACGAAAGTTTTGGGGATGATTTTACTGAGCTACAAGATTCAATAGATTGCTGAGAGTTATTTTTGTCTGCAGAACTTGAGGACTTAATGTTTACGGTCTTGTTGAATCGACATGAAACGGTGTTTCGAATGTTAATGTGAAATAATGTCTTTTATATTTTTCGCAAACATCAGTAAGTCTTTTACACTTTTCACAGCTCGGGAAACTCATGAAAGTTTAGAACCACAAAATGATTTTTGCTCATTAAACATAAATATTAAAAAAAGAAGAAAAAGAAATTAAAATAAAACGAAAAGTGAAATTTGACCGCACCGGGATGCTTTTCAAAGTTAAACCACAAAAGGAAGTATGAGCCTTGAAAAAGAAACTTTAAGACTTCAAATAACAAAGAAGTTTGGTCGAAATCAAAATTCAATGAACTTAAAAAAGACATATGATTATTCAACCACGACCATACGAATTTTAAAACCTGTTAAGACGGGGTAAAAATAATAATAATAAATCCATTTTTTGAGAGTTTTATGTCTAAGACGTTGACAGTAAAAAAGTTAATTAAAAGCACATTCAAATATGTTTCTGTCACATGTTTCAAAATATTCTACAGAAAACCAACAAAATGATAAAATTAAAAATAACTAAAGAAAAAATCGGACTTGCATAAACCATGCGCCTGGCATTTATTTCAAGGAAAAAAAAATAACTCAAATAAAACACATTTTGTTCGAGAAGCAATTGGATGAATAAAAAATAGCTGATTCTTGTGTTTTTGAGATGAGAAACAAGCGTAAAAAAAACTTGAAACAAGACTCAAAAGAACAAGGGGAAACAGACCATCTTCAAAGAAAATAGTAGAAATAAAGGTTTGTGCAGCTGTATGTGTCAGATAAAATGTATCGCATATTTCGTGAATTTCTTATTCCTTGAGGGGACCTTCTATGCTCCCGATGCCATGGGTCTCCAAACTTTTTCGGGACAGGGGAGCCCAATCGGTAAGGCGCTTCCTTGCATGCGAAAGGTCCTAAATTCGGGTCTGGGAATTGCCAAAAATAACTTATAAATGGTCTGCACAATTAACTCTTGTTTTGCTCTAGTGCGACGATTATTGAACCTAACCCTAACCTAAACTTTTTTTTTGTCGGGAGATGGCTGAGTTGTACAAAGCAAATAATACTAAAATACCGGCCCCCCGGTGGCCGAGAGGTGTAAGCGACGAGCCTCTCACCGAGAAGTTTCTTGGTTCTGTCCTAGCCATACTATAGACGTATTCGTGCTGGTGGGAAAAAATCCTCTAAAAATCACCGGGGTGCCCGAGTACACTGCGATATACGTGCTCTTTAAATCTGTGGTGTCGAAAGTCCCAACGGCGTTAGCGTACAATGTCGCTCGAAGTTCCGTTGGGTGCCCGCTCAGGTGTCGGCCTCGTCACTGGAACAGGGTTCTAAATTACGAGGCGTAATTGGCTGTGTTAAAGCTCCTTAAGGAGGCTAGAAATAGGCAGCCGGAAACGATTACATTACACACCGTAGCAATGTTAAATATAAACCTACCACATTTGTTATTTGACCGGATTGTACAATTTCCCGAGTCACATGGGAAAGTGTTCAAGTAATACAAATGTTGAAAAATACCTCTGTTTAGGATATATTAAAAAGTTAAGGATCAAGGTAATGTTTTCGTTGTTGCTTCTTACGTTTACTAGCCTGCCTTCAGATCATTTAAACACCAATAATGCCGATTTAGAACCTCTTAAAGTCAAATACGAGGCGATTATTAAAAAGTATCGTAAAGGCACAAAGATAAAAAAAAAAATTAGTTTGTTTTACGTGATGTAAACCATTCCTGCTTTCATTCCATGATTTCATTAGTAGTTCAGGTGATTGGTGGTTTGACACGGTAAACTCTGCCCACAACATTGATTCACCAAAAGAAAAACCTTATTTGATTCTTGTTGAACTGTTGCCACTCAAGTCGTGAAACATACCGTGCCCTCGCAACCGATTAATACTTTGTCGAAACGTTTTGGTTGGCTGTATGCAAGAGTGTTAGGATCAGACCGAGCGTTCGACCTCTCTCAAGCATGTGTTCATGCTCGAAAATAACCATGAAGTATTTGAACAGGGACAAGGCGGAAATACCTAGCACCCGAAACGATTACATTCCTTACTTGAACGTTTTGGTATTGAGCTAGTATGCAAGAGATTCCTGGATCAAAACCGAGCCGTTCCGTACCTCTTCAAGCATGTGCTTCATGCTCTGAAAAATAACCAGTGAAAAGTACTTTTAGCAACAGGGCCGGATTTCTAAATAGGCTAAGTACTAAGTAGGCTGTAGCCTAGAGCGGCGAATTTTTTGGGGGCGGCAAATTTTACGACCTATTAAAGCGGCATTCGGCATAAAAAAAAGTATTGTAAAGATACGAATATTTTTAACAAATAATTTACATTAATGCGTAACCGTATATATAGTACTCTACTAATATTTCGTAGCAAACATGGTCACTGCGATGGCAATTGCACCCCCTCCCCCCGGATTTCGAAGTTGAAAGAAAAATAGTAGAACAGTTTAAAAAATTCGCCTATTTCGCTTTCGATTTAGTGTGTAAAGTACATAGATGATTCTAATGTGTATATATTTTAAACAGAACATATATACCACCCTTTTTTGCAGCTAACTAGCTATCTTTCCTTGAAGGGGGAGAATATTGTGACAGGGGCGCAAATCAATGTTAGCCTACAAGCGGCAAATCTTTAAATTCGGCCCTGTTTAGCAACCAAAATTTGTACTAAACTTCGGAGAAACACCACAAATGTCATTTAAACAACAATGTCAGTATCAATGTGTAATGAAGAGATTGGGCTGATTGGCATTTAAATTATAATTAATTGGTAGTTGGACGGTGCAAGTAGGAATAATTTATTTTATCCAAAATAGTTTTACAACAACGCAATTTTTTTTCCAAATACGACCAAATATTTTTTAAAAAATTGACGTTTAGGACAATTTTACGAAGTCATGCGGTACTTGAATGCACGCTAAGTGTTTTGAACACAAATATTAAAATATTGGTTAAATGTTAACTTATTGAAATTAAACTTATGTAAATCTATTATATCAAACGATTTACAAGTGTCTGATAAAACCATTCTCATTAAATTTCTTGAATTTTAGTAGCGGCACCTTGGGTTTCATGGGTCTTTTTGCGAGTGGAACGTAATTTGGAGACCCTTGCTCAGTGTTATTCCGGAAATGCGTTTTGTAACATTTTATGGAAGGAAGGAACCTTGTTTTCTTATAGATGGATCAGGGGAGATATTTTGTGAAGTATTCAAAAAAATAAAAAACGCGTTATTTTTTAAAAATAAGTTACTTTACGATACTAAAATTTTAGAGTGTAAATACAAGGTGAGGCTGGATAAAATAATCAAGAAAGTATTTGCGTATAATATAAGGATTAAATTTTGATATCTATGAAATAAGGGAAGTTTTTGAAATGTATATATGTCTTTTTTTACAAAGCCACAAATTTCAAGAATAATTTTAATTTAATTTTTTTATTTTCGAAAAAAATAAAGTATTCCTACTTGCATGGCCAACTACCAATTGTAATTTGTAATTTGCATGAAGAAAATCTTATAACAATTAAATAATTGGATATTAAAACATTCAACTATTCTTATTTAAGCTAATGTCCTTTTTTATGCCAACATGTTTATTAAAATATTAAGGGCGGGTACGGGACACTTTTAACTTTTTTTTTAATATTGCAGATACCACTATAATTTTTTTCCATAAATGTATACTAAATATACTAACACTTTTAGATAGTCAAAGGTTTTGAAAAATTATTAATTTTGCTTTAAAAAAATAAAATGTGTCAAAAAGTGACGTTTCTTAATTTTGTTATAAGTCAAAAAATTATTTATTGACAAACAAAACTTTAGCATTTTTATAAATAGGAAAATGTACTGAACAAACTGTCTTTACTAATTTTTGTTATTTGTAAAAGTTTTTTTAAAAACAATTATTGAAATTTTTTTAATAATTTACAGGTTCACTATTTTTTTAAAAATTAATAAATAAAAAAAATTCATTTACAACTAATCCCTAAAGACAAATTAAAGTAATATGTTTGAAAATATACTGTAGCGGGCGCGCGCGCGCAAGTTTTAAAAAAATTCTTCAAATAGATCCGAAGTCATATCAATTTGAACTTGGTAAAACAAGTTCAAATTGATATAACTTCGGATCTATTTGAAGAATATTTTTAAACTGGTTGGAACTAAAACATGAAAAAACCCATCAATGAGAAAAATGGGTTCAAAGTTTTACAAAATTCAAAAACTTCCTACCTAAGCTTAATATAGTTCCTAATAGAAGAAATGACATGATCACGTAGAAGCATAATTTTGGTGTCGTTGAATTTAAAATAAGTTGAATTTTTTTTAACAAATATTTTTTTCTCTCGATATTTTGGACAATTTTGTGTCCCATACCTCCTTAAGAAGTTTCCTTTTGCGGTTCAAATTAAAATTGGAAAATTATCGCAAACTCAACGGTGCGTCTTGTTTAATATCCCATACGATAAAGTTAACTTTATACTTTTAATCAGCATTACAAATTAAGTAATCTCTAATTAAAATCAGTTAAGAATCCTCCGATACCAAAACCATGTATTCCCTTATGGGAAAATACCCACTACAAACAACGAACATAAAAATAATAACAACCTTTTAAACATTTACACACGATTATCTCCAAAATATCAAAGAATCTCTTAAACTCCAACTTCGATATCCAGACGCAGTCACCGTTTAAAACGGGCAATTAGCTTCCCCTCATTAGCTTCTAATTTTTCACGTCTCCTCATTGGGTGAGAAGTACGTACTTCGAGTCCGTACTTTTAAACGGTCGCCTGAGTGTTTAGAGAGAGTCCTGTTCCTCTCACCACTGAGACTCTCAGCAATCAATCACGGCTAATGAGTTCTCTGATGTGTAAACGTTGGGAAGTTGGGGGAGTTTTGTAGATTTTTTTTGTGTGTGTCTGGGTGATTTGATGGTGATATGGGGAACATTTTATTGGGTGGGTGCCGTGAATTGAGGATGGGATGTTTTAGCCCAGGGCTAACTAAAATATCTGTGAAATAATATGACAATTAAACAGTATTGGTTGATTTTTTTAACGAAAATTTGTTTTTAATAACTTTGATAGGGGATCATATTATTTGGTGGGTGCCGTCAATTAAGGAGTTGCAATAGTAATAGGGGGATGTTTTTGCCCAGCGTTAATTAAAATAGCTATAAAATAATAGTTAAGAAAGGAATTGGATGTTTTTAATCTAAAAAATATTTTTAATTAATCTGCGTATTTAATACATGTATTGATTTCGTTAAGAATATTTTCATTTTTATTCAAACCAATATAATAAGCAAAAGAAAACGAAATAAAGATCTGATTAGATAATTAATAAATGAAAAAAAAAGCATTTTGCGAAACCAAAGATTTTTTTTTTAAATTTAATACCAAGACTTATCTAGGGTAAGACTTATTCTTGTCTATACTTAAAAAAAAAAAACTCAGTACAGATTTCAGATTAATAGATTTCTTAAATCTTAGGTTTTTTTTAAGTGTGTCATAACCTTTAAACAGTTACAAAGTCATTTTTTATCTCAACTTAAATCCTAAATTTGTTTACAATATTAATAGTCCTATGGATAAGTGGGATCTGTTGCCAATTGACCATGTGTGTTACTGGTCGAATAACAAAAGCGTCATGAGGATTAGGGCGCTGATGTCATTAGACAAGTAGCACAAACGTCATTAGACCAAGCGCAAATATGGCTCTGTATCGGGAAATGATAAAGGAAGGAGTGACTCTGTTAGTAAAATAAGCGTTTAATTTCAATCATGGAAATCTGTCTTAAACTATCTCACCTTAATCTTAATGCATATTCTTTAATGCACAATATACCAACTAAGCATTTACTTAACGCACAAAATATTGTAAAAATAATCTGTCAAAGCAAACTCTAAGATAATTAGTTTTTCACCAAGTAAATTTGTTAGTTTTACACAAAACACCTTTGAAAACCCACACCCCCTCTTTCCCCTACACCTTTCCATAGCGAAACTTAATTGGATTCCTCCAAAAATAAGGGGAAGCCCAGGAGCAACACCCGAATTTAGGTGGGAAATGAACAGTCTCTCGACGTGACGTCATCAGGAAAGCCCGGAGCGAAGTGGGAAAAGGGGGATCTAGATAATATTGATTTTTAGAAGCTTGTTTCTTACAAAAAGTGTTAGTTTTGGATTTCAAGATTTGGCTGGCTATCGTCGTTTATTGTTTGTAGAAGTTGGGAAACAAAAGCAACAAGTGGGTTTGGATGTTTTTTTTTAATTAAAATTGATCAGGATTAGAAAAAAAATATTTTTTTTGTATTGCTCACAGAATTGGGTTTTCTTGATTTTTTTTAAATTAAAGATGTGCATGAAGAATCAAATTCTAAAATTATATTATTCATAAATTCTATATAAATTGATAAAGAAGCTAAGTATTTGGTACATTTATCAGTATTTTGATACAAAGAGGCTGATCTTGGAGGATATTTTTTGAGAATTATTTTAGATGCAAATTTTTGGCCTTATAAAAGGCTTTAAAAAGAAATAATATCCAACCTGTTAATCTAATCTAAACATAAATATAATAACAACATCATTATCAATGAAAGACATTTTGCTTTTAATTTTTTTGTGTGTTTTACGGGATGAGTAATAATACTGAAGAATATCTTATGAAACAAACAATCTACAAATATGTTACATTGCTACTTAAAACCATGAGTTTTTGTTCTAAAGTATATGGATACTTTAGTATCTAGATTTTGTTAATCTCTATTTTACTTTAAAATTAATATAATGTTTTTATTAAGTTCTGCTCATGTAAAATACTCAATATGGATATTATATACCAACCGTGTTGTCATTTAGTTTATTGTGACGTAAGCTTAAAAAACCAACTTTATCTTAATAAATTGCATATTATAAACATTAATGTCCAAAATAATAAATAGAATGATAACATGGGCAAAAAATATTATTTTAATTTTATTATCAAAAAATATTAATTTGTGGAGGCATAAGCAAGCGTAGTTCAAGTATAACGTTTGTCATAGCAACTGCAAAACTCCAATAGTCTTAATCATTTTTTAATTGCACATTACCAGTGGGCATTTAGTAACGCAAAAATTTGTTTGACGCTTAAAGAACCCAAATAATTTTACCAAGTAAGATGTATTACAAAACCCTTTCGAACACCGACAACGTTCACACCTTTGCCTAGCGGATTTTTAATTGGATTCCTCAAAATAGGAACCAAAGAACAGAATATAGCTGGGAAAAGATAGGCATCGACGTGTTTCAAGCATGCCCGAGCCAAGATGCAATGGGGATATGATCACTTTGATTTATTTTTTTTAAAAGGTTGATTATCGATTTTCAGTTTGGCTGGGTTTCGTTTTTGTTGAGAAGTTAAACAAATGTTATTAATGGTTTGATGAATATTTTGATAAAATTGATAGATTAAAAAAAAAATTTTTTTTGACAATTGACTAAATTTTTTCTTGATTTTTTTTAAATTAAATTGTTTTGAAACTCATTTTAAAATATAAAATTTATTAAAATTTAATGGTAGTATTTTAAATTGTTCAGTATTTTGATTCAAAATGTCTTAGTAGATATTTATGAATTTTTTTATCAAATTTTTGCCTTATAGCTTTAAACGTAAATGAATCCTATGTTAATCTATCTAAATTAATAAATTTTAAATAATATCAATAAACATTTTGTTGAAAAGTTTTGATCAGTTTCATAGTGCTAATAATATTGAAGAGTATCTTTGAAAAAATCACAAATTGTTACATTGCTACTTAACAGGTTTTTGTTCTAAGTATATGGATATTATATAAATTGTAACATTACTTAAAATAATAATGTTTTTATCGCTAATTACTTTTATTTACAAGTGTACAATTCTTAAGCATGGTATATGGTATATCAACCGTTTTCAGTTATTTTGCTCTTAGCTTACCACTTTTAAAATTGCATATATAAACGTTAATTCAAATAGTAAATGATGATAAAGGGTTAAAAATAAATTTTAATTTTATACAAAAATATTAATTGACATAAGGCGTAGTTCAAGTATAGGTTAAGATATACAATAACAGCATTAGCTTAACATTGTATTATTCTATTACATGTAGTAGGTAGTTAATAGTAGTGTCCGTTGAAAGTTGAACGACCCACTTAGAGAGAATATAGGAAAATACCCAGGTTGTTGTGTAGGTTTTTTAATCTGTCGAAGTTAGGAAGTACTAAAATAAAAATTAAATAGTACTAATTAGGACATGTGTCACTGATGCAATATACGAACCGAAAGCAGAATTAAATGTTAACGCCAATTACTTATTTGACCGAGTGATAAAATTCTGTAAGCAGTTTTAGGACTAAATTTTCCCCAGAGATTGAAAACATGAGCATTACCAGAAAGGTTTACGAGTTGATGACTTTCGTATTGTCGCCTTTATTGGTTTGTTCAAGTTTGTGGAACGTAAGTTTAATTTAATTTAGTATCTAGTCTTCTTTCTACTCAACCTAAGGCTCAAAATCTGAGAATCTGTGCTCTTTTCAATAAGTCCAACATAATAATATTGTATAATAATTTTATTTTAAAAATATAGGAAGTAAAATAAACGTACTCCGAATTCAGCTACCTCATTATAGAAGTTCTATAAACAGCACCTTCATCCATTCTTCATCTTACTCTTCCATCATTCATCAATTAAAGGGCTTAGTAGAAGAACGTGCTAAGTAACATTTTTAAAAAAGTTGCGATTTTTTGTGTCAATACTGTCAATGAACATATTATTCCATATTTTAAAGATAACAAGTTTCCCCTTTTTCATAAATTTGAAGTTAAATATATGTTTTACCATTGTTGACGGATTTAAGTGGTAAACTAAAAACTTAAAGCTCATTTTCTTTTCACTTTTTGTCACTTAGCATGTTCTTGCATTAAGCTCTTCAATAGCCTAGATCATACCTAAGCGCTAACGCTATTCCGTCTCTACCCTTTACCTCTGCATCTAATCTCCGCCTTTCAAAACCTTAATTACAACAACGCATCCCCTACTAATCAACTCATTTTACGGGCAGGGGACATTAATCAGCAACAGCTCAACTCCTAACCCTGGCGGGGGTTTTAAAATACCCCTGGTTGGGTCTTATGTTTCATTAATCTTAACGTGATGACCGGACATATCCATTAGGGCTGGTGGACTTAGAGGGGTTGGAATTTAGGGTGTTTTGTGCGTAGATTTGAGGAATTACTTGACTAATTAATTGTAAAATTTTGTGTTTTAATCATCTGCACAGTATACATTTTTTCACCCATAACATAATTTCACAGTTTGTGGAATGGGCATGTTCCAGGTCTTGAGTGAAACAGAAATGCTGAATGAAAATAAATTCTTTCTAAGTTAGTGAATCAATGTCACGGGGAAACAGAGCACCAATCGGAGCACCGATTGAAGGAAACCAAGGAATGAAGAATTACGTCCTGTGAAACAAGCCAATTGTTGGGGATTGTGGAGCAATTAACATGGGTACCTAATGTTTAAGAGTTAATACATTGTGTAAATGTGATAGAAAAATTTATTAAATGCATTAGGATTGAATCAAACATTAAAATCTGTATTTTACTATGTTTTTATTATTTGAAGCAAAGTTTAATGCATAAGAAGTAAGGTTTTATTGAAAATCGTTTTTGTTCCACCCTGTCCCAGCCGGATGACAAGCTTGAATATTATGACAATCTTGAAAATTAATTTATTTTGAATTCTTACACTGTTAAAATAATAGTTCTTACACTATACTGTTTACACTTTCCCGACAGGCCATAATCCCGAAAGTGACAAATTCCGACAGGTCATAAACCCGACAAGGACGAAATCCGACGCTAGAAATACATATTTTTTTTTGTTTATTTTTCGATTTTTTCGAATTTAGAATGTTTATATTAAATAAAATATAAACTGTTTGTTATTAAAACTAGTTGTGTACTATTTGAAACTCAGCACGAAAAACCCAATTAACTTACTACATTACCTTTTATACGAAAAAAAAATTGTCGGGGTTTTGTCGTAATCGGATTATTTCCTGTCGGGTTTCTGGCTCGGCGGGATTTCGGCTGTCGGGTTTATGTCTGGAAACCTTCCGTATTCTGTGCGTGCGTCCTTACACTCTCAAACTATCTTTCTCTCACAAAAAAGTAAAGTTGTATTTACACTCTTAAAGCAAAAGAGTGAAATCCACTCCTATAGGGGAAGTGCATTTTCGGCACCGGAAAGGAGTGGAAATTAACTCAGGCTGAGTTAAAACCGCTCGTTTTAAGAGTGTAGGACGCAGATTGTTTTCTTTTATTTCTTTTACCCACTCCGAAAAAGAGTGAAATTCACTCCGATAGGAGAAGTGCATTTTCGGCCCGGAAAGGAGTGGAAATTAACTCAGACTGAGTTAAAACCGCTCGTTTGTTTTAAGAGTGTAGATTGTTTTCTTTTATTTCTTTTACCCACTCCGCAAAAAGAGTGAAATCCACTCCTATAGGGGAAGTGCATTTTCGGCACGGAAAGGAGTGGAAATTAACTCAGGCTGAGTTAAAACCGCTCGTTTTAAGAGTGTAGGACGCAGATTGTTTTCTTTTATTTCTTTTACCCACTCCGAAAAAGAGTGAAATTCACTCCGATAGGAGAAGTGCATTTTCGGCACGGAAAGGAGTGGAAATTAACTCAGATTGAGTTAAAACCGCTCGTTTGTTTTAAGAGTGTAGATGGTTTTCTTTTATTTATTTTACCCACTCCGCAAAAAGAGTGAAATCTACTCCTATAGGGGAAGTGCATTTTTGGCACGGAAAGGAGTGGAAATTAACTCAGACTGAGTTAAAACCGCTCGTTTGTTTTAAGAGTAAAACATGTCATTTTAATTCCAACAATTACTTACATTTTACCACAAAAGATAAGCTATTCGTTACGATATGACACCTCTTCAGAAATTAACATTTTTACGCACATAATTTAGTGTAAGACAAATAATACCTTAAACACGATCGAAAAGGGAAACAGGAAATTAATTACGGTAACCATGTTTGTCCGCCCAAAAGAGCCACTGTGAAAGATAAATTATACTTTTTCCTAATTATTTGCACATTAGATGGACGTTATCTTGGAGAAAATCGCGAGATAATTCACAGAATATTCCCACTCAGCTCGGTGCACAATCTGCATTTGAATGAGGGGCGATAAATACTAAGGTGACAAAAGAAATATGTTGCGGGTTTTTTCATACGAAGAGGTTTTCAGCGTTCTTGTTATTTATGAAATAACCGCTTGATTTACATTTACTTACCGGTTAACTTACTACTTGGTATAACCTCTTAAGACCCGAGCAAAATCCTACACGTATATTCTTAATCTAAGCATACTTTTCATACAAATATATGCTAGAAGTAGTTTTGCGAAGTAATTTTTTTAAATTATGTTTGTTATTGAGAGACACGCCTTAAGCTCTAAAAATAAAGATATTCTGTGCTATAAATGCAAAAAAAAAGCCGAAATATCTTTAAAATTAACTACTAAAAGAACTTTTTGAAAAGTTTGAAATTTTTTTTTTAATTAATTGTTTTGAGAACTCTAATATCGTATTGACCCTCGTTCAACTTAATTTTTTTATAGAAATAAATGACTGATACCTGTAATCAAAAGCTGATACATGATATTTGGATCTTCTTCTATCGGACCAGGTCAATTTCGGAACTAATTAATACGTTAATTGTTTGTGGGGAGGTTTTAAAAAATATCTCCAAATGGGGACGCCAGGTCGCAAGAAGTTAAGTTTAAGTATTATCTTTACCAAGTTGTTTTATTCCCAAGAGAAGAGCATTGAGTTACTCTTTACTCACTAACGACGCTCGGCAAGAAAATTTGCCACCCGATAATGAGGTTTTTTGCTTAAGTATATCGAAATAAATGAAATATTAGGTGAATGAATTTTGTACACTGCTCACAACAATTTAGGGGACAACATGGTTTAAACTCTTTCACCCCCAATGATTCCATTTGGTATCATCAGCTTCCGATTTCTTTTTCTCACTAAGTTGAGCTCGCACTTATTTATCGTTAGATGGAAGAATCCTGTTTTTTGACGAATTAAATAATGTTTGTTTTAATTAAATGAAAATATGAAATACATGGTAAAATAAAATTCTCTCCCAAAAATTGTTCTGAAATAAATTGACCCGGAATTCTTCACGCTTGCATTCTTAGATGTTTAAAAATTGATTTTACCTCTTTTATATAAATAGAGTTTTGAAAAAATTATTGTTATCAAACGAATTTATTCAAAAGTTATGATTCCAATATTTCCCCCCTTAAATTGTAGTTAAAAAATGAAGATTTTTCCCCTGATTTTTACCATTTCATTCTGGATGCCTAATGAATCTATTTCACAAATTTTAGATTTTCATAATAAAAATAAAAAGTTGGAACTGAAAGGGTAAAGAAAAGTACTCAAAGTGCTCCTCTAATTATTTTGAGCAGTGTAGTTCTCAACAAGATTAAGCTACACGAAAAACGAATTTTTAAAACATATATAGTTAATGTTTCTATTCGACTTATCCTGTATTGGACAAAGAAAATGTCATGTGTTTAATAAATGGATTTTACTTAATCTTAAAGAATAATTAATGCACATTTATGAATAGTTTATTTTCTTATAATGCATAATTAATTGCATTAATTAATTAATTAAAATGGTTGAAAATCGCCCTTAGTCACATTCCTAACCATCCCCCCCCCCCCCCTAATAATAATAATAATAACCTGGATCCTCTACTACAATATTTTAATATTCTTACCAATTTCCAGTGAAAGATTTCAGGTCAAACAAGAGTTGTGTCGCCAAAGTCTTCAATGCAGAGTATTAAAAAAAATTTCGAAATGCATTTAACATAATAACGAAATTAGCCTAATTTAGATACCCAGCATAAAAAAGGCTTCACAATAGATAAAAGATTTTATTTAAACGTTGACAAGTCAGAAGTATTGGTTGTTCTGCAACAAAATTTACATATTCGAATATATATTAAGTTTGATATAAAGCTCATTGCAAATTTAATTTCTTTATTCACTCATACATGATAAATGTTACTCAGGTATTTTTTGGCTTGTGCGGAGATTCCAAATGGATGGATTGGATATTTCAAACAGCAAGTAACAAACACCACTTTGTGATTTTCCTTGCCATCTCTAAGTGTCAACTTGGGGGAGCACAAAACATGTAATTTGAGGAACTCTTATCTTACGGCTTTGTATCTTTTTCAAATATGCAGTTGTAGTACGAATTTAATTGATTTTGGTGGTTTTTTTAGAGTCGATATGTTGGAAAGATTACTCAAATTTCGATAGCATACATTGAGCAATTATTGGGTAGCTTTTTTGTGTCGTAATTTGGTGAGGAATTGTAGGAAAATTAATTATTTCTTATAATTTGTCGTGTTATTTAAAATATGAACAGGTATTTCAACTTTTTTGTACCTTAAAACCTTTTGTACCTTAAAATATGAACAGGTATTTAAACCTTTAACACCTGCATTTCGGAACAAAAAACTTTTTAGCCTACTTTTCTTTTTTTAATTCGAAAGAATTAAAAAAATGAAAAAGTAGGTATTGACATGCGGTCGATGTCCGTCTGTCCGTCTGTCTGTCTGTCTGTCTGTCTGTCTGTCCGTCTGTCCGTCCGTACCCCCCTTCCAAAATCGGTTCTAATCATCGGATCTTAAAAATTCTTTTTTTGTTAGAAAGCTATAACCTCAGATACCCAACTTTCATACTTTTTGTCCGTCTGTCTGTACGTCCGGACGGACATAAATCTACTATCTGTCGGCGAATTTCCCATTGAATTAGCATTGAAATTCAATTTTGAGTCATTTAAATCACTGTAGGTATTGAAATGCGGTCGATGTCCATCTGTCTGTCTGTCCATCTGTCTGTCTGTTCGTATGTCTGTCTGTTCGTATGTCTGTCCGCCTGTCTGTCCGCCTGTCTGTCCGTTTGTCTGTCTGTCTGTACCCCCCTTCCAAAATCGGTTGTAATCATCGGATCTTAAAAATTCTTTTTTGTTAGAAAGCTATGACCTCAGATACCCAACTTTCATACTTTTTGTCCGTCTGTCTGTACGTCCGGACGGACATAAATCTACTATCTGTCGGCGAATTTCCCATTGAATTAGCATTGAAATTCAATTTTGAGTCATTTAAATCACTGTTGCCAAATCAACAATGGCATGAGAAACTTTATTTAAACATATTTGAAGCAAAATAATATTTTCATGAATCAGTTTGGAATGACGTCATAAAATGTAGAACAATTTGATTCTTTGATTATTCATTAATTATCTACCAAGAAAGCGGCAAGGCATACTTTTGCATGCAATTATGCTTAGTTTTAATTTACATTTCTTGTTTTTTAATGCAGTTCGGAGTAGTTTCATTACTTTTGTTATTAATAAATATTTATTCTTCGAACTACAAATAAATCACGAGCAGATGATAAATAATATTTAATTAATTTGCGAACGAATATTAAGGAAAATAGTTGATTTTGGCTTTTAGAAGTTTAAATTATAGCTGGGTGCTGTGTTTCGATTTTTTTTTCTAATGTGTATAAATCTAGTGTAGAAACGGCTGTTGATGATATTTACTTTAGGAACATAGTTTTTTCCCGATTAGAACTTCAGTAAGTATTTAAGTAACAGGAAAGTAGGCTATTTTAGTTCTTTATGAACTTCTTGTTTTCTTTTAAGATTCGTTTTGGTGTAACTTAATTTGACCTAAATAAATCGTTCGGGACTATGGTTTTCATTTGTCTCTCATATTGAGTTATTGTCATTCATTGAGACAAATCAAACTTGGAAATACAAGCCTCTTATATTTTTGCTGCTGTGCGTATAAATAGATTAACCTCTTCTTTCATTTTTGTAAAAAAAAATACATTGATGTGATGAATTTTGACGCAAATAAGATTAATTCAAAAGAGCTTAACAGAGGAAGTAAACAGAAAGAGAGATTTGGCGACATGGTTCTTTTTATATTAAATTTTATTAAATTTCATTCTAAATTGTATGTTAAATAAAAGGAGTATTAGCAATAAATTCAGATAATCTGTTAATTGTTGTATAGTTTTTCGATAATATGCAACTCTTGGGAAATTTTATTTTTATATGCAACTCTTGGGAAATTTTATTTCTATATGCAACTCTTGGGAAATTTTATTTCTAAAGATATTATCCTATACGTCCGTCGTCTTCACATAAAACATTTCAAAGCCTATTATAAATTTTTCTCTAGCAAATCAATCTAATCCAGTCATCCTAATCCTTCCTTGCGAAACATGATAAAAAAAAGCATACGAACAAATCCGCAAGATACATCCTTACTGATATGAGAGACATCTTACAATGACATTTATCTTGCTGGTGTCCCCAGCTACTTAGTTCTGTCAATGCCCATAGGAATTAATCTGATACATCTGTGACATTGCTTGTCAAGCTTGCTGTTGAACACCGAAATCTGATAACTTCCTCAAGTATCATCAGACAATTTAGTAGCATTGAGTAAGAATAGCTCGAAATCGAATGTGATGGTTTTATTACAGTTGCGGATTTGGAATCTGGTTTAGAAAATGGACAATTCGAAAGGGGCGGAGCCCTGTTTGTGCGAAAGAAGACAATGCTTGACGTAACGGAAGGCGGGACTGTTTCAGTTGTCTATTCTTTATGAAATACTCATCTATTCAGAATTTTTTTATTCTTAAAATTTAAATAAATAAATTTATACTTTGTTTTTGAATAGTAATTTAATAAATAAATACAAATTTTTTAAATTAAATTAATACCAATTTTGGAGAAAATTTTCTTTTGTATTCGTATAACCTATTACCTATTAAATTTTTTTTATTTTTAAAATTTAAATAAATAAACTTATAGCTTAATTTTTATATAGTAATTTAATAAATAAATACCAATTTTTTTAAATTAAATTAATACCAATTTTGGAGAAATTTTCTTTTGTATTCGTATAACCTATTGCTTATTATCAGACGGAACGATCGTTCAGCACGCCTATCTCATAATGACGCCAAGGGCTGAACGGGAGTAAAGTATATATTTACTCTGCACATTTCGCAATGTTAAACGTGAAATCTTATTACATGGTTTTTCATCAAACTTTTTAATGCCTCTTATACATTTCAACCAAAAAGCCCCCAAAAAATCCTGTAATCCTAATCCTCCCTTGCAAAACATAACACCAAACAAAACTATAATAACAATTCCATAAGAGACTTCCTTTAACTGATATCACAGATATCTTACGTTGACAATTTATCTTGCTTGTGTCCCCAGCTATTTAATTCTGTCATTGACCATAGGAATTAATCTGCTACATCTGTGACAATTGCTTGTCATGCTGTTGAACACAGGAATCTGATAATTTTATCACGTATCATCAGACAATTCGGTAGCTCTGAGCTTGAATAGCTCGAGATCAAATGTGATGGTTTCGTTACAGTTGTGGGGTCAGAATATGGCTTAGAAATTGAGTAGCACTAGAGGTACACGAAGGCTATTGGCCACTAGCTTAGAAAATGCATAGTTTATATGCCCATTTGTTTAAGTTAATATTAAAAAATGTATTATAAAAATTGACTTATGCAGAAACGGGTTTCGCAAAGACAATTTATAAATGTACAATAAATTTTTTTTGTTGCTCTCTTTTCAAATTGCCAATGAAAAGCACATCACTTCAGTTAAATAAAAAAATTGTATTTTTTTTACTTCAATATTTTAATAATTTAAAAACCATTTGAAATAAATTTTCATTAAAAAGCTTAAATAAATATTTTAAATAAAGTAATAATTTTTTTAAATAAAGTTTTAGCATATCCTGAGCTATATACATGTCTTCTTTGTAAAAATTGTTTTTAGTAAAAAAATTTCTTAATAGATTTTTTCTTTATACTAGGGGAACGAGAACTCAAACCGTTTTCATTAAACTACTGAATAATATATCTATTCATATATTAACATTTTTGCTGCGTAAGATTTTTGTTGGCACGTAGCATGTCAGAGGAATAGCATTATCGAATCCTTAGTTTTTAAGGTATCACCTACAGTGAAAGTGATAATTCTAATGACTATAAAGTCGTCACTTGACCACTTTTCTAAATTACAAGGCTCAAGTACCTGTGTTTAAGTTGCGCATGGAGGCTATCAATAGACAAAGCGGAAACGTACATCCTTTATACCTACTTTGGTGGGGCCCGGATGGCCTAGTGGGCCCGGATCGCCCATTACGCTAACAGTGTGCGCGTTGTAACGGGTGCGGGTTCGATTCCCGCCTTCACCCTGGGTGTACCTTCTCTCTTTGTGTCAGTAAAAATTCTGTCTGTGTCTTTATTACTTGACGAAGGTTTATAAGCTAGTCTCTGATCAAGCACACAAACCTAAATATATATATCAACCAACCAACCAACCTACTTTGGAAGCCGGAAAATACATGCAGCAACCGACCTACCTATACCTACTTTGTGAAGAGAATAAATAATAAATTAAATTCATTTTTTAACGTTAGAAAATGATCTGCCCCACTGAAGTTTTAAAGGTGAGAATTTTTACTGTTCAGTTTATAATTTGACGTTATTTACAATTGTTTTGTTCCTACTTTTGGTTTGAGAACGAAATTACATGATTTTTTTAGTTCTGTTGCTTCGGATGATGATGACATAATATGTATAACAGAAACTTGGCTTTGTGATGAAATGGATAGCTGTGACTTATTTGAGACAGATTATGTATCAAATGCGTTGTCTAGTAGTTTAACGTGAGGTGTAGCGCGGTTAGCTCGTCGTGTGAAGGTCGGCTCCATCGGAAGTTGTGATTCGTCTCGGCGTGCTCGCAATTCTGATGTTCTGGTCGCGCTTATTCGACAAGCCGCCGTGGCTAATGGTTTCCGTACGAATAATGATGGGGCTCAGATTGTTAGGTATGATTACAAAAACACAAGTTTTATGTACTTATGGTTTTTGATGAACTCTATTGATTGGAATTTTCTTCACAATTTTACTTACATTAATGATGCTAATTTTAATTTTTATAATGTACTTTATAGCGGTTTTAACGAAACGATTCCTGTCAGGAAATATAGTAATAAATATCCTTTTTCGTTATTCTCTTAACACTAAATATTGTTGAAAGCCAAAGTAACTACTCGTAAAATTGCAAATAAAAATCATGATCCTGTTGCTTATAGGGAATTTAAATTCTTAAGATCTTCTTTGAAAGTAAGTATCAAAAATTGTTACCTTAATTATGTATCTAATATTGAAAACAAACTTACATTGGAGCCTCAAAAATTCTGGTCATATTTTAAAAAAAGTGCGACAACAAGTAAAATAGTTTATAATGATAAAGAATCTGTTGAGATAGTTTTGAAATTTCTAATATGTTTGCAGATTACTTTGGTTCTGTTTATTTTGAAAGTACTAAATATCTTAAATCCACATATTCTGGTTATGATCCTAATTATTGTTTTAGTGATATTGTTGGGGGTTGATGAAATCTTTCATGATAATGTTGTATGTGCCATAAGGGAGTTGAAATCACCCTTAACAATTGGTGTTGATCAAGTGCCCTCCTTTATTATCAAGGGTTGCTCCGATTCTTTCATTTATACACTTCTCATTTTATTTAACTTGTCAATTAAAAGTAAATGTTTTCCGGACGTTTGGAAACAGAATAAAATTATTCCTGTACACAAAAAGGGTAATATCGCTGATTGTAACAATTATAGACCAATTGCCATCCTAAGTCCTTTCTCTAAAATATTTGAAAGTATAATATATATAAAAAAAAATTGGTCAGGTTCATCACTTTATCTCTCCTCAGCAACACGGATTCATGCCTAAAAGAACCACTGCAACAAACCTACTCTGTTTGACTAATAAGGTCATGTCAGTTTTTCATGATAAGTCTCAACTAGATGTAATCTATATCGATTTTTCTACAGCATTTGACACGATTGATTTTGGAATTTTATTAAATAAGTTACATAAATATGGTTTTAAAGCATGTCTTTATTGACTGGTTGTATTCATATTTAAATAACCGTTCTTTATATGTTTATTTTAATAATGCTGTTTCAGATAAATTTAAAAATACCTCAGGTGTTCCTCAGGTTTCTAACCTTGGTCCTCTTCTGTTCATTCTTTTTATTTATGATTTATGTACTGTTTTTGGCAAATCGGATTATTTGTTTTTTGCTGATGACTTGAAAAATAATGAAGACTGTTAAAACAATTGATGAAGCTAATGTTTTACAAACTGAATTGGGCAGTCTTTATAAGTGGTGCACGCATAACAAATTGTATTTTAATATATTAATAAATGTTTTGTTATGAGTTATTTCCGCACCTCCAAACCTTTACTATATAATTACAACATGAATAGTTCCAATTTAATCCGTCTTAATGAAATAACAGATATTTGTATAATTTTTAGATATGATTTTGATTTTTCTCCTCATATTGATTCTATGATTTCGAAGGCTTACAGAAAACTTGGTTTCATTAAGCGTAAAACGACAAATTTTTCAAACTTAAAAACTTTAACTGTTCTTAATTGTTATTTTGTCCGTTCAAAACTGGAATATTGTAGTATTATCTGGAATCCTCATCTTAATAACAAAAATCTCTTAATTGAAAGAGTTCAAAATAATTTTCTTCGTTTTCTACATTGCAAAAAATTTAAATATTATTTTTATTATACCCCCTCATCTATTCTTCAGAGTCTGTTTCATATGCCCACATTAGAATCAAGAAGTCACCTTTCTTCTTTGTTGTTCTTTTATAGAATTATAAATTATATGGTTGATTGTCCGGAAATATATATTTTGTGTTTGATTAATTTTTCTGTAAAAAGTCATGTCTTGCGTAATAATGATTTATTTGTTGTACCACTCTGTAAAAATAATTATTTAAGTAATCATCCACTTTATAGATTTTATCGTAATTTTAATCTTTTTAGTAATGAACTTGACTTATTTTCAACTTTTAATGATTTAAAAAAAAGAATGTCTACGGATTTTATGTAATTGAATGTATGTCCTTTACCCCACCACTATAATTGGGTTGTAACCTGTTGTGTGTGTTTTTCTAAATACATAGGTAGATGGATGGATGGATAGATGGATAGGGATTGGGATTAGATTGGGATTAGATTGGAATTAGATTGGAATCGGGATTAGATTGGATTGGGATTGGGAATGGATTGGGATTGGATTGGGATTAGATTTTATTTAAACTTAATTCAACATATCCGAATTTTTTTTGTAAGCCATCCTGAAAAAATAACATGTTAAAAACATGAATCACTATTTAATCTTATTACATATGAGATAGTATCTAATAAGAAATAAGAATAATTTTCCATAATCTATAGGTAATTGACGATAAACAATATTGTATTTACAATTAATAAGAATTTTTTTTACAAACAATGCATTTTTAATTAATTTTCCTTTGTCTAGGTTTGCGTTGCCCCAGTTGCTATAATTGTACTTTTCTTGTTAACTAACTGGGGCTGGGGAGCCCAGTCGGTTAGGCATTCGCCTAGCATGCGGAAGGTCCCAGGTTTGGGTCCAGGCATCGCCAAAATAACTGCCGACCTATAAACGGCCCGTGCAGCCAAAATGTCCGACGAATAATACCCCGTGTCGAGAGAGTGCATGTTAAATAGCCTTCAAAGTCCTAACGTTGCGTACGATGTCGCCCTTAACGGTTGCGTTGGGTGCATATTCAGGTGTCGGCTCGTCACTTGAGTGTGGTTCTAAAATAGGACGCCCGTCGCCAATAGCCCTCGTGTATCTCCAGTGCGACGATAATTCAAACTAAACTAAAATAAACTAAACTTGTTAACTAACTAGTTGTTTAGGACAATTTCGAAACAATTTATCTTTCATTTGGAATCCTAGATGATTGATCGAATTATGATTTAACAATGCTTAAGTGGATACGGTACCCAAATATTGGTCAAAATATCGATTTTTCAGTTTTTACTTATTATTCACAATATCTTTCTCAACATTTACTGAAAGTTTCATAATGATATCTTTTGTAGAAAAAAATTTATTAAATATTTTCTGGAGTCATTCCTATAAGTTTGAATACGTATTTCGTCTGCTTGCAACCTTTTTTCTCTGTTTCGCGTTTTGCAATTCTTGTGTTGAATAAATCCCTAAGGCTTTTTTGCTAATTAAGTTAGAATTTTGAAATTTTTAATCTGTGTTCTTATATATATGGTGCACAAAATTGTGCATGGAATAAGGTCTACTATATATAGTTTTTTTTTTAATGTTGAATTCAATAATTCGTATTTTTTTTTTTTTGTGATTGTCAGTATAAATGCATGTTACTTTTTAACTGTAGCTCACATTTTAAAATCCATGCACAGTTCTTGAACAAATAGTACTAAAAGCAAACTATAAAAGTTTGGAGGAGTTATTATCAAAATTCAAAGAGGAGTACCGTTTTAAAAAAGTTCAACATTTTGACTTTTTTTAAATAAATGTGATGGAATGACATTTTGAATTGTCGAATTGAAGTAAAACAATTACCACGAAGCTAATTTCAAAGGAAAATTGCTTTTTCAGTTTATATATTACTGTTAAGGATTAAAAGATAATAAAAAAAAGTTGAAATTTTTTAAAAAGTATTTTATTATTTCATTTTTGACTAACTTCTATTTGTGTGACGGAATGACATTTTTGCAACCACGACTGCATCCTGGTACTTAAAAATAGACATTTCTGTGAATTAATAATACATTGAGTTTTGAAACTAATCATATCTTAATAATTATCTATAAGCTAAGTAAAATTATAATTTAGAGCAACCTACCTGTAACATGGTTTAGGTTATTAACTGTCATTTGACGTAACGGAAAGACTAAAAGTTTCATAAGCATATTATTAAATTAAAAGTGTGTAAAGAAATAAATTTAATATTTTTTTATTATATAGAATACTCTTAAGATATTTAATATTACATTATATACATTTATTCACATGTGAAAAGTTTTTCAAACGCGTATCGAGGACGATTTCCAACTAGTTGAAATGCTGGCTGAATTTGCAGAGCCAACAAATCTTTTTTGTCCACTATCGATCTCCTTTTTCGGGAAAATTAAATACATGTCCTTTATCGTCCTGCTTTCTTAAACATAATTTGAAAACTTGGAATATATTTTGAAGATTAATTTGTAAAAAATACAAAAAATCAATTTTTTTTTCTATTTTATCGAAGTTGACATTTTTATGAATTGCCCTCCTACTAATTTGGGGCCCGGGTGGCCTAGTGAATTTGATCGCAGCCCATTACGCTAACAGTCTGTGCACTTTACCGGGTGCGGGTTCGATACCCGCCTTCGCCCTGGGTGTCTTTTCTTTCTCTCTGTCAGTAAAAATGCTGTATGTTTCTGCTTAACTTGGCGAAGTTTTACAAGCGGGTCTCTGCTCAAACACTCAAACCGGAAAATATATGTACCAACCTACCTATTCTACTAATTTTATATACGGCCACCAGATGTAAACATCTTAAATAATTTTTTTAAAGTTTTTATCTTTTTTATACGTAGTTTGATAATTATTTTAATAAGTATTGTCATATTATTTACAGGATGATTTAACCATTGACTTTTAATTCTTTATAATTAAAGCTCAAATTCTATTTTATGTACTAAAATTAGAATGACTAGCAGTACTGCATTTCCCAGAAAAGTTTAATTTGTTATTTTACTGTCAAGCTATAAAAACTTTCCAAGTATGTTATCCTTTTATTTGTTAAAGTTTTTAAGAAAGAAACTAACAATAAAGTATGATTTACGAAAATTTTATGATGATTTCATAGTTTAAATTTAATGACTGAATAAAATCTGGTCAGGCTAACAAAAAATAATAATTCGCTGTTACGAAGTTGTGTACCGTAGTAACAATTTAGTACGTTGTATTATACGTTTCGAGGCAGACGATATACGTTCGGAGCATGAGATATTGACTACAAGACGGCGTGGGAAAGCAATTTAAGAAATGTTCGACTTGGCGACTCAAATTACTTGATTGTTCTGCAACCCTTGCAGCAGTTTTCCCGCGTGCGCCAGACGTTTTACAAGGGGCGGTGTTTTCCACCCCCCTCCCCCACTCCCTACCCATTCGCCACTGGTGTTCGAAGAATGCCGGATCGAATAAGACGCAGCTCTTTCGAATCTTTTCCAAAAGATGCCGGTTTTGTTCTTTTATTTGTGGAAGTATCTGTGTTTTTCACATTGGTGTTGAAGTGTCTTGGAATAAAAGTGTGTATTTTGGATTAAAACTCAAAAATTTAAGGTAAGTGTAGTCGATAATGTAGTTCATATTTTAACACGTGTGGAAGGTTTGGAATCTGGCAGAGTTCCAATACTTGCTAAAGTGGAATTTCGTAGGTAAAGGGTATTTTTTAATACATATCATATTAAAAAAAAGGCAGATGTTTATAGTTAAAATATAGGAAGTAGTCTTTTTTCGACTAAGGTACATAAATACCGGGAGTTGAATGATGAATCAGTATTTGTGTATGATTAATTTAGTAACAGCTGCTTTTTAAGCATGTGTTTTTGAATTTTTTTTGGAATGGAATTTGAATTTTGGATGGAACTTTTAAATCCCGTCCTTCCCACGTAGATTATTACTTGTTACATTGTATCACATAAATTCATATGAATTACCCCACAAAGGAAGAATTTATTTTCTTCCAAAATGACTCAAAATTATTTATAAAAAAAATTGTACTTTCATTAGACCATTCTGCAGGTGCAACAAAAACTTACAAACTAAAACAAAGAGCTTTTTGAAACAATTTTCAAAATCTAGCCTTTCAACTGGTTTACCAATTCCTAAAACAATACTACTTTAATATTACATTCTATTATTACCATTACATTACATACAACATTACCTAGAGTGACTGGACGTATTGCAATTCGCAATACGTCTGGTCACACCGTCACTTATATGCGGTTGAATTTGTTATCAACTTTCTAGCTATAAAAAATGTGCAAATAAATTTCGTTTTATTATTTTTTATAGTTTTTTCAAACAAACACCGCGTAAATAAAATATTATTTATGAAAATGTTATGATGATTTCATAGTCGAAAATAATCACTATAACAAATCTGGTCAGGTTAACATTGCTTACAAATTTACTTTCAATCTAAAATGCATCATCACACCCCAAAAATCAAAAAGTGTGCTTTTAAAACCTTGATGTGCCACTAAAACACATGAAATTCATAAAGCATGTGTTGTATACTTGTGTCTTAATTTCGGAAAAGAATCTCTGGAATATCACGATGCACCTGCCGTTAAATTGGGGTTGCGTCTGCAGAAATCCATTCCTCATCAGAGTCGAACCTTGCAGTGACCTTACCTTTTGTAGGGGGTTCTGTTGATGATACTGAAATAAATCTGAAACAAATATACACTGGAAAAAATGTTAGAAGAGCGAATGTTTTTATTTTCCTATACAAAAAAAATCTGTTTGCTTTAACCAATGCAGATTATTGTAAAATTGCATCTCAATTTGTCAAAATGGGCTTGTGTCAAAGGACACGTTTTTTTCTGTAAACAACTGTATTATATGTAATTATAATTAAAGATTTTAATAATGACAAAATATGTTCTCAAGAGACATAATCTGTGTCGGTTATATTTTTCTGTCTTGTTTTTGATTCGAAAGAAAAAAAATTTAAACAAATTACGTCCGTATCTGCGACGCGGTGGTGTTATGGTCAGCTTATTTTTTCCTGCGTAACCTGAACGTTATTGTTTTGCGTATACCTGCGTTACCAAAAGTAAATGTTATGCACGACATTACATTGCATTGAACAGAAAAAAAGTTATTTTTTTTTACATTCTAAATTCGTCTAATATCTGGATCAAACCTACATTTACGTTTGAATGGCTCAAAAATATATTCCTAATTTCATTTTTCTCTGGATTCATGAAATTTGTTTAAAATAAATAGCTAATTTTAGTTTCAATTCTTCGTTGACCATGTTTCCGAGAGCAATAGTTAAATGAGTCGACAGTTTACTGGTGAGAGTTTTTCTGTCCCCATGAAGCACCCAACCCCTCTGTGACAGTACATCTTTCTGAAAGAAGAGTTCTACCGAATATTGGCACATTTCGAAAGATTTCAGGAAGATGGAGAAATAGGAACGGTCGTTTGTCGATTGCCCTTGAGTTGTGTTTCTTTATGAAGAGCAACTACTGTTTGTTTTGAAAATCTTCTGAAAAACAGTAATTTATTCGGATATTTATTTATCGAATACTACATGAATTTGTAACTGAGTGGAGATGGACAGATATTGGATGGACAGATATTGACATTACATTTATGTTGAAATGGCTTGCTTCAGGTTTTGAGTGGCAACGGAAGTGGTGAATGAAAATGAATTATTTGTTGAGCCTCGATTGGTCAATAAATGTCACGTAGGAATAGAGCACTGATTGAGGGAAATTGAGGAATGAAAGCTGGTAGGAAATACGTTACCTGAAATAAGCTAATTGGGAGATGTTTGTTTTCTAGTCGAGAATAACACAAATTCAACAAATGTCAATTTGTAATTTTTTGTGCATTGCTAAAAAGGAAAATAGCGTTTTAAATGTAAAAAAAGTAGGTTTGTAACAGAATCTGCCACTTAAACCGATTCCACACAACAGTTATGTATGTTTAACAGGTAAAAGGCACTAAACACATCATTTTAATTCTATATTAAACATTTACATGCTAAATTTGGATAGTTTCATTTATTTTATTTCGAAAATTCAATAATTATTACTTATCGTTTGCAAAAATAATTTATATTTAGAATAAATATGTAATTTTCCCTCTTTACATTTATAAATAATTTTTTTCATTTAATTCTAATGTATTCTAATTTGCGATGTCGAGTGATTTTTTTTTTTTTGAAAGTCCCTACACATTGGTTCTCGTTCATTATTTGTAGTTTTCGTGCTATTTAAACGTATAGTGGTGAAATTGAAGACAGACGGACTAAACGATTATAATACCTTCCACTTTTTACGTTATAAACGTAGTGTGGAAGCTAAAACAGGCATTTTCGTATGTGCTATTTATACTCATAGGTAGCTCCCCCGATTACTGCATTTGTTTGGTAAGTTTTCATTTACCCGCCGATTGACAAGAAAAATTTGCACGCGAAATGAGCTAAATATTACGACGCATAAAGACCATAAATCAAGAACAAATTATGTATAGAACAAATTATTAAATTACACAAAAAACGAATTTTATTAACATAAAGGTAACATTTTTTTTCGGAATTAAAGACGGTATTCACAAAGTCATCGTTAATGGGTTAAATTTATTTTATAACTTTTTTGCTTAAAAAATCCTACCTAAATAAAATGAATATTGCATAAACAGTACAATAATTATGTAAAATACTTCTATAAAGGAACGACTATTTCTAAACATTCTCGATAGCAGGTAAACAAAAACATTTCGTTGTTATTCCCAATCTAGTGCAATTGCATCCCGACGAGATTGGATTTATCTCCCTACAACTCTCCTTTCCTTTATTCCGATAATTTATCACGTGTCCAAGAACATAAAAGTTTCTTTATCCCCCCCCCCCCCCCCCATTTACGAAAATGGATGGAAACCATTGGAACGAGTTCGAATTTTTAAAGTGTAAAAAAAAAAAAAACGGTTGCTTTGCTGGGTGATAAATTTACATACCATTCGATTTTGTTCCTTATCAAAAGGTTGTGAGTGTCGTAAGTTGTACTTTGTCTAATGTTGTGGAATTAAAAAGAAAATTTTAGTTTTTTTAATTAAAAGAATTAAAAAAAAAAATCTTTGGCTGCTATACGAGTCAGTGCTTTGGAAATCGTGAAAAAATTCGTTGACTAATGTTGATAACACATTAAGTTCACTTTTAAAAAGTTTGGTGCAAATTTGCAATACACTCTTAAAACAAAAGAGTGAAATCCACTTCTATAGGGGAAGTGAATTTTCGTTACGGAAAGGAGTGGAAATTAACTCAGACTGAGTTAAAACCGCTCGTTTTAAGAGTGTAGGACGTAGATTGTTTTATTTTATTTCTTTTACCCACTCCGCAAAAAGAGTGAAATCCACTCCTATAGGGGAAGTGAATTTTCGTTACGGAAAGGAGTGGAAATTAACTCAGACTGAGTTAAAACCGCTCGTTTGTTTTAAGAGTGTAGAATGCGGAACTCTCTAGCTGCCACTACTATTTGGAGCATGAATTAAATTGACCAATTTTGTGGTAAAACCATAATTTTAATAACCCACAAAAGTGGTACGTCAACGCTCAAGTTCCAGAATTCCTTTGTAACCTTGTACTAAAATTTTTAACTGCGTAACTTAATTTTAAACTATTTCAGGCTTTCAAAAGTCCATCCTTCAACCCAAAAGTGGGATGGCCTGTTCCTTCCTTCTAAAAATAACTTTTCATTTGCTGGACCTTCACTTGTAAAAAAAAAAAGCCCAGCACTAATTGCTCTAGCATGACTTTAATCCTACAATACCTAACCCAATCTCCAGTTAGAGAACAGTTTTTATTACCTTCTCATAAGAGAAGACTAATTACTTCAGATTCCTAACCAATGACTGGTTAATCGAATGCATATATCTTAGTAGTTCCATATAGTGCTCCTAAACGACCTAAACTACTTTTAATTTATTACAACTAACAGCGAAATAAAGTGCCACGTCGAAAAGGCTTTTGTTGTAGTATAAAGGTCTGGAGTGGAAATTAATATATTTTTCTTGTCTAACAAGACTACTATTGTATAGCTCTATGCTATGCATAAGTATATAATATAGTTATATTGTAAAATCGGAGATACATATCCCTTGTATAGTTCCAGTGTGACGTTAGTAAACTTGTTATACGAATGCATATGATTTTAATTTAAATTATCAACGTATTTCTTTCAAATATTCATATTATTTTTTTAATATGATTTGTAATTTTGAGTATTGAACGGATGCAAACAACGTCTCTATATTTAAGGATCTTTTTGATAATTTTCTTAATAGCATTCAATTTATGGAATTTCTTCCTATATTATTGAATGCAGTTTTGATATAGATTACTGATGAAATTATATGTACATAAATTATCATTAGGACAAATAATTATTTTGAATACACATTTATGTAAATTTTCTTATTTTTTAGGTAAGTGCTGAACTGTTATTGAATCTGATACGAGTTGGTTATTAGCAGTAAGTACAAAATTATACTACACAAGTTTCATTTTCAAATTTATATCTTTATTTTCTCTATTATATGGGTTGATTGAAACAGATTTTTTATAAGTAATTTTAGGCTTTTAAAGTCAATACAAATTTAAAGTATACTTTAAATTTTTTATAGTTTCTAGAAAAATGCTTATACTATTACTAATAGTATAAGCACTACTTTAAATACTTTACATACTTTAAATTTTTTATAGTTTCTAGAAAAATGCTTATACTATTACTAATTTTTTATCATATGCTGTATTGCTGTATAAATATTAGCCTTGAAATAGACGAAATGGGGGAGATAATGCAAGAAAACGTTTAATGTTGTCATATTGAATCGCGTTTTGAAGAAAGATAACATACATTTTCCTTGGGGCTGAAGTAAAAAACAAGTCAGTGACATTTTACTGATTGTAATCTTTTTTTATCTCTCTTGACGATCGTCTTTCTAAAACTTAAAAAAAAGCTTATAAATTAATAACTAAACAATGGGATGATATTTTTCTTTCGATTTTGATATTGTGATTTTCATACCTGGTAAAAAAATACTTAAACTGTATTTAACAGATATTAGATATATTTGAAAAAAAATATTTTTTAAGGCTTTTTTATTGGTTTATGAATTGTGCATTGTCGGAAAAATAAATGTTTTATGTTGTGGGAACATAAAATCCATATTTCTGGCGAATTTTTTAATTACGTAAATTGTCCCTTAAAAAAAACCCTTTAAATTATGATTTGTAAAGTATTGTTGTTTATTATTTCTAAACTTATTTTTAGCTTGTTACTTTTTTTTCGCTTAAATTTATGTGTATACATCTGCTTTTTATTTGTGAATACATTCGTCAAATTTATATGCTACCTAACATATTCCATTCCCCAATTTGCATGATTAAAATACCAGAAAAAGCACTTTAAGCACAAAAAAAAAACTTTTTAAAACTTAATTTTTTTATTTAATTTTGTTTCTTTAACTTATTCATTCTTACATTGGAAAAATTCATTAGAAATTCGATTTGCGTACATATAATTTGTTATCGCTTAAGAAATTCAAAAATCTATTTAAACTATCTTATCGTATAACAAAATCAGAAATGCTCCGAATGCTAGGGATGGACTTGATGAAAACGGTGGATTCAACAATTTCCGATTTTCTATTCGGTTTTTGCACATTCGTGGTTTTTTTATTGGAACGGAACGACGATATGTTCATTGACGTTAATCTAATAATTTCATAAAGTTCGCTCTTTGTTTTCTTCATCGTTAGAAAATTATATGTCGTTCATTTTGACTTCCCCTCATGCATTACAAATGTCTGAAAACATTTCAAACATTTACAGTTTCTGCTAACTTCTTTCTGTCAAATCAAATCAATCATACTTAAAACGTAATCAAAGATGACACAAAAATTGCGCATATCCAACCGACATCAAAGACCGACAAACGTGAACGTGAAGGAAAAAACAGAATTAGAAACCAGTTTGATTCACAGTTTATCCCATTGGGTAGTTCGTCCGATGCCTGACAGATGCCGCTGCTTTTATTTACAAACGTCCGGCTGTATATTTACCGCTCTTTTAAAATAGCAGCTGTTTTTTTTTTTGTTTTCAGTTTTGTATAGGATTAAAAAAATAGTATTCATGAGAAGTATGTACCAAAAACCATCTTGCATACCAGATCGGAAAATATCATAAATGTTAAATGCATGAATATTCTGATAAGAGTTATTAATTAAAAAAAATAAGTGTAAAATTGTTTGTTTCAAAACTTATTTTTAAGTTGTGATATTTTTAGTTAAATATAGTATATACTACTTTTTAAATTTAGTAATTTTTTTGTAATAATTTAGATAAAATATATCAGACTAAAAAGAACTGACGTTAATTTGGAGATATAAAGTTAAAAATAAAAAAAGTTTAGATTTGTTAAGTTCTGATGAAAAAATATGCAAAAATAGTCTAACAGTTTGAAAGACCCAGTGGCTGATCTAAAATTTATTTATTACATATATATTCATAATTCATTCATTAAAAAATATAATTTAAGTAAACTTAGTTAAATCAATTAAACGCCACTTAAATTGTGGAGTTGTCTCATTTTTAGCGACTAATTACCCTAATCACTTTAATTTACGCCACCAATGTCATTATCAATCATAAACTTTTTGGTATTTTGAAAAAAATAAAATCAAGTTTTATAAAAAAAATTATATATTATGTTTTGATATAGTTTTATATCTATATTTAAAAAAATCAAAATTCGAATTAAAAAAAGTTATCTAGTCTAAACGTTGGGTATTATTATTATTTTTTCTTTGGTAGGAGGGAGTCATAGTCCCCATAACCTCTCTCCCCATATGTTCCCTATGGCTACTTTAATAAGACCTACATAAAACATGCAACAACGACAAATGATCAACAACCATCTTAAATATAGCACGTTAAAAGAACGCATCGTTACCTGCTCCACATCACTGCATCTGACCCATCAACTTTTTTTGGCGGGAGAAAGCGCGAAAGTTGGCGAATAAAATTTTTTCCCAGACAGTCGTTTACGAACTCCGAGCCTAACAGACGCCTTACCGTCTCTCAGCGGTCGAAAAAGCCGGTACATGTGCTAATCGCTGATCTTTGCATCTCAAGCTCTTTTTCATGTGCTTTTTGGATTAACAATTGTGGATTAATTACTGTGAATTTTGGTGGTTTTATGGAGGTAAAAGTGTCTCTTGCAAGAGCCAAAACGGGGAATTTGTGCTCCTGTACGCATTCGCCGTACGAGACTGCTGTCAGAAGTAGGTGTTTTTTTGTGTCATATTTTTGTAGGGGGTTTTGTGTAATAATTGCGTGTTTTTTATGCTGTGGATTGTTAGGGTTGCTAGGAAATGAGTTTGGCGAGATTTTGTTGTGGATTTATTTATTTTAAGTAAAAGTCGTTGTTTTTCAACTATATAGATGACATTTGAAATATTTACTTATAATAATTTTTATGGGTTTAAAATGGGTTTTTATGGGTTAAAAGTGACGGTTTAAGTTGTATAATTTTTAAATGATTTTTTTTTAAAGAAATAGGGACATAATTTATGAAAAAAAATCTGTTGCATTTAAAAGTACGGGAATAAATTTATTGCCTTTTAGCTTCCACATTATGTTTATAACGTAAAAAGTGGAAGGTATAATCGTTCAGTCCGTCCGTCTGTCTGTCCGTCCGTCACCCCCTTTCACAGAAGGAACCGTAAGTCTCACAAATAAGTAGGATACGTCATTTTGAAGCAAAAAATCAGAATAGACTACATCCCAAATTTCATTTAAAAATTTAAATTAGAAGTTAATTTAAAATTTAAATAACTAAAAATTTTAACTGCATTGAAATAACATGCAAATTCCATTTTTATTCATTATTTTCACTTGTCATATTGTTAAACGTACGAGAAATTTTTATTTAAAATAAAAATAAAACTTTTGAAAAAATATTTATTTACGTGATATAATTCAGTTTGGATTGTTGTAATATCACAATAGTTTTTTTTTGATGGTTCATTATATATGTATGAAGAAAGATGCATAGAGAATTTTAACTTGGCATAAAAAATATGCAAAGTTTCACTTTTATTTTTAAAGCATCAGTTTTACTAATTGTATATTTTTCTAACTGTAAATTAAATTGTAGCGACTAAAATATATTTATTTAAAGAATTGCATCATTATTCTACGAATTTCAAATAAATTTAGCAACCGATAATGAGTAATTATTAATTTTCGAAGATTAATGAAAATAGTTAATTTTGGCTTTTAAAAGTTTGAATTAGAAGTCCCTGATGGGCGAATTTCTTTCTGAGGTGTATAAATTGTACTAAACAGTGTGTTTCCTGTTGAGAATAAATATTGTGTTTAAGCGGTTAAAGTGACAGATTCTGTAACAAACCTACTTGTTTTGTGTAATAACCTACACTTTATCATAAATAATAGATATCTCAACAATTTTATAATCTTAATGCAGAAATAAATGATTAAATAAACGCATAATTATTTTTTAAAAATTGTGCATTTGAAGCGTTTTATTGTGTAAATAATGTATTTTCAAAATAAAATTAAACGAAGAAATTTTATCATTTAGGAAAATTATTATCGCATAAAAAATGGTGGAAAAGTTTTCTGAGTAATTACTTTGAAGAACACACTAGTATTAATTTGGGTGGAAATTTTCCTTTTTCTCGACCACGTTTTATTAATATATTGATATTAACAATTACTTGTTTTTTTGAAGTTTTTTTTAAATGTTTTTTTGAGCGTGAGACATTTCATTATAAAGATAGGATCCTCTATCTATCCTTACGAAATAATTAAACCAACCAGGTTAATTTAATCGAAAACAAAGCGTAGTATCTCAAGACATATCTGATTATTGTAAACAAAATGATGAATGACTCTATTTATCGGAGCGCCCCCTACACTATTCTTTGCTTCATTTAACCTGTCAAACGAAGAGCAAGAATTATATCCAGGATACTTATTTCGAACACTAAATTTGATTCTTTGCTTAGATAACTATAGATAAAACATTTTCGATCGGGAAAGATTACTTTTGGCAGTGATTTTACCTAGTATTAAATATCAATAGGGGCTCGGTAAAGAAATAGATTCATTCGTTTAAATGAGATTTTTACGCTGTCGGAACTAAAAAATGACGCCATTGTATTTAAGAAAAGATGTAAAATAATTTATTGATTTGGTATCCTTTATTTGTAATCTGAGTGTACAACAATATCCTGTCCTTATTTTTTAGCTTCCACACTACGTTTATAACGTAAAAAGTGGAATATATTATAATCGTTCAGTCCGTCTGTACGTCACCCACTTTCATAGCCCTAACTACAAATGCTACGGACAAGTGTGATACGTCAAAAAATTCAGCGCAACGAAATTAGAATACATTGAAAATTTCATAGAAGAATTCTAATTCGAAGTACTTCAATTATTTAAAAAACTGTCAAATTTAATGCTCATATAAAAAGCATAAGAAGCCATTTTTATTAGAATTAAATCACCATGGCCATTTGCAACAATCGCGGTATGAACTAGCGCAAATCAAGGCCAATTTACAAATACTTAAATAAATCATAAATTGTTATAAAATAGCAGACATTTAGTAGAGCTGCTAATTTTGAGTAACCATAATTGTTACACCCCTATCCCTAGAAAAGAGTTAAAATTGGAACAATGCGTGAGTAAATTATTAGAAGTTATTGTGAAGTAAAATATGGGTATTTTTAATAACCATTGTTTCATTTGATGACAGATCGTTTAAGGAATAACAAGACAGTAATAAATATAAAATTTTCTTAAAACATCCTTCTTTAACAATTCGATTTTAAAGAAGGTAGGACATTAAACATCTATTAATAATTTTATTGAAAGGGTCATATGTCAAATTGAGTGTTCAATTAAAAACAAGTTATGAAAAACCCTTGTGGAGCAATGTATTTTTATTCGTCTATTAGTAATTAGATAATGGAATAAAGAAAGTGGTATAATTCTTAAATCCTCTCGATAGATAGCTCGTCATGTGACCGGGCAGTTAAAAATTATAAGGCCCGTTACCAATTGACATCGTATAGCTCTAGTGTGACGTTAAAAAAAACCAATCCTCGATAGATAGCACAGTTCTTGTTACGTCAAAATACAATGTCTTTAGTAACGCATTACCTTTCTTTTAATTTTATATTTTAGCTCTGAGAAAAAGAATATCAAGTAACGGTTTGAATTGATAAATCATATTATAAAATCCATTCTCATGTTGTCTAAAAGTGAAAGACTAGACAAAAGAACTTAAGCAATACTATAAAGTCCTTGAACAATTGAACGTGTCCATAAGAATCAAGTTCCGTATTTATGTCTATTGCTATTGTATTTTTTTAAAGTTACAATTAAAGTTAAAATTTTACTTATCGAATCTTAGTCTGATGTATTTTTCATTTGCTCGCTTAAAAAAAGGTTTAAAAACAAAAGGATTTTTTCATGTAAGCTTTAGTAAATCGCTTTCAAAACTATTTTTGGAGCCACACAAAAATAATTTTTTCATAACTATTTATACTTTTTGTAAAAAATCATTACTTTTTTCTTATCTACTAAATATTTTTTGCAGTGACAGCTCCTGTTGTTTCCTCTTAATTTTTAAACTTTAAAATTTTTACTTTCAATTACCTAATATGAAATATAAATATTACATATATGGGAGTCCTAACTTTAGATCTTATGTTTTCTTCACGTTTTGGAGTTGTTGATTCCAAAAGAGTCTTTTTTTGAACACTAGTTCGTCTGTCATACTTGAAATCACTCTATAGCTTGAACTAGGAGAACAACGGACTTCACATTTGGTACACATGTTCTCAGTACCTGTCGGGCGTCATAACAAGGTTTTTGAGAACTTTTTAAGTTGTTAAGTTATTGAAATTACCTTCTAGGCTGTACAATTACCTTTGAACGTGTATTGATTTATTAAGTAGCAATTGGAAGTCGTGTAGTGTTACACACCAATACTTTTTCTGCCTTTTTATATTTTTTTCCGGCATGAAAAAATGTTTTGCAATTTTTTTTCCAACTATTTCCAAAATGTCCGGGAATATTTTATAGTTTCGTTCCATGTTAAATACTTTTTGATAGCGTAATTGAAATAAGAATGTTTCTGTCAAGCAAACTATTTGGCATTGTTACCCTGTTGCTAGGGTGACTAACGATGGCAAATGAATTACATCGATGTTCTTCATCGGATATAAAAATATCGATTCGTCGAGTATAATTCTCTGCGTAATAATCGATTTCTATCAGAAAAAAAAATTTCAACGAATTGTACAGTTTTTCCTCAGGAAAAAAAAATCTTCTGTAATTATTTTTCTTTCGAACTATTTCTAAAATGTCCGTAGTTTCGTACCATGGTTAAATACTTTGATAGTGTAATTGAAATAAGAATGTTTCTGTCAAGAAAAATCTGAAATAGAAATAATAAAATAAGAAAAATGGTTTTTAATGTAAATAAATGCAAAAATTTATCAAATTAATAGTATTATATATTCAATTACATGCTGGGACTATATTATACTTGTAGTAAAAAATAAACGATGCAATTTCAAAAAAGACAAAGTGGGTTGAAATTTTGAAGCAATTAAATAATTTGCGATACTTGTTGAAAAATTAGTTTATTCAAAATAATATATTTAATAATATTTTAAAAACGCATACCTGAAAGAAAATTATTACAAAGCTGACATACTGTTACATTTTAAAGTCTTTGAATCGAACTTAAATAAACTACTTTAGTTGCAACAAAACACCAAAAACTTTAACGGTTGATTTTAACTATCCATTTTTATATATCAATCTTATAATATTACAGTAGTGGCATGCTTGGATCTATATTTTTTTTCGGTTACATTAGTACAATGTTTACGACTTAAGGACGTTTGAACTAAAGACACTTAGAAAAATTCAAGTAAAACTTCAAATATTTATTCGCCAAATCATCGATAGCCAGCCAATTCCGTCAGCTGCTCCTGAGAAGTTACCCCGAACTACGTGCATTGAACGTTGCGGTGACCATAGCTATTTTTTTTTCTTCATTCGTATTTTTTCTTACTTTCTCATTCTTCGGCTTAGCATAGAGAACGATGACTCATAGCTCAGTGGCCGGTACTGCTTCGTACATTTCTCAAGGGGGGGTGGGGGGGGTGAAAAAAACATGGAGGAATGAAAAAAAAAATAGGTAGCAGGGCGATTTTAGGGGGAGGAGGAACGCAATATAGAATGTTCTTTTGTCTTAAATTTTTGATCGCGTGATGCAGTTTTCTGTAGATGTTCCAAACGTTCTTTTTTAAAATTGTTTTGTAGAATTGGGTTCCGTTTGATCATTTGGAATAATGAATGCTTTGTTGTTAAATGAACTTGTTTTATGAAGGGAACATTAATTCTAAGATTCTGCATTTCTTTTTATATAGAGCTCTTAATTTGCAGGCGTAATATATTTGGGTTAAATTCCCTTTGTAAATAAAATATGTTGTGTTTTGCAATATTTTGCTAGTAAATGTTCTCTTCTTCAGTTTTGATGCTACTGCCGAAAAATATTTTATTTTAAGAGTTCGTTGTTAATTAAGTTATTAGCATGGCACTATAAGGTATGAGAAGGGGAAAAGGTCATACTAATATAAAGCATACAAAAATATAGGATTTTATATGAAATTTTTATCAACTGTATGATTTCATCTTATGTTTTACATGGTTACAAATACAATTAAACCTTTTTGTATCTAGTTATGAAAAGTTTTTTTAAAAAACTATTTATAAGTATTTGGCACATCAAATTGAATTTTGTTAATCGATTGAATCGAAGCGGTATGTGGAGTTATATTTCGATTTTGGTGTTTAGATTTGTCTCATGGACCCTAACCTTTTCTGGACCTTTAACATATTTTTTATGACGATGACAAGAAATAGTTTATTTGATGTCGATGCCCTTGTCTAATATCATCGTAGGATTATAGATCTTACAATAACAGTTTTATACCATAACTTTATCTTAACTCAACAAAAAGAAAGGACAAAATGCGTCATCTGACAACTAAAATCAATAAAAAAAAGTATAGTAAATCCTTAGTCCAACTTAAAAGAAAACTTTTTCTAAACTCTTGTTTGCTTACTGCAAAGAATACTCCAAACTTCAATAGAGATAAATGGAACAAAAAAAAGAACACATAGAAAAGAGACAACTCTAGACTTGTTTACCATTTTCCTTCCCTTCTCGCGCCATTTTTATTACAGAAGAATTCTATTGTCGCTTTCAAGTGCCATTATGCAGGAACACGTATGTACCGGATTTTAGAATTTTATCTATTTTTTTCTAACAGGATTTTATATATTTTTTGGTTACTCATAGCGAGATGTGTCGGAAAAAAAAAATTGTTTGCTAGATATTAGAGTTGGCATTGTTTATATATTTTTCTGGGACTATTTTGTGTGTGTAGCATGGGATCCCTTATTTTACAAATGTCGAATTATCATTCCTGCTTTCATTCCTAGATTTCATTGGTGACTTCGTAAATGGTGGTAAGCAGGGTTGGCATGGTTTTTACCACGCCCCCGGTAAATACCATGATAAAAACCGGTATTTACCGTCCTGGGAAAATTATGTTTTTCCCACCTGGGAAAAACTCAAATATTGAATTGTTATATATTGTATTGTTATAAATATTTATCATAGCCTTAATATTTTTAAAAATAAGCAAACCTTCCTTATTTTACATCTAATGGTAACATAATAATCTCTCTCTCAAATCTCTCTCTATTGGTAAAAATAATCTAACTCTTGTTTATTATTATTTGAAGGTTCCCATTTGCATAAACATAAATAATTATTAGAATATTGTCTGTGGTAAATATTCATTAAAATATTGTGTAGGGTAAATATTGATGTATGTCTACTATATTTAGAGATAATATCAAACGACCTCACTAGGCCTTTGCAAACTATAACGGCTATAGTGGGGGATGAGAGGGAACAAAAAGCATGAACTTAAGAAGGGTTCCCCCACCCAGACCGATTGCATAATTGCAGTCACAGCCAGAATACAAAAATTAGAATGTAACCAAAGGAAATTGATTTTACTTTTAAAAAACCTTTTAACTAAAATGAATTTCCCAAATAAGGTATATCTGAGAAAAAAATTTATTTCCGATTTTTTTTTCTGAAAGAAAGAGGTATTTAGTTTTTCCCGGTATTTACCAGTTTTTTCCGCTGGGATGGGAAATATTAGTTTTGGACGGGAAAAACCCAACCCTGGTGGTAAGACATGTAAAGCTTCGCCCACTACATTTATTAACCAATATCTGCCTTATTTTCAGTCCTGTGGAACTGTTGCCACTCAAGACTTGTCCATTCGATAATTATGTACATAAATATTTTTTTAATATGTACTTTATCTAACAGTTTAATTTTTTCTGACATTCCTATCTTATTTTTTTAAATAAACAAGTAGCTTTTGTTAGACAACTTTCTTTTTTTAAAATTAGTAGGTGTTGATATCGTGCAGATTTTTGTCGGTCTGTCAGTATCCTTTTAACTTATATACGTTCTAACCGTCTTGAGTTTTAAAACCTTTTTTTTTTTAAATTACGACTTTTAGATATCTATATTTCATACGTAATACCCACTTGTCTGTCTGTCCGTACAATATGAATTTCTATGGGTTTTTAAGAAAAAGGAAAGTAGACTATTTTTTTTGTTCGGAATTTCTTATTTGATATTGTATTGCTGGATAAATTGTGTCCTTTGTTTTCGTTTTATCATTTTAAATTTTAGTTATAATTCCCATATTTATGCATGTATTATAAAAATAAAATAACCCTTTCCAAAACGGTCAATAATTAGTTCAACTATCAGTCACAATTTCAATTTAATTATTTTGGTTTTGTCATTTTTTTGTGTAAATAAATACCTCCATTTTGACATTGAAATTCTTCTTTAAAGATAATGTACGAATTTAAGTCAAGAGACTTTGCAAATTTTAAAATGAATTTTATATGAAAAAAAGACTATAAATAGCTGTAACTGATTTTATTGTCTGTCTAGTCATTTTTCTGCTTGAATTGCACGAAATAACGGCTAAGTCAAGTTTTTTTAATTCAAAAAGAAAGTTTCAATCCTGTAGTCTAGAAACTTCTAATAACAAACTTCAAAAAGAGGCTTAAGTTTGGCTTTTAATGGTTCAAATTTCTCTTTTTAGACCATGTTAAATAAAGCCTTCTGTACTGTTCTCTAACTCTATTCCTTGAAGCGTATAATTTGGTGGAGGGTGTACTTTATATTTTTAAATTGAAAAACGGTAACTCAATATAATGACAAAAGAAACGAACATATGTACAATAAATGTCAAAATATACTTTGTTATGTGAAGGCCATATTTTTTAAGTTTATGACAATGCGCAATTTAATAAGATATGTCTTTTAAACGAACATTAGGAAATAGGAAACACAAGATTTGTTTGTGAAGATCTATTGTGATAGATTTGTTTGTCCTTTCATCTGGCGATAGGATAATTACAACTAGGGAATGAATTATGTATCAAATTTTTCAACCTTTTTGTATGTTATGAGAAACCATTTAGTAAACTAAATTATTTTGATAGTGATTGATTATTATTGATTAACGGGTCATTAATCATTTAGTTTATGAATAAACTTCTAATTATTTTCATTTGTAAATATTTTAGTTGATTATTTCCATTATATTTCAGCCTTAGATGCCCTTGTGCTATAAAACCTAAACATCCATCCATCCATCCATTATATTTCAGTTGGTAATTTTTTTAAAAATTTTTTAGTTATTTCGTTTATTTGTAATTATGATTGCTTGGGATAATTGATAAATATTTGATTCTTTGGATATTAAGTAGATAGCGTTATTATTATTGTTTTATTATTATTATTATTATTATTAAAGTACTTTTAATGAAATAAAACCACTCATGTATGGGTACTTGAATGAATATTACCATACCAAAATGTGAAAGGGTGGAAAAACATTAAGGGGAAAAAATAAAATACCAGTGTCGTTTTACTCTTCTAAAATAACCAAAATGTGCGAAATGAGGTTTCAATTTTTTTTTGATATTTGTAGAGATTGTGTCACTCAAATTTTTAACTGAATTGTTAAAAACTTATTTAGATAAAGTATTTGTAACTCAAAATGCGATTAGTTTGGAATTTTTTTTTTGTCTTGCTCGAAAGCAAATTTTGAAAAATTAATTTTCCTCAAAATATTCCATCGGCAAAATCCCAACTTGTGTTTCTCTTGCAATTAATGTAAAATATTTTAAAGTTAGTTAACTTAATTTTTTTCGCTATTGTAGTTTTCACAAAAAACAATACAAAATATAAAATGCTTGTTTTATATTCCAATCAATACAAAAAAAAAACCTAGTAATAACGCAACCAAAATAAAATTACTGACTGAAAATGTACATTTTTAATTTGTACTACTTAAATACATCTATTTTTCACTTACGTAAATATTTGATATGATTGATTAGTGGTCCCTTTCCAAACACCTTTCTGACGCAGACATATAATAGTTTTGCAGAAATAGCTATATGTTTTGTACCCGGCACGCGAGTTTCTAACTGACTTATTATGCAGATAAGGTCACTAATTGGAGATTAATTGTGTTTACGAGATAAAATGAGGGAAGACTCTACCGTTTCATAGAAGATGAATCCACCGTGGCTGTTTACCAAGATCGTATCATATACTTACGTGTGTATTTATCAGATTTAAAACAAATTTTTATTACTTTTGATGTTTACCATCTTGCATCGATATACGTGCCAAAAACAGACTGATAAATATCCTGTTATGGTCAGTTGGTTTAATTGTGGCTATTAAAATTATTTTAGCGATTAAAAAAATATGTTTTAATTTTCATTTTGAAAATTCTATATTAGGAACTTGGAAATAGACGTGTTAAATAATGTTTTGAAATGGCACTGGTTCCAATTATCCCTTGTAATAATTACCTAAACTCACTTTACTTAACACTTATTGTTCAGGGCAGCGAGCTACATCGAACATAATTGGTTAGGCTCGTTAAATATGCTCAAAAGTCCCGACGCTGCGTACGATGTCGCCCTTAAAACTTGCGTTAGGTGTATACCCAAGTGTCGGCTCGTCACTTGACTGTGGTTCCAGATTATGATGCCCGTCACCAATAAAGAGCCCTCGTGTAGCTCAAGTGCACCTATAGTTTAACTCGACTACAAAAAAATCATTCCTTTTTAATGTCTTGATAAAATAATACAATCCGTTTAGTTTAGTTTTAAATTATCGTCGCACTAGAGCTACACGAGGGCTATTGGCGACGGGCGTCGTATTTTAGAACCACAGTCAAGTGACGAGCCGACACCTGAGTAGGCACCCATCGCAACCGTTAAGGGCGACTTCGTACGCAGCGTTAGGACTTTGAAGGATATTTAGCGTGCACTCCCTCTACCCGCTGCGTACGAATAATACCCTACACGGGGTGTTATTCGTCGGACATTTTTGACTGCACGGGCCGTTTATAGGTCGGCCGTTATTTCGGCGATGCCCGGACCCGAACCTGGAACCTTTCGCATGCTAGGCGAATGCCTAACCGACAATACAATCCGTGTTTTATGATTTCTCAAATCTTTTTCCATGGCTTAATTTTTTAACATCTGCAAGCAACAATGAAAGTCTCTTTCTTTCTTCCATTACCGCGTGGTTTTTGACATAACAGCAGCGGCCCTGATTTAGGGGGGGGGGGGGGGGGGAAGGTTACCTAATTGTACCTGAAGGCTCCTTTGTTTGCCCGAGGGGCTGTCCAGGAAAATTACCGTCTTTTCGAACGATCTTTTGGAACGTTTTTTTTCTCTTCTTTGTTCTTTTTTCGGAGAAGAGCGAAGTCTTTTCTGACTAGATTTGTTTCATTTTTGTGTTTCTTTGCAGAACGGCGGAAGAATAGATTTTGAATTTTAAGAGCTGGATTTGATTTTGAATGAAATCTTGTTCTTAATAGCGTGAAATTAAATGACAAATGGGGTTGAAATGTAGTATTTTATTTCTTTCTATTTGTTAACAAAGGATTCTATTCGAGAAAGGGTGGTCCAAATCTAAAATCTTCGGAAACCTCTGATTAGACTATATGCTAGTATTCTAGAATTTAAATATGTTTTAAAAATGTGATAAATCTGAGATATGAAATTTGATGTTTAATATTTCAAAATTATCGCGATGCAGATAAAATATTTCATTTAACTTCACTTTTATTAAATCTTTTAATACGCGTTAAAAAAATTAGTTTCTATGGCTTGCCCTATTTTTAAAAAAAATTACTATTGATAACCTCATTCGTGAAAAAATTACCCCTTATGTTTTTTTGACAATACTAGAGGGCTACGCCCCCTGCTCGCTATCGCTCGCCAACCCAAGAGAAATTTTAATATTTTCTCCTTCAAAAATCTGGCAATTTGTTCACGTAGTACGGACATTCAGAAAGTATTTAAAAATCCGGTATTGCCGGGTTAAATAATCCGGAGAGTTAGCAGGTCAGAAATTTTCATTTCAATGTCAAAAGTAGTGTTTTGGCAACGCTGGTTTTCAAAAACATGAAGGAAACATTTACTGTGACAGAATTTTTTTTAATCGGTTAGTATTTTTTTTTCAATGTAATCAATAATTTTTTTCCCTATTACCCCCAAGTTTCCTACAGCATCATCGTTCAATGATGCATTGATTTTTGTCCCAACAGCAGTGTTACCTGTTATTCATTGAGTGCTAATTCTTGATAAAATGAGCCTATATATTGTTTCCTGTGCAGTGCGTCACACGCCCAGGAAACTTCAAGAAGGCAGACATCTCACGAAACAAAGCAGGTGATGGTCACACTTCAAAGGAGCTCCTTCCTCTCAGGAAAGGGTGGTACACGGTGAATGTACCAAGTGATTTTACTTGGTAACATGATTGGTATTCATACTTGGTATTCGAAACAGCCTTCCTGTAGCTCTAGTTCGATTTTAAATCCACCAAACCCAAATAAACAGTCTGTTCGAAATGTGTAAATTTCCAGTTACTTTCATAATTTAAATCCTTTAATCATACATTAAAATTCAACATTCTAAGCAAGTGAAAATTTAATTTACTCATACATTAAAAGCAAGCGACAAAAACTTTTGCAACAAACGAAATAACGAAATACGTCTGTTCGAAATGTGTAAATTTCCAGTTACTATCATAATTTAAATAATTTAATTATACTTTAAAATACAACATTCTAAGCAAGTAAAAATTTAATTTACTCATACATTAAAAGCAAGCAACAAAAACATTTGCAACAAACGAAATAAATTTACCATTCGTTAAATTTCCACATTCATGTAATATTTATTAACGTTACAAAGTTGGTGTCGAATTTCTGCAATATTATTTAAAAGATCACTATGAGTAAAATATTATTTTTGTAAAAACAAAAAGTAGGTTTCCATAATTCTCACCAATTGTTTCTGTGTTTTTGTAAATTCAAATTTAGTTTAATAAAATAACTTCAGTACTGCCTTGTAAAAGAGGTTAAAAACACGCGCCAACTGCAATGTTGAAATATTAAATTAATAAAACGACTGATTAAACTAAAAAGTTAATTCTATGAGTTCCGTAAGTATTGTATTAAATTACGCTATTATTATTCCTCTTTATTTTTATATATCTATTTTACATGTTATCAATTAACTTTAATTTTTAGAGGTATTTGTACAATAAATACACACCGGCACAACTTATTAGTAAAAGTGCTTTTATGCTAGAAATCAGGGTTGGGATTTTCCCGTCCAAAACTAATATTTCCCATCCCAGCGGAAAAACTGGTAAATACCGGGAAAAACTGGGAAATACCTCTTTCTTTCTGAGAAAAACTGTGAAATACCTTTCTTTCTGGGATATACCTTATCTGGCAAATTCTTTTTAATTAAAAAGCTTTCAAAAATTAAATATCAGGGTTTTTTTTTGTTTACATCCTAATCTTTGTATTCTGGCTGTGATTGCAATTGTACCACTGTCTGGGTGGGGGCTCCCTTGTTAAGCTCACTATTTTTAATCCCCCCTCATCCCCACAAAAAAGTCACCCACTATAGTTGGCCAAAGCCTAGAAAATTTGTTTGATTTTATTTCTAGCTTTAGAAGACATAACTTCTCAATAATTATATATCCTATACAATATTTTTATGAATATTTACCCCATACAATATTTTTATGAATATTTACCACATACAATATTTTAATAATTATTTATGTTTACGCAGATGGGAACACTTAAATAATAAACAAAAGTACATGATTATTATATTACCATAGATGTAAAATAATTAAGGAAGGTTTGTCAATTTTTAAAAATATTAAGTCCATGATAAATATTTATTAAAATACAAAATTAAAATTATTTTAATTAATCCCATTAATAAAATTTAGTAACTGTTTAAATAATTAGTTTTTCCCAGGTGGGAAAAACATAATTTTTCCCAGGACGGTAAATACCGGTCTTTACCATGATATTTACCAGGGGTGGTAAAAACCATGCCAACCCTGCTAGAAATATTAACTATTACAAATGAATAAAAAATAGTAAAGGATATCAAAGTCGATGAAATGGGATTTTCCGCTTGAATTCTCTTCAATTTTTTTACAAAAATATCTTTCAATTTTTCTCAAGAGAGTCTTTCTTAAATTTAGTTGCGAATAACTTTTTATTTAGAATAGGAAGAACCAATTTTCAAAATATTTCACTTCAGTGCCCACAGGACTTAGATATTAAATAAGTATACCGGATCATAAAATAACTTAAATATAAGCAACAAATGCGAAAACTATTCATCCGTAAAATATAATTTTTGCTTTTTGTAAAGTTTTATTTCAATTGTTGTCTGGCATCTTTCTTTTTACTTGGATTGCATTTCACTTTCCTTCAGGTATGTCGTAAGTTCTTTTAAGCGAATGAAACATCTTACGGTTAGATTCACAGTAAACTTTTTTTTAAATATATAAATATATGTTACAATAGTTAAGTTACGTGTACGAGTTTATGAAAAGGAACTAGATTAACTAAATTTGTTTTAAAAATGAATTTTAAAATATGAAATATTCCTTATAATACTTTAGCTAAAATATATTTATTTATTCTTTTATTTTTAAAAAAATGTTCCGCTTAATTTTAATCAATGATTTAATACACGAAGAAACTACTTTTAAGTACGGTGTTTTTTCTTAGCTGATTTTTCATAGACTGGTCTTAGCCTTTTTTTCAAGAAGAAATGTTTTAAATATAAAATATTCCTTATAATTATGTAGTTAAATACTTATTTTATATTTATTGACTATAGAAACTGATCTTGCATTTCAAGCAACAAGAATGCAGTTTATTTCAAGTTACAATTTGAAATGCAGGCACAATTAGATAAACTTTTTTCTTTCAATGAAAACTATAATAGGATTAATTGAACTTTAAAAAAATTACATTTTTATGACCTCAATGTTAACCCTTTCAGTCTCAATGACAATTTGGCATCATCATTTTAGAGTTTTTTTCTGATCGTCTATGGTAGCCTTATTATTTTTTTAAAATTATGATCAGAAACATGATGATGCAAATGGCATCACTGGGACTGAAAGGGTTAAAACACGGCAAACGTAAGCGTTTCAATTCCCGAAATAATATCTTAATGATTAGCTTTCTCGGTATATCCCGTTGATTCCTTAACATATTTCCTAGAACTGCTGACACAAACTGCCATTTAATAGATTTAATGAACTATCATTTCGAGATTTTAATATATATGATAGTGGTACCTTATCAAATGACTCAGTTTATGATCATTGAAACTGAAGTGGGTTGAAGGTTTTATATTTTATTTCGGTAGTTTATCCATGTTTTTTTTAATATCTTTATGTGTGAAAAAAAATCATATTATTTATCGTGAACAGTGAGGAGAGTGTTTTGAGAAAAAGTTCTCAAAGAACTCATAAATTATTATCTATATATATAATACTCTTATAAAGCGCCCAAATGTCCTTATATTTCTATCTCTGGAATGGCAACAATCGAAATGAACAAAAATACTACTAATTTCAAAATGGCCGACTGAAAACAATTTTAGGATTGAATAAGTAAGTTTAAATTTAACCATGCATAATATTAGGGACGTTTAAAGTTTGAAAAATTAAATTATAATTTCTATCGACTGAACTACCAAACACTATTGTTAATAAAAAAGGGAAAATTAAAATTGTTTTTAAACATAGTTTCTAAGCGTTGACGGCTACCACGGTATACAATTTATTTACAAATGGATCTTATTCAAGCAACGACATATTTTTGCAATGATAACCATTAATTTATAAGCATTAATTTGTAATTATGTTATTTTAAAAGGATACTAAAGGCGGTTAACCTAAAGGACCATGTCCGGCTTTGGCGCCAGTCGAAAAATGTCGCCAATCAAAATGACAACAAACCGAGCGTTTGCCAAGTCTGTGAAATGACAACAAATAATTACTTAAAATGCTACTCAAAACTGAAAATGTCTGCTGAGAGAACATGAAAGATTTCTTGATTAAAAATTAACATGGCATTTGCGATCGTAGATCGTAGCGATATTTTAAAATAAAATCCGAACTCAACAGTTTGCTGCAAGTCCAAAACAATGTGCACAAAAAATAATTTAAGAAATGAGTTCTTTTTATAATTAATGATTAATAATATTTGAAATATATTAATACGATTTAAGAATTCTAAACGATGAAAGAAATGGACAGGATTAACTTATAAAGAAAGTTGCAAAATAAATTCTATAATGCAAACAGAATACATAGAAAAAAAACTGAACTATTTGATAATTATTCGCTTATAGTTCGATCTGTGGCAATTTTCGTAGCCAATAGCTGCCATAATACAAATTTGGAAGGGTTACCACATTTGGCGAAAAAAATGCCGGACATGCTCTTTTAGGTTAATCTTTAAGGCTAGATTAAAATATTCCAATGAACGGTAAACGAGCGAAGCGAGCCTGGATCGGAAGCGATCCAAAGGGATCTGCGCAAGCAGTTCCCGGGGGTTGGCGAGCGATAGCGAGAAGGGGGCGTGCCCCCTAGTTAAAAATAATATTTTAAAAAATTTCGAAATGTTGTTTTGTTTCTTGACATTAAACTTATTATATATATATACAGGCATATTAAATTACCATTAGTTATTTTGTTATTTAAATTTTCAATGTGTTTCGATCCCATTTAAAAGAAAAATTCTCTGTTCTATTACAAACTTTTTTTCAATAGCTATTATATTTATTCTTATTTTACAATTGTAAAATAAACATTTTATAATTGTAAAATACTAACAAACTTTACATTGTGTTGTCTACCTTATAAAGAATAAACTCTTTAATCCCCAACAAAATCCTACGCATATATATTTTTAAATAAACACATTTTCCAAACAAATACGTATTTAAAAGTATGTCTTTAAACATATATTTTATTACTCATTAGTTGTCCAGGAACTGCTTTTTGTTATGAAATTTTTTACATTTGCAAATTTTTATTTTAATTAATAACTTTTTACACTTATTAAAAATATCGTGGTTTAATATTCTGTCTAGATACTCATCCAATAACATACGTCTTCGTTGTATATGGCTTTTACCATTGATGTTACTGAACCTACTTTATTGTGCCAGTCTACTATGCCCAAAGTGTTCAGTTCAGTCACGATGTGTGGGGTGGCCTTTGAACCAGAAAACGGCAATTGGTGGTGGCTGGAATGCGATGCTTGGGCAACCCCTATTTTTTTGTATCCCCCCTCCCCCTTATCCTGAAGTGACTATTTTATTCAAGTCGTTGTACTTTGTTGTCTGGTTGTGGTGGATGTACTGCGTGCGGGTAAACTACTGTATCAATACTAAGGACTTGGATCATTGTTGCAAGTACTCAATATATCTAACTTATAAGAAAGTATTCTGAAGACCGATTATTTCAGAACAAAAATAGGTGAATTCGTTGTTGTGGTTACTGCAGTTTACCTGCCTATTGTTCGATCATCTGATTCATCTGTAGGCTGAACAGCTTTTTCTTAACCCACTGCGGGGCTGTAATCTAAACAATCACCGCACTGAAATGAAACAAAACTATTCTAAAGTTTTTACTTGTTGATAAAGTCGGGAGAAAACCCGCTTAAACCTTACTGAAATAGCCGTGCCAAGTAACCCATGCATGAATGCAAAGAATTTTATTCATAAAATATATTTAAAAATGTCTTTAGATATTTACTTATCATTATGTATTTTTCATTTAGGGTCAAAGAAAGAACTTTTCACAACTTTGTACACAACTGGACTAACATATTATTCTAAAAACACCTTTCTTAAGATTTCGAAATTGATATTAGTTTCAAATGTGCCAATGTCGGTCTTTAACATTGTCCCTAAGCAGTTATTTATGTAAAAAATAGTTTTAAAAAATCATTTTCTTACAAATACCCTATAATCTGTTCTGCATTGATGAATGTCTTATTTTTAAATTCGTAATTTCAACCCAATTCATAGGTTCTTTCAGGGACCAATCTCACTCTGAAAGCTTGGCATACATGGAGGTACAGGATACGTGAATATTCGCAAAACATCGCCGCTCTTCCTGCAGGACGTTACCGAGAGCATGTTCACTTGCCAGTGATTGATATTGTGTGTCTATTTGACATGCAAACACGTGATTATGGACGGAGCTTTGATGTCTCGTGTGCACACTGAGCGAACCGGGCAGAAAAGGACTATTTTCCCTACACTTGTATGCAACGCTTGTATAAGACCCTTCTATCATATTGACTTGGGCTCCTAAATGTATTTTAACATTTTTAGTTCGAAAGAATTAACTTTCTTTAACTTTAAATTCCAACTTTTTTAAGAAATAACCATGTGGATCACTAACTAAGAACCAGTAAAGACGAACCCAACAGCGAAATAGGCAAGTTTCTAGGTTTTCTGCCCGGTTCGTTTCTGCTGCTGTGCTGTGTATTCCTCCGCGTTTCGTTATTGGACCGGCTCGTTTGCTGCCCTGTTCAGTGAATCACACACTTCACTAGAGTTTTCCTTCTAGCTCAATGCTGGTGAGTGAAAATGCTTTCGGTAACGTCTTGGAGGGAAAGTGGCGATATTTGGCGAAGGTTCACGTATCCTGTACCTCCATATGCGTAGCTTAAGTGGCGTTAGTTATCCTCACCTGGAGTTGACCTCATCGCTTGACCGTAGTTCGAAATTTCAAGGCCAGTCTCATAACGTAGCCCATGTGTTGCTCTAGTTTGTGACGTGATCCAACCATACCAAACTATGATAAACTATTACTTACTAGCCATAGTGCAGCTCAGCAAAATAATATCACCAGGCTAAATATTTAGCAATTTGCATAATTTGCTTTCTTTGCTCGAATAAAGCAAATACAAAGTCTGTATTTTTGACAAAAGTAGCGGGAAAAAAAGAACAGAACGTGTTCTTTTTATTCCGCTTGTCGTATTTCATTCCACCTTCCATTTGTCGTCTGGCTCGGTCTAGTGAGTGTTTGTTTAGAATTCTAATTTGAGAACGCTTTTTCGAGCGGAATGTTATTATTATCCTTTTGTGTTTTTGTTGGAAGAAAACTTCGCTCAAGGTCGGTCGTGTAAGTAAATGCACTCGGCCGTGTGGATTTTACACTTTTTCTCCTTATTTAAATCTAGATTATTCAATTTTTTGTGTTTTGAAATGAGGAATATGAGCCTTGTGGATGTAATTCCTTCAAGCGTACTTCTTTTTTTAAACAAGAAGATAATCTCAAACGCCTTTTTTAAATGAACATCAGACAAATCAAGACTATAGTTTTAAAAAAAATTGTAAGTTAAATTAAGTTACACGAAAAGCTAATTCAAAGAAACCTAAAGTTAACGTTTTTATTCTGAAATGAAGGCGATAATAGTATTAAACAAGAAGTTCATAAAGAACTAAAATAGCCTACTTTCCTGTTACTTAAATACTTACTGAAGTTCTAATCGGGAAAAAACTAGGTTTCTAACAGTAAATATCATCAACAGCCGTTTCTACACTAGATTTATACATATTAGAAAAAAAAATCGAAACACAGCATCCAGCTAATAATTGAAACTTCTAAAAGCCAAAATCAACTATTTTCCTTATTATTATTTCGCAAATCAATTAAACATTATTTATCGTCTGCTCGCGATTTATTTGTAGTTCGAGGAATAATTAAATATTTATTAATAACAAAAGTAATGAAACTCCAAACTGCATTAAAAAATAAGAAATGTAAATTAAAACTTAGCATAATTGCATGCAAAAGTATGCCTTGCCGCTTTCTTGTTAGATAATTAATGAATAATCAAAGAATAAAATTGTGCTACATTTTATGACGTCATTCCAAACTGATTCATGAAAATATTATTTTGCTTCAAATATGTTTAAATAAATAAAGTTTCTCATGCCATTGTTGATTTGGCAACAGTGATTTAAATGACTCAAAATTGAATTTCAATGCTAATTCAATGGGAAATTCGCCGACAGATAGTAGATTTATGTCCGTCCGGACGTACAGATAGACAGACGGACAAAAAGTATGAAAGTTGGGTATCTGAGGTCATAGCTTTCTAACAAAAAAAGAATTTTTAAGATCCGATGGATAGAACCGATTTTGGAAGGGGGGTACGGACAGACAGACAGACGGACAAACAGACAGACGGAAAGACAGACAGACATAAGAACAGACAGACAGATGGACATCAACCGCATTTCAATACCTACAGTGATTTAAATGTCTCAAAATTGAATTTCAATGCTAATTCAATGGGAAATTCGCCGACAGATAGTAGATTTATGTCCGTCCGGACGTACAGATAGACAGACGGACAAAAAGTATGAAAGTTGGGTATCTGAGGTCATAGCTTTCTAACAAAAAAAGAATTTTTAAGATCCGATGGATAGAACCGATTTTGGAAGGGGGGGGGTACGGACAGACAGACAGACGGACGGACAGACAGACGGAAAGACAGACAGACATACGAACAGACAGACAGATGGACATCAACCGCATTTCAATACCTACAGTGACTTAAATGACTCAAAATTGAATTTCAATGCTAATTCAATGGGAAATTCGCAGACAGATAGTAGATTTATGTCCGTCCGGACGTACAGATAGACAGACGGACAAAAAGTATGAAAGTTGGGTATCTGAGGTCATAGCTTTCTAACAAAAAAAGAATTTTTAAGATCCGATGATTAGAACCGATTTTGGAAGGGAGGTACAGACAGACAGACAAACGGACAGACAGGCGGACAGACAGACGGACAGACATACGAACAGACAGACAGATGGACAGACATACAGTTGGACATCAACCGCATTTCAATACCTACAGTCATTTAAATGACTCAAAATTGAATTTCAATGCTAATTCAATGGGAAATTCGCCGACAGATAGTAGATTTATGTCCGTCCGGACGTACAGACAGACGGACAAAAAGTATGAAAGTTGGGTATCTGAGGTTATAGCTTTCTAACAAAAAAAGAATTTTTAAGATCCGATCATTAGAACCGATTTTGGAAGGGGGGTACGGACGGACAGACGGACAGACGGACAGACGGACATCGACCGCATGTCAATACCTACTTTTTCATTTTTTTAATTCTTTCGAATTAAAAAAAGAAAAGTAGGCTAAAAATCGCGCCGTGGTTAACGAAAATTTAATTTAAACTTAAAAAAATTTACAAGTTGTTTCTTGTTAGAAAATTGTATTTAATTTTACAATAGCATATTTGAATTAATTTGGGTTATTATTAAATTGTTTAATTAGTTTTTAAGATTTATAGAAACTCGCGCTTCACTACAACATTTGTTAACTGTCGATGCTCATATTTCACTAATTTTCAAACTTAATTAGTACTAATATTAAGGGTATTAATTCTTGAATTATTATGTCGAAAATCTTTATTAAATATTTTCAAAAAGGTCTTGATTTGTACTTTTGTAGACGGATCGCTTAGGTAAAATGGGTTTTCATAAATGAATTGAGCATGATGCTGTTTTTGGTAAATACTCATTGAGCCTAGTAATTACTATGACTCCAATCGGAAAGGGGTAAATAATATTTTTTTTGTGTGCCTCTAATAGTTTATTCCTTAAAAAAAATATAGCAACTCCAAAGCGGCATTACGTTATATTTTTTTTGCAACCACATATTTAGGAATAGATAAAGCATTATAACATGAAACACGGTTATTCATTTTTCATACACTCCCTTTCCAAATCAACGGATGGACAACCATGCATGGAAAACCAGTTCTTTGTGTAAATTATCATAAAAAAACAGTCACACCAAAGTAACCGCTAAATTGATTTGCGAAACTATTTGGGAGTAAAAAAAATGAAAGGCTACCTTTGAAATAAATGAATTGGTTTGTTGGAATTATGATTTTTTTGGTTTGTTTTGGTGCAACATTTCAACGATTACAACCTGTTGAGCTAAAGCAGCGGTTTTCATTAAAATGTCCAAATTGATAGTTTTTGAGAAATTTTTGTGACGTTGCGGGCCAGTGTATAACATTACTATGTATAAATAATGTATGCATATGAATGTGTGTAATATTTGTTTCCATCGTACCATTTTTCTAGTGATTTGGTAAGTATCTTAACTTAAAGTTTAGTTAGTCCCAACAGAGGACAATGACATACTGTAGCTTTAATTTCTACTACATTAAAATTATTTTATAATCGGTATCCTTATGAGCGATGTTTAACCCTTTCAGTCCCAATGACAATTTGGCATCATCATTTTAGAATTTTTTTCTGATCGTCTATAGCCATTTATGATATCAAAAAGCACATCATTCGATTCTTCAAACTTTTTTCTATTAGAAAAATATTTTTTATCAATCCCAATAGATGTCAGTCCTATTATTATTTTTTAATTATGATCAGAAACATGATGATGCCAAATGGCATCACTGGGACTGAAAGGGTAAATCGTTTGTCATATAAGTAACGCATTAGTTTGAACCTCTGCGAAAGTATTGCTTTGCTATGTAAGCATTTAATAGCCCTCGTGTAGTTCTAGCGCGACGATATATTCAAAATAACCTAACCATCTTTGTAAACAACCAGCTTTTTTTAACCATTTGTTGGGGGCTGGGGAGCCCAGTCGGTTAGGCATTCGCCTTGCATGCGGAAGGACCCAGGTTCGGGTTCGGGAATCGCTAAAATAACTGCCGACCTATAACGGCCCTTGCAGCCAAAAATGTCCGACCACTAATTCCCCGTGTAGATGGAGTACACGTTAAATATGCTCCAAAGTCCCAATGCTGCGTACGATGTCGCCCTTAACGGTTGCGTTGGGTGCCTAATCAGGTGTCGGGTCGTCACCTGACTGTGGTTCTAAATTACGACGCCCGTCGCCAATAGCCCTCGTGAAAGTGCGACGATAATTCAAACTAACCTAACCTTAACCATTTGTTTTTACTGGCATATTTTTGCAAGGCATGGTTTTCTTTTCATATAATATTTCTTGTCTGGCTTTTCAAATTCAGAAATATGGTCTCTATTTTGGGGCCGGACAGTCAAATTCACAAAATACGAAAGCCATACATGATCCGATACCATTCTTGCGACACTGGAATGCTTTTCAATTCACAATTCAGTTTTTTTCTTCTTTACTTATAAGGTCAAAAATAAAAAAAAGCTACAAATCACATAAAAAAAGACCCCACCTCTCTTGCTACCAAGTGAAAACGAACACCATAGCTCATGAACCATGAACAGCAAGCTCTTTAGGGAAACCATATCCATATCCACTCTCTATATATTCCGATCCATGGCACTCCAGTTACCAATTGACCATATCCCCGTCTTTTTTACGATGACACATGACTGTCCCGTTGTTTGACAAACATTTCATCTACAGATGGCAACGACAGACTGGTCTTGTTCTTTGTGGAGGTAAAAATAAGACAGATGGTGCCTGGTAAAAAAGAAATGCAAGACTGGTGTGCCAAGTGAAGCCATTTATTGCGTTCGTTATAGGCCCAAGCAAAAGTTTCGCGAAGTATTTGGCGTTGTTTTAATGATTAATTACGTCTCCCATAATAGTATCCTATGACAGACTTCATCTATTTTAAATGATAATGAGATTTCTTTTAGGATTTTTTAAAAAATTTGCTATGATGCGCAAGCAGTTATTTGAGCCTTCTTTCCTTTTTTTTTACTTCCAAAGAATTAAAAGAAGTGGAAAGGCGGTTTAAATATCAAAGAGATGCTCGTTTGTACCTCCGTACTGACGTCAAATGTCTGTACCCTTTATACTCACATCATAAGAAAAGTGGACTTCGGTTGGGGAGAATAAAATCGATTTGGCGACTTTTTAGACTTCTATTTTTTTTTTATTCGCCAAGCATTTCCATCTTCTTGAACCTCTATATAGTCCATATGTGTGTTCTCTAATAAGGTAAGAATAATATGGCGATGTCCCCTAGTTAAATAACAATGCAAGAATTGGTTTGCTTAGTGAAGCCATCCATCGCTTTCGCAATAGCAAGCTTGGCAAACGATTTAGAGCTTTTTTTCCCCAGCTAACCCAGGGTGTGATACGCCAAGTTAGGGTGCATAAAATTAAATTCATAAAAAATTAGTTAAGTAACCCAGTTATAGTTACTTCAGTCTGTAAATGTACAATTTGTCAATATTTTGAGCTGATTAACTCTGAGGGATACAGACGTATAAACCCGTCACCTGACTATTTGTTTTTCCATAGTAACACGCAGGAATTTTAAAAATTCCTAATTTTATATTTTTATAAAATTTTAAAATTGTAAAAAAAATATTATTGAAAGTAAAACTTTAAGCTAACAATTAAAATTTTAATGCCATTCAGTGAAAACAAGTTTACCCTTCTACCGATTTGTTCACCCCCAAGAAGATGACATATGCTGATATCTATTGATCTTAGCTTTGGCTTACATCACCTATTTGGCGATTTTTAGACTACCTCACTTTTTTTTTTACGCCAAGCATCTTTACCATCCTCTACTTTACCTCCGCGAAGTGTTCTTTCTTCCACCATTTTCTTCATAGCTGGAATATTTATTGTTTTTTATTATTATTTTTCGACGTTGTCAGAATGGAATGCTGCGTCTTGTGTTCCCTGAATCAAAGTGCTGTCCCAGCTTTTGACATATTTTGTGGTCCTGTCGTTCAAAAGTGGAACTTCAAATAGTTCTGGAAGCATTGTTGATATGGGGGGGGGGGGGGGGGGGTCTCGATCCAGCTTATTTTGCTTTCTTTCATGGTTGTTGAACTCTCAATATGTGTGCTGACGATTTTAAGTCAATCATATTTTTTGCGCTGATATTTTATTTTTTTTATTTGACTTTTCGAAAAAAATTCATATTTTCTTTTGAGGACTAATTTAACATACAGTAGAATCTTAGAAGAAGTAAATTTCTCTAATTGCTATAATCTTATCTGTCTGTAAAAGGTCCCCATTTTACCTCATATAATCTTATGCTTATTCTTAGGATTTTCGATTATGATTTAAAAAAAAAAGCGAAATCTGCATAATGACTCGAAGAATTAGTATAAATTTCAAATTTCGAAAAATAGTGATTTTCAGAGTAACTGTAATAACTGACTTAAATTGGCGCGTCAAATTAAATCATGTACTTATGCTCAGTTTGTTATTTTTCATATACCATGTAGGGTAACGAGTACAGTGATTGGCACCCTCACAGTATTTGGCCCCCTCATTCATTATTGAAAATAATAAGATGTTAAAGCCCAAAATAGGTGTGACAAAGGTTTTTAAAATTCCCGCCATTAACGTTTGTCATGTTGGCAACAACATTTTGGGCTTTAACATCTTATTATTTTCAATAATGAATGAGGGTGCCAATCACTGTACTTGTTACCCTATGTAGGGATAAAATAATTTAATATACTAAGAGTAAATCTCAATATGAAATTTTTGTGTGAAAATATTTTTGAGCAACCTTTCAAAATAAAGTGTATTTTACGGTAAAATAAAAGGTAATAATAAGGTAAAATTTTTACCTTACTAAAATATAGATACAGCCACATATAGCCCATAGTAAAATAATCTACTGAGCAGTTTAAGCAATGCATGCAAACAACTAATGCATGTTTATGATCTTGATATAATATTCGAGTATAGCACGTACACATTAAGATTTAATGATTCTCCTTGAAGGCATTCTCACAACACTTAATACTTATGGCGTACGTACTTCAATAAATCATATCACAGTATTCGAGCTAATCATACTAACTAACTTAACTTTTACTACACGTATGATAACGTGCATAAGCTACATAATTGATTATGGAACTTTGGTGCTTTATGGGGATATGATTTCTTAATCCTTTCTCCACCATCAGTTTCTGCTATGTGGTTATGACTGTTTAATGCCTTGTTGGACACATAATATGAATTATTTAGCGGCTTTCGTGATAGTAAATATTGATAAACTATCTTATGGGTAATGCTAGTTTGTTTTCAATTTATAATATACATAAAGTAGTACCTTATTTTATGGAATCTTAAATGTGCTATATTACTGTAATAAATCTGCATAAGGAAAGTTGTTTGTGGAAAAAATCGCACTAATTTTTTTTTCATTAAATTAAAAAACTCAAGATTTTATGTACAATTTTAACCGCAAGAATGGATTGCTGCTTTCTTTAAATGCTTATTTATCACCTGAAATATTCAATAAATGATTTTTTACAGAAATTTTATATTTTTTGCTTTGATAAGTAATTCATTAGAAGAACTAACCTTTCTATAGATTTTTAAAATATGTGTGGCCCAAAGCATTTTCTACTTTTGCAATATTCTGCATACCCCCTAATTACATCAAATACATTATTTATGCTTGAAAACGTGTACCGTAAGACGTGTTACAAGTCTTCAAAAGCATTTGACATTTTTTAGTAGTTTTAAAAATTAAAAAAAAATGTAAAAAATGCAAAGTGTACGTATTTTGTCCAACTATGTATGTCGCTAATCTCCCAAGCCACTTTTGTGATAGTTTTTTTGTTAAATTACTTATTTCTAAACAGTGCTAATATTTCGGGCATGTTAAATAAAATAAAACCTAAATGACATTATTGGTAATTTGTCTTGTCTATCATTACATATTGAAGAAAATAAGCAATCGCCGCTCCCTGTAATCTCCACAAACGTTCAAAGAGAATAGCAAATGCTCGGCAACGAACCATTATCCTAATTCTCCAATTATACATTCTCTTTGACTGCGAAAAAATCTATGGGGCTCAAACAAATCCTTGTTTATGTCCCATGACCCAAGGGAGGCATTCTTGGAAAGAAAACCTATATCATCATAATGTATCCGTATTTTTGTCGTTAATTTTATCCTCAGGGATATTAGATGCGATACCAAAAGAAAATATGTGTAACAGTGTTTGTGTTTTGTATTAGTAGGAAAATTTATTCAATTTCATTGCGAAAATGTGAAATAAGTTGAATATTAATTTGCTGGAACTTTCTTTGATGTTTTATGGCAGAACTAAATACAAAATATTAATGAAATATACATATTTTTTTTATTGAGCCTTTAATCATTTACTTATAGCTGTCGTTTAATTTAAGGAAACACAAACCACTTTTGTAAGTAATTAAAAATTACTTACAAAAGTGGTTATTTCTAAACACAATATTTACAGTACATGTTATTTTCTTTAAAATAGATAGAGGCCTATTGGATATATTGTGAATAATTTTGCATCGTAAATAAAACTGATTTGATATTTTGATTTCAAACGTTATATAAACGTACTCTTGTCTGTCAGTGAAAGTGAAATTTGTTATGATAATAATGTCAACATATATAATTGAATCGGGGAGTTCTGAAACCTTTTCAGTCGTAAATTTCAATTTTTTTCTGGAGCGAGAAAAAACTTCATTACTCCTCCAAATTTTCGAACTTCTTTCCTCTGTCATAACATGCATTTATGCTGCTGTCATGCAAAAATTCGACATAAATTTGGATCATTAAAATTTAAAATTTGATTTGTACTTATGTTGTTTCTGAACTTAACTAGTTTTTATAGATAGCTGAAAACTTTGTAAAAGGTAACCATTCATTAAAAGTTTAATTTTTTAATTAACAATTTATTAAACTACAATTTATATTCATTTTAATTTATTTTACTACAATTTATATTCATTTTAATTTATTTTACTACAATTTATATTCATTTTAATTTATTTTACTACAATTTATATTCATTTTAATTTATTTTACTACAATTTATATTCATTTTAATTTATTTACGACAATTTATATTCATTTTAATTTATTTTGCATATAATTTATTCGGAACAAAGTCCTATCCGGCGCTATTTAATTGATGAGAGCAGAAACCACTTCAGCCACATGGTAAGGTTAGGTATCTGTTTACGTCAAAAGACGTCATGTATTGTATAATATGGAACTACTCAACAGGTTAACGTAATTCTTGTACTCAACACGCATCTTGCCTTTCTAAGCTTCTTTTCATCGAAAACGTTTTTTTCGCATTCTGTAACTGAAGTGGTTTCTGCTTTCACCGATTTAATTTTTTAAAATTATATCTTTGGATTTAAAAGTTTATTGACTTGTCGGCTTTTAAAATTCAGCATCAAATGTTGCTACTAGAACATCACTGCAAAACTAACCGAAAAACTGAAACTTCATCCTTTTTTTAGCAATCGGATAGTCCAATATTATTTGCGGCCCGTAACTTTGACACGTTTTCCTCTCGAGTTGATTTGCTGAAAGTGGAAAATCGTCCTTTTGAAGTCTAAGACGCAATTACGAAGTTGACAGGACGCTCTTTTCGGCACGTCGCGAAATAACGACCCTAAATGTCTCCTTAAAAAGAGGACATTGCATTTCGGTGGAGATGCTTTAACACTTGCGCTGAGTGAGGGAGGAGCCTTAGCTGTTAAAATAATGGGGATAAGGCTTGTGGTGTCGATATGTCTTACTTTAGATCGAGATCTTTTAGGAAAAGATTTCGAAAACTCCTTAGAAATTTACTCCATACCTTCTAACTAAGGACCAAATTTAACTGAAACATGATCGAACGTTTTCCTCTCGAATTCTCGGAACCTTTTGAATCGAACGAAAAACGCTATATTTGTTCTATCAACAATTTGGTATTGTTTAGCGAGATGTTATTTGAGATAAGGACTTAAATACTCGAAACTATTAATTGATTTGATGATTTTCAACAATTATTTGCTTAGCCACTTTCTCAGAAATTTTATAAAAAACTGATTCATACATAAAACTAGCTTTATAAACCCGGCGTTGCACGGTATACCCTTATTGTTTTTTTATGGTGTGATTGTTCTTTATGTAAACTTTTATTTTATACCAATTGATCGCCTCTCCACTGGTCAGCACTCCATCAGGATATTATAATCCCCTCCCATTATGATATGAGAGGTTAATTATATCCAGGCCCTTCCAGGAATTAGAGGGCTTTCCCATTGGCCCCTGTTAAAATTGCCAGAATAGCCATATGATATAATGTCCAGTTTCTATTTCCACTCCTGCGTACGATCTCGCCCTTAAAAGTTGCATTGGGTGCCTACTCAGGTGTCGGCTCGTCAATTGACTGTGGTTCTAAATTAAGGTGCCCGTGGCCAATAGCCCTCGTGTATAGCTCTAAGTGCGACAATAATTCAAACTAACCCTAACCTATACAACTGGATGGGAATCTAAGTTAAATTTTCAACTTCGCCAAAAGCCACCAAATACGTAGAGATAACCGACATTTCTTAGAAGTATACATCAGATCTAGAACAGTTATCGCCTTTACTGTCATGTGACATTGTAGTAATATCTTTATTTCTTACCATTTGTAAACAATTAAATTTAATTCGGACACAAAAATCAAAAGATATAAAATCAATAAATAAAATAAAATAATGATATTCAAATAACAATCCTATAAATTAAACTCACGTGCTCTTACGTGTTTATACTTGGATTTCGTTCACGCTGAACGCGCTGAAATTTCTTTTAATTTAAATAAAAAGTATAAATTCTAATTTCACAATGCTATTCCTATGGAGAAATCGGCTCAGGTTTTGCACTCTTACACCCGTTTGGGTTCGAATTTCGAAAAATCGCTTCTTAAATGACGCCTTCATTGCAAAAAGAATATTCTCCTAAAATTTGGTAGTTGTACCTCTAGTAGTTTGGGCTGGGCGTTGATACGTGAGTGAGTCAGTGAGTCAGTCAGGACTTGCCTTTTATATATATAGATGATATTTTTTGTATGACCTTTAAAGTACTCATAAAAAAAACATACACGTATTTTTTATGATTTAATTTTGAATATATTTAATTTTTACTTTCATTGACTTCTAACAATAACATCTAATTTTCGTAACATATGTTTCAAAATTGCTATCTTCATTTAATTTTTTTTGTCCTGAAAATGTTTAAAACTTATTTTTGCATTAAAACAACTTATACTATCTCTTATACAAAGAAATAGCATAACCACCTTTACTTGTGGCTAAATGCTGCTTGACCAACTGCTCTATAGGAGAAAGGAAGAATCGTGTATCTGCGAAAGCTTATTTCATTTATCACCGAGGGGAGAGTAGAGCTCAATTCCGATTCTGTATTGATTTTCAATTGATGCATTGATTGAGTGATGTTGGTTTCCGTGGTGAGTCAGCTGCTGGATTTGCAGTTAATTCATTGCGATTGGCCGCCAGAGGGAGTATTATTGTTTGATAGGGAAATGAAGCAGTCATTGACCCTATACAAATTGTGGACTAGTGCAATTTTTTTTAGTTTTCAACTGAAGGATACATAAGTATAAACCAGTCGAATGACTGTGTTGGCACGATTTAATCGTCATTCTCCCCTGCAAGCCATTAATTCCAATCCGCGCTTGACTGAATTTTAGCGTCAAGTCGTACAAAAGTCTATTGAGAAAATAGTGTCAAAACCTGGAAAATATTACATCCAAGAATTCGAACACCTGGACCAAGGTTCGGACACCTGAGCCAAAAAATCCGAGGCATTCGACTTTGGCGTGACCTCAAGACTCAGGGTGTGATATTCGTCTAATTAAATGGCTAATATTGATGGACGATTAAATCGTGCCAACAATTTATCCGTAACTGCACAACAACTGGTTTTCCAACAACGCACATAATTTCAAAAAATTGCAAGTTTTAACGTATGGGTAAAAGTTTTCATTATGAACGATGACAATTCTCCTGTTAGTATTATTATCGCGCTAAACTACCCTTTTGCATCTATTACTTTTAACTTTCAATCACCTCATATGAAATATAAGGCAACGAAAGTATTGCGATGGGGGTCGAAAATCTGGAATTTGTGTTTTCTACATGTTTTGGAGGGTGCAAGATTGTGTGGTTTTGTTAAAATCCGTCTGTCTGAAACCACTCTACAGCTTGAACTAAAAGATCTAAGTCTTCAAATTTCGTAGTCGCGAGTTTCTTGTACAAGTCTGACGTCATAATATAGTTTTCCAAAAAGTGTACATGCGCAAAGTGCATTTGAAATAGAACTCTTTAGGTTTGAAAGACATTGCTTCAAAACGAAAACCTTCTTGTTCAAATCTTTAATCGTATTCTAGTGTATCAAATACCTTTTTTTTAAAGTAGTAATTGAAAACCATGTGGTGTTTCACACCCGTAGTCTGTTATTGTATTATTAGAAACTGGTTATTATAAACTAGCTACCATTAAACTTATTAATGGTAGCTTTAATAATGTTCCTGGGGCCCGGGTGGGCGAGTGGTTTGGACCATTACGCTAGCAGTCTGCGCGCTGTAACGGGTTCGATTCCCGCCTTCGCCCTAGGTGTACTTCCTTTCTCTGTGACAGTAAAAATTCTTTCTGTGTCTGTCTTACTTGCCGAAGGCTTATAAGCGGGTCTCTGATCAAGCACACAAGCCGGAATATATATGTAATATTAGTAGTAGTTATAATGTTCCAATATACTTGTTTATATTTGTATTCAAAAGTCGAATTATGTAGATATTTGTACGCATTTTTTTTCAAATATCGATTAACAGAGTTTTATTTCTATATTAGGGGACTATGACTTAATTTTTTTATCTCTATAACTCTACTAATATTGGCTCATAACGTAATTATGACTTACTAAAAGCTTCACTTATTCTGGCTTTAACAAGGAAGCAAGCAATCCATCCTTTAGTCTTATTTTGTCGCTTGACTAACTTATCGTCTCGGTATTCTGTATAGATAGTATTTTTTTTATTTATTTATTTATTTTAACCACCAAACAGAACAGGTCCATTTACAGGCAGAGGGCTAACTATAAAGATCACAAATACAAAAAAAATTACAAGGAAACACTAAAATAATTAAAACTACAAACGCCAATATGATCATTAAAACAATGCCCTAAAATATCAATAAAACAACGAAGCCAGCAAACTATAACCTAATAACAATAATATATACCTAATGGTTAGCTGAGAAACAAATCAATAGGACATATTAATAAAACATGACTTTCACTTGTGCTATTTCTACACAATTTTTTCTCAATGAAACTGGAGTTTTAAGACCTATTATCTAAAGAGCGATCTCTTATCTCGCCATTTTGTTTAGGTTCGCGCCATCTGACCTTCTCTTATCCTCGGAATTTCCTCTCCAGTAGATGATGTCAGTTTTCATCACCAAGAAGATAATCTCTTATCCCATGGATGAATTAAGATGCATTAGAAGAGTTGTTTTCTGGAGATTGTTTTTTAATGAGACATTTAATGTTGTTTAGGGTTGCTGATAAGATGTCAGTATGTTAAATCGGAAGTAGGTTTTTTGCTAGTAACTGGACCATAGAAATGCATCCACACACATTTAGCAATAATATATCGCTAACAAAATGTTAGACTTTTACACGTAATTGTTTGTAGTTTCATTGATTTTTCTTTTGTAAATTCTCTAAGAATTTGATATCTTTCGCAAATTTTTGATTTTTATTAATAATAATAATAATAACAAGTTGTAACTCTCTTTTAACAAGTTGGGGACTAGGGAGCTCAGTGGGTAAGGCTTATTTTGCATGCGAAAGGTCCCAGGTCCGTGTATCGTCAAAATAACTGCCGACAAATAATCGGTCTGTACAGATAAAAAGTCCGAACACCCTTTGTAGAGGGAGTGCACGTTAAATATGCTCAAAAGTTTCGACGCCTGCCGCGTACGATGTCGCTCTTAGAAGTTGCGTTGGGCGCCTATTCGGGTGTCGGCTCATCACTTGACTGTTGTTCTAAATTACGACACCCGTCGTCAATAGCCCTCGTTTAGCTCTAGTGCGACGATAATTCATCTCTTATAATACATTACTAAATTTATGTATTCTAATCTATTAAAATTCTAATCTATTATCTATTAAAATTCTAATCTATTATCTATTAAAATTCTAATCTATTATCTATTAAAATTCTAATCTATTATCTATTAAAATTCTAATCTATTATCTATTAAAAATCTATTATCTATTTTTTTGTAAGTATATTTAATCTTCCATCTATTCTGATTCAGAATCCGTTGTGAAAATAGGAAACTGAGCTACGTTTTTTATATTGGTTAGAATATAAAATGCCTTAAAAAAAATATCGAACTCAAGATGAGATTTTTAAGGACTATTTTTTCTAGCGTTTTTGTGTTAGTTTTATCAACTTGAGTGGGTGTTAAATTTCCGTATACCCCCAGGCGAATAAAAACAGTAAAGCTCTACTTTTATTTTATGAGTTAAAAAAAATTAACTTGGTCTTGATTACTAAAATGATCTTAAAGATACGTTTTTATCGTCTGCAATCCCCGAAGGGATAACGTTTTTAACAAGTTTTCGTATAAAAATTTTAAATGTTGATGTTCTGTGTTGTCTGGAAGGGCCCGGGGGCCCCTTGGCAACCAATGTATTCTGTTTTGAAAAATAAAGTTTCTTCTTTTTTTTGTGATAGCTCATTTGGTAATTAAAAATGTGTGTCGATGGGTTTTTGATTGGTTGTTACAACGTCGCCCTAGGGCTACACGTTTTTTTTATCGATGACATGGTTACATTGATTTTTCATACTCGGTCTGTAGACGATGATTGATATACGTTATGAAAAAGACATGGGAACGAATCAATGCGTCCTGTAAACAAGGCCTCTGCACTGGTTACGTCCAGTTGGTAAGGTGCTTGTCTTGCATGCGAAAGGTCCCAGGTTCGTGTCCGGGCATTGCCAAAATTACTGCCAGCCTATAAACGGAATGTGCAGTCTAAAAAGTTCGACGAATAATACCCCGTTCAGAGGTAGTGTACGTTAAATATGCTTCACACTACATGCTTAGTCCAGACTAAGGCTCTGCCACACCAACATTGTTGGGCGATTGGCGACTTTCTTACACCCAAGATAGTGTACTAGTTACATATGCTGCGCGTTCTACTTGCTTTAATGACCTTATTAAACGTGGGTTGCCATTTAGCTGAAGCTGACACAACTCTGTTAGTAAATATACAGTAAAACCTCTGAATAGACTATTTTAGCTCCAGTGCCACTTTAAACCAACCCTCCCCCCTTCCCAAAGATTTTTTTTGAAAAAAAAAATCGTCTGAAGAGGTCCTGTATCAATCTTTCAAACCAACCGCTAAAAACACCAAACGATAACGTGGTGTGGACGCGAAAATCCCTTATGACAGGTGGTGAGGGCATCAGTTCTTTTTTTTTGTGTGTAGAGGGAAGGGGGGGAGTGACTTTTTCTCATGGACCAGACAAGATTGTTCTTTTTTGCAGCGATTTTTTCTCATCGGTGTCATGTTTTCGACATCTTTGTTTAGTTTGTGATAAAAAGTAGTGCGGGTCATCTTTATTTTCTAGGGATATATTTTGAGATTATAGGGGACTTAAACGCTGGGGTTAACTTCTTTTTTATGAGGATCGTCGTAGTCTTTTTGGTTCTTAGCTATTATTTTATTGAGAGATCTTTTGGATTCTTTGTTACTATTTTATTAAGGTCGGATGTAGAAATACTTGGTGTTTTTTTTTTTTTTTAAATTTTTTGGTTTTTAATCGTGATGAATTCCATTGCTGTGTTAGGTTACTTTAAATTATCGTCACACTAGAGCTACACGAGGGCTAATGGCGACGGGCGTTATAATTGAGAACCACAGTCAAGTGACGAGCCGACATCTGAGTAGGCACCAAACGCAACCGATATCCATCGCTTTGTTATCAAGCGGCTTCAAAATTACGGATCTTTGGATCTCCTTCGTCGATAGTCCTTGTCGTAGCTCTAGTTCGTTTTTAACAATGATAAAACTACACGACTTTCTATTGCAATGGGAATATTTCTTATGATGTCACGATCCAAATAATGCGATTTCATTGGTTGTTTTGTTTTCTTGGACAAAGTGTTGAGACAAGCTCATTGGTTTTTTATAACGTCACGCGCTCCGAACTGCGATTTCATTGGTTGTTTTGTTTTCTTTGACAAAGTGTTGAAACAAGCTCATTGGTTTTTTATAACGTCACGCGCTCCGAACTGCGATTTCATTGGTTTCTTTTTTTTTGACAAAGTGTTGAAACAAGCTTATTCAATAAAATAAAATAATTACATATAAATGTAATTATTTACCCTATAAGTCAATTTATATGGAATTTGAAACTTAAAAAGATCTAGATGGCAGATACCCTTTGATCATGCGCGATTTTCTCGATAACCTTATTATGACATCTAACAGGTATTCCGAACTCGTGCACCAAATTTGAAGTCCGTTGCTCTCCGTTTGTCTATATAGTTCCAGACAGACCAATGTTCGAAAACGACTTTTGTAGACTCAGCACCCTTTTCTAAAACGTGTAGAAAACACAATCTCCATTTCGAATTTTCGACACTATCCACAATACTTTCGTTACCTTGTATTTAATAATAGTTCATGTGAAAGTAAAACCCTACCTATTATAGCATACTTTGTGAAATAGAATTTACAGTTTTCCTACTATGTAAACTTGTTAGTGTTGAATCATTCAATTCCAAATCTCCATAGCAACGCCTACTTTAACTTCTTTCAGTGGCTGCTATTGGACAATCATATATTGCAATTACATAAATCAAAATTGGAAACGCACTATTTATAATAATGCATTTTTTTCAATGTAATATATTTTTACTTGTAAGATTGTATTATTTCTTTACAATACAAAACCTATGCTGCAGATCTCACACTAGGCCCTTCATTTAACCTATATTTGGGGCTTCATTGATAAATGGCCCCCTCCCTGTAATATGAAATATGACTTTCTGAAAGCAATGGGGGTGAAGAATGAAGCTTGAAAATTGTACTTACAGGAGATTTCTTTTCAGTATGATTTTTTCATGCTCTTTGCATGGCTCTTTGCTCATAAAATTTCTAAAAATTCTTCATTTAGTGAATAATGTGGGATGATGAGAGTAAATTGGGGTTGTATTAAAAGTTATTGTAGCCCGTGTTTGTTTTCATGCGTTAAAATTTGAGTTTGAATGCTTTGTTTATATTTATTTTTAAAACAATGTTTAAAATTATGATGTAATTTATTTCTTATTTGCATACCAATTGTATATTTATATGCGAAAGTTATAATTTTTTTAATAATTATTATTATAATAATTATTTATTATTTTAGTAAGTTGAAATTTTGTATTGATAAATTTTTGAATTTTTTTTTATTATTTGCTTTACATATTATCAATCCCTCATTAATACTTTTAAAACTTTTTTTCATTTGAGGCTATAGCATTTAGAAAGAATAATAAAATAAAAAATTCTCTACAGGTTATTCAGAGATTTTACGCATCTCCAAATAAATAATTACTTAGTTCGTGCTGCCATCTATATGTAAAGGAAGGAAACAAAATTTTCTTTCAATTATTAAAATATATGTTTGTTAGTTATATGCGATTCTATTTTAAAATATTAAATTGGAAAATCTTACATCGATATTTTTTTTTATTTGTAAGCTATTCACTTTTTTATCTAAAATTTCGTATTTCAAATATTTAACTTTAAAATTATGTGCTTCCATAGATGTATTCGTTCTTCCAAATATGAAACCCCATTAGAATATTAAATATTTTGGTATACTATTTGTATTGTTGGAGAAGTTAAAACTATATCTACTCTTCAATAAAATGGACCTATCTGACTTTTTTTCCATAAAAATTAAAATCATGATAATTTATAACAAATCATAATTTATAATGAATGATACAATGATAATTTAGGAAATAAATATTCATTGATGTACTTGAATTATGAATGTATTTAATGCTTAGCCAAGGGTATTATTTTTTTAAAGAAAGTTTTACACTTTTAGGGAAACTATTTTTTTTAAAGTTCAATCCCGGACATTTGAAAATGATAAGTTTCTTTCCTTTTTTTTTTTGTTTTTAATAGAAAATATATTCAAAAATATCGTAATAAAAAATATAAATTAAGGTACTTCGTAAAAGATGTCTGTTTTAAAGAGCATGCTAATGATTAAACATCATGTAAATCATTGGATAATTTAAAAAAAAAGAAGAAAAAAAAATGTCCGGCAGAACCGAATACTTTTTAACCGACATCTTCAATAACAGGTCAGAGATGACAGATTTTTAATTCCTTAATTCAAATAATGTATGAGGCAATCGAGCACACTTAAAAAATAATAAATAAATAAAAAAATCTAAAAATCTCAAATGTCAAAATATCAAATCTAAAAATACCAACGAACCGCTGAAAATGTAGCTTAGTTGGCAATGTTTCCACTTGACTGTTATTTTGAAAAACTCCTTATTCGATGAATTGAATGAAATGAGACATCCTAAACCGAAATGTCACAGTAGATTTGACTTACTCTCTCGTGATTCATTCACATTTAATGGGCCCTACCCCAACATGTATACCACATATCAACATGTGTGCATGTGATTCTGTTGTTTGAAACTGAAATATAAGGGCGTAAACGATAACCCGTTTAGATTTTTAAAAAGTGTAAATAAAAGTTCAAATGTGTAACTTATATAAAATTTTTCTTACTATCCTTTACAAATCCGGGATAAATTTTGTCCCCAGCATATATCCCGGACAGTTCTTAAAATCCCGAAAGTCACCTAGGAGAACTGTCCGGGATTGGAAAGACTGGGCCAGGCCCAGACGTCTGTGATACCCCTATTCTCTTGTCAATATATTATCAACAAGACAATATATTCTAAAAGAACTTAAATAGCTTACTTCTATGTTAATATAATTCTTATGGAAATAGAAAAGAAAGTAGGTTTGTAACAGTATAACAGTAAAGTACCGCTGCCACCCAAGATTTATACGATAAGAAAAAATATATAGCTAAAAACAGTATTTATTTAGCTGTAATTTAAACTTTTAAAGCCTAATTGGAGGAGGGGGTACGGACGAGCAGGCAGAAGGACATCTCCACCATGTCAATACTCTATTTCCATATTAAAAAAAAATTCTTTCGAAGAAACAGTAGTCTTAAAATCCTTTTATTATAATGACTCCTTCTATGGACTCACCCAAGGAATAAAAGTTTCATTTATTTTATTTCGAAAATTCAATAATTATTACTTATCGTTTGCAAAAAATAATTTGTATTTCAAAGAATAAATATGTAATATTCCTCGTTTTTAAATAGAATGAAAACATTTCATATCAACGTACAAAGAATCTCGTGGTGAAATATATTTGAAGTCATTTCAAACTGATCGATGTCGCAAAAATAAATTTATATGAATTTATTGTCGAAAATAATCGAAGTTTCTCGAGCGATTGTTGCGAATGGCAATGGTGATTCAATTCTAATAAAAATGGCTTTCTACGCTTTTTAAATGAGCATTAAATTTTAAATGAGCATTAGTTTTTTAAATAATTGAAGCACTTCGAATTCGAATTCTTTTCTGAAATTTTCAATGTATTCTAATTTCGATGCGCTGAATTTTTTGACGCATCACACTTGCCTGTAGCATTTGTAGTTTGGCTATGAAAGTGGGTGACGGACAGACAGACGGACTGAACGATTATAATATACCTCCCACTTTTTACGTTATAAACGTAGTGTGGAAGCGAAAACTGACCTTTGTATCACCTAGAAAAATTTCCATTTTGCTGATTCCTGTACATTCCAGTCCCATGCATCAATCTGTATGGCGGTTATCGAAAGAATTCCGCTCCCCCAAATATCTTTCTGCGCCGCTTTTTTAGCGCGAACTTCCTGTAGGCAAAGTTTAGTTTTGACTCATCTCCCAATTAGCCGTAACTGCAGCGAAGATCGCGGGTGTGTTCTTGTGGTGGCATTAGGAAAACTGTAGTCAAACGATTCTTTGTTACATTGAGAATGTTTTGAAATGATTGAAATAGTTTGATTTGGTCGCGTTGATTAGTGCTATGTAGATAAAAGGTATGTGTGGTTATGTTATTTTCATTTGTCGTGTTTTTTTTTTTATCTAAAGGTGTTTCAATTTCCAAAGATTTTTTTTCAATTGTAAATTGTTTTATTTTCTAATTTTTCTTTGAACGTAAAGAACAGTCCCATAGAGCTTATGCATTGTTTTTGTAATCTTGCGAAAATATTGCTGTGCCATGTAAGCATTTTCCCACCAGGTATGGCAATCGTCCTAACATCAAAATAAAACAAATTTGGAAGGAAAACTGCTTATGTCACGTTGCACAAGAAATTAAAACTGATTAAAATCATTCATTTTATTTACCACTAACCGGCGGCATAACATTAAGTTAAACAAACTAAATATAAAAGAGAGAAGTAAATCTATCAAAACAGTCATTCCATCAATGTATCACCATTACAAAAGGAAAAGTCTTACACTTTTACAGTCCATCTTCAAATACTCCAAAACACAATTTACAAATAGCTGAGTAAAAATAAAAAAAACATTCTACCGAGCGGCACTTTTCTCAGTAGTTGGTTGCCGACGACGACACGACTAGAACTACACTTGTTCTTATCAACAAAAACATTTCCCGGTTATTTATTAATTCGATTATCGAAGTTTAATCTTCGGAGGCATAAGTTAGTTGGCTGAAGTGTAAACTTGTTTTCACTGCATGAGATTAAAGGTTAAATTGTTAACTTAAAAATTATATAAAAAAAATTATATTTCAGTTGCAGATGGAAATAAATGAATCCTCTATACTTCAAGTTTTAAAATTTTAAAAAAGTTCTAACATTTATAAATTTTTAAAAAATATGTGTGTTGCTGGAAAACCTGATAGTCAATTACAGTACCTGGACAAATTATTAGACGCACTGCAAGATTTCATGTAAAATATTAATTACCGGGTAATATTGTACAGTTTTATTATTTTAAATTGATTTGTTTTTTATTTTTATATTATCCAATCAATTACCGATTTATTTGACATAAATAGAACAACATTAGTTTAGAAAAGCATGAGTTTATTAAGTTTTAAAGTAAAGTTAAATTAATGTTAGTAAAAGTCAATATTTAGTTGAGCCACCTTTAGCCGCTATCAAAGCTGCAATGGGCGGCATGCTATTAATGCAAGACTGTACTGTCTCCTGCATTTGAGGAAGATGATTCCACACATAAATAATAGTATAATAAATAATTAATATAAATTAATCTTAATCATAATTAATCATAATTTTATTATCTTAAAATAAATACAAATATGTAGTCTACAACAATTCTTTTAAATAAAAATCAATATTGTAGTTTAAATATACCATTATTGCACAAAAACTCTTAAGAAACATAAAATTACTAAACAAATACAGTGCGTTTAATAATTTGTCCAGGGACGTTAATGGGTTAATCAATAATTTATACGTCTGTATCTTTCGCAAGATTTTTAAAAATAGTATCGCCATCTGTATACTATTTTGGGAACACTTTAATACTTCAAGAAATTATAAAATTATCATATGATAAGTTTCTTCCATTTTTTTTATTTTGATCTTATGACTAGATATTCTCATGTCTGGTAAAAAAAATGTCCAAAAGTAGCAAAGCCATGCTTTCACAAAAGTGAGTATTTCGAAATTAATGCATTTGTCTATGGAACTTACCATTCCTATTAAGTGATCTTTGTTCCTCGTTATTAGGCAATGAATAAAAATTGTGGGTGATCTGGTTCAAAGCTTACTCCTAATAATAATCAATGAAAGAAATAATAAAATAAACAGCATTGTAGTTCAAATGCCTTTAAGTAATTAAATTAATCAAACAAAAATTTCCTCTTAGAGAAAAAATAAATATTTGGACCGATCTTGTGCAAAGCTTATCTTTTTAAAAGCAACCACGTATCAAAATAATAAAAATTAGTATATTTCCCAGTATGTCAACATTGTAGTTTTTGTTTGTTTTAACTTTATTTTATATTTGATGTAAACATTGCTGTTTACGTATACTTAGATATTAATGCTATCGTGAATGTCCGAAAACTGCTGTAAGTACACAATCACGGGTGAATGTCCGACACATTTCCTAAACAACCTAAAAAAAGATCTGGAAGATCACAGAATTATTTGAAAGTCGAGTTTGAACTTATGTACTCTCTCTTACTTGTTTATAAATAGATTTTCTGTTCAATATACATAAAATACATATGGATATATGTAATGAAAAGGCTCAAAAAATGTACGATGACTTAAAAATTGAAGTTGACACAGTTAGAGAATCTCCCCTTTATAATACGGATATTTTTTAGAGTTGGGTTTAATAACGGAAAATGTGTATTTGTTTATTAAGTCAAAATTGACTTTTGAATGAATAATTTGGGTAGCTGAAATCTTTTTAGGGTTTTTTAGAAAATGTTTCTTACATGAACCCGGGAATCTCGTGATTGTCGACACGCAGCAGGTTTCGGACATTCACAGTAACATAACCCTGCCAACTGTGGCTGTAGTTCGACTTTAATTCAACCACCTAAAACCTGCCAACTCTCCGGATTGAACTCTGTACTATAGTTCCCGCTACCCTTATTTGTTACACTTTAGGGATGGAAAACCGAAAACGTTTTTTTGTTTCGGTTTTGACTGAAAAAACTTTTTTTCATAAGGCCGGTCTAAACCGGTTTTCTGCGGGGAAAACCGTCTAAAATCCGAAGATAGGTTTTTTCTCAAAATCCGCCATCAGCGTTTTTTTTTAATTATATAATTTAAAAAAAAAGATGTTAGTTTTGCACTATGTTAACGGCATAGATAGCAAATGGGAGGAATTAATTAAAAAAAAAGGAAAAGGAAATAGAGATAGAATAATGCAAAGCTTAATAAAAATGATCAAAACGATTAGAAAAACCGGAATAAAACAAAAGAACATTATAATTTTAAATAATAAGAAAGTACGAATTAGGAAGAAAACCTAGAACTTAGTTTTCAACAAAACACTTTAAACAATTAAAATTGACTGTGTAAATTGTTTTTTTTTTTAATTCGAAAGTAAAGTTTACAAATTAATTATTTTTTCAACTAATTAATAAGAAACTAAAAAAAACTTTATTAAACAATGGAAAACCGTTTTTTTTGCCATTGAAAAACTGGTTCGGTAAAACCGGGTCAGTTTTAACGGCGTTGTAAAAAAAACCGGTTTTTGAAAAACCGCCATCCCTAACGTGTTCTAATTTGGTTGGCGGCGAGTATAATCGTTTTTCGGATTCTGGGTGTGCCAAGAGAAAGTTTAATGTTTTCCTCTTCGAAAATCTGTCAGTTGGTGCATGTGACATGGAGATTCAAAATGTAGTTAAAAATCCGATATTGCCGAATAAATCTGGAAGTTGGCAGGTCTGAAAAAAAATTTATTGTTTTTTATTTTCTTATTAAATGTCTAACGTTTTGTGTGTTTCAGAGAGTGATTGGTCTGTGGAGGAGAACCACTCGATTGGCAACAACAAAGCTGGGGGAAGGGGCGTGGGGGGTCCACCCACCATACGACGTGAGTACTATACTCTTCATTATTATCTCTTATCAATATTGTGTCCAATTTCGTTGTTATTAAAGAGGTACATATCCATATGGTTGCACAAATCTATATGAAAATGTATATAAGTACACTCTTAAAACAAACGAGCGGTTTTAACTCAGTCTGAGTTAATTTCCACTCATTTCCGTTGCCGAAAATGCACTTCTCCTATAGGAGTGAATTTCACTCCTTTTCGGAGTGGGTAAAAGAAATAAAAGAAAACAATCTGCTTCCTACACTCTTAAAACGAGCGGTTTTAACTCAGTCTGAGTTAATTTCCACTCATTTCCGTTGCCGAAAATGCACTTCTCCTATAGGAGTGAATTTCACTCTTTTGTTTTAAGAGTGTAGAGGAAAAGGTTGAAGGGGGAAGGTACGGGTTGGCCCTGTTTGAATCTAGAATCTCTTGCTTGATACCCCAATACCGAACCGTCTGCCACAAAGTAATTACTCTGTCTTGAAAGCTATTATTGGGTTTTTGTGCTGGACCACCACGAGGTCATGGGGAAATAAAAATAAAGAACTTATTCTGGTGGTTCTAGTGTTTAAACCAGGGTTGGCATGGTTTTTACCGCCCCCGGTAAATACTATGGTAAAAACCGGTATTTACCGTCATGGGGAAAATTATGTTTTTCCCACCTGGGAAAAACTTAATTGAAACGACAATTACTTAGTGTTATTTAATGGGATTAATTAAAATTATTTTTATTTTGTATCATGGACTTAACATTTAAAAAAATTGACAAATCTTCCTTAATTATTTTACCTCTATATGATAATCTAATGATCGTGTACTTTTATTTGTTTATTATTTAAGTGTTCACGTCGGCCTAAACTTAAATTAAATATTGTAAAAATTCATTAAAATATAGTGAATGATGAATAATTATTGAGTTATTGCTACTAAATCGCAAAATAAAATCGAACAACTTTACTAGGCTTCGGCATGCTTTAGCAACTACAGTAGGGATGGGGGGAAACAAAAAGAGCCGGCTTAGCAAGGGATCCTCTACCCAGGCAGTGGCGCAATTGCAATCATGGACAGAATACAAAAAATTAGGATGTAAACAATAAAAATGTTTACTTTTATAAAACTAAAATTAATTAATTAAAAAGTATTTCCCAGATAAGGTATATCCCATTAAGAATGGTATTTCCAAGTTTTTCCCACTGGGATGGGAAATATTAGTTTTGGACGGGAAAAACCCAACCCTAGTTTAAACGTTAAAAAATGGATGCATATAAATGAAAACTATTTTCATTCAATTTTTGACATTTATTTATAAAATACTTTTTATTTTTTCCCGATGAAAATCAACGAAAAACCAATCCTTTATATTAGTGCTTCTATTACTCTCCAAAGAATTCGCTTCTAAAATGAACTATCCTGCATCAAAATATTTCTTCTTCCTTTTTTGTTTTCATTTTCTGAAGTTTTCACCCTGGATGATCCTTGTTTCCTTGGAAACGCGTCATCAAAATTGGGATCTAGACTAAATGACTCCTGGTGAGCATGCGCAGTTTGAAGACAGGAAATGCGTTTTATTTCCGGGAAAAATTGCTTAACGGGGATGAGCTTCATTCTTGTTTAATTGACTTTCTCATACAAACAATAGGTGTAACAGAATCGTGTACATACTTAAGTCTTCAACAACAGTTTTTAACCAAAAAGCGACGATTAGCGGCATTAATATTTATTAACAATTTAATGCTAATTTCTAGTTCTTTTTTTTTTCGAAAATTCAATATGATACCTTCATCTGTTTGCCCAAAAATTAAATTTATATTTCAAAGAAATTTAAATGTGCAATATTTCATATCAATGTTACAAAAATCTCGAATAAAATATTGACTGTATTTCCAAATGAACATGTACAAAAATATTTTTTTATATTGTCTGAAAGCAAGGTTCGAGCGATTGTTGCAATGCAGTCCACTTAAATTTATAAAATGGCTTCCTATCTTTTAAATGAACATCATTTTTTTAAATAATTGAAGTACTAATTCATCTTTTCTAAATGTTCAAATGGTATTCTAATTCGATCTGAATTTTTGAGAAACACTTGTCAGTAATTTAGTATTTGCTATAATGGATAACAGATAAAGAGGAGACAACAGAAAAGATTATAAATGGTATATCACTTTTTACTTATAACGTAGTGTAAAAAGCTAAAATGTGAAAGAATATAAAACGTAATTCAGTCTTAAAAATCATTTTTATTATCCTCAACGATAGACTGTTGTTTTTTTTTCTTATTTGCAAAAATAATGAATTTCTTACGTTTTTTCATGTACCTTTACAAAATATAGTGTACCGCTTCCTTTTTTTGCATTAAGATTAAGTCCAATTAAAATCATTCACAAATAACTGTTGCAATTTTGATAGAAGCTAAACATTTCTCATATAATTTGTTCCGACTACCACATATTGATAACTGGTCTAAAGGATATCAATTGCCCTAAAAATAACTTCCCCTCCCCACCTCATCTATCCAGATGCTTGTCGCAAGCAATTAAATCCATCACCCAGCAAACACCCCAGTTATCGTCTGCTTCCTTCATTATTCATCGATCTCCGAAGTGAAGTGAGTTGAAGTTCCCGCAATTAATACCTTTCCCGCAAAATTACTCCGGGGATATTACAGAATGGACAGGGGAGTTATTAAAAAATATTATCAAACGACTGCCACCAACGATTCGTTGGCATCGTCGTATTTGACAGACGATAATTTGGGAGGCGCAGCCTGTTGGAGCCTCTTCCGGGGCAATTAAGGGATAATGGGAGTGGATGTTTCTGATAACGGTTGGTTTTTTGGCGACAGTTATTTCGGGATGGTTCGTTATTTAGGATCTTATGGGCTTAATTTAATTAAAAAAAATATTATTAGTTAATAAAAATTATTTATGACTAATATGTAAAGCCATTTCCAATACACTTTGTGACTAACACTGAAATTATTTCCAATAGGAACTTTGTGACTAACACTTAAAGCATTTTCCATTGTTATTAGTGTCAGTTTTTAAATCAGATGTATAAAAATTTCTCAATAAAAAGATACATATTAAATAGAAAAATAATTATAATAAATACTTAGTGTTTTTAAAATGCATATAGAAATTAGATCGTTATTAAGCATTTGCTACGAAACCTTGGAATTTTTTTAATGTGCGATTGATCGCGAAATCATCAACTTGATAAAAACAGGGTCCTTTATTTTAGCATAAATACAATTTGAACACTATTGATTTAAGTTTTTTTTTTTCAATCAATTCTCAGTTTTCCTCTTATTCGTCATTAGCCAAATTTCAGATTTCGACCTCGTTAAAACAGTTCTTTACTGAATAGAATAAAAGTTTATATGTAATTCTGACATTAACTTATTAACGACGGTTGGCAAGAAAATTTGCCTCACGAAAATGAGCTTTCTGCCTAAGTGTATCTAAGTAAACAAAATATAAGACAATTGAGTACCATTGTCCTGAACAATTTATATAGACTAAATAGGTTACAAGAAAAACGTTTTTTAAAAAAATTAAATGGTTTTATTCGGAAATGAAAATATTAATGGTGTTTATTGGTTAATGGTTAAATATAATGATAATGGTTAAATACACTGCTCAAAACAATTAGGGGAACGAATGGTTTAAACCCTTTCACCCCTAAGGATTCCATTTGGAATCACAAGCTGGCGAATTTTTTCCTATCGAGTTATATTTTATTTTTGTATCGTTAGATGGAAGAATCATGTTTTTTGAAGAATTAAATAATGTTTGTTTTAATTAAATGAAAATATGAAAAACATGGTAAAATATAATTCACTCTAAAACAATTTTGTTAAATAAATTGACCTTAAATTCTTCATGCTTACATTTTTAGATGTTTCAAAATTGATTTTAGCTATTTTTAACAAATAAAGTTTTGAAAAAATTACTGTCATAATTTATTCAAAAGTTATGATTCCAATTTTTTCCCCTTAAATTTTACTTAAAAATTAAAATCCCCCCCCCCCCTCCCGTGTTTACCATTTCATTCTGGATGCATAATCAATCTATTTCACAAAGTTAATATTATTATAATAAAAAATTAAAGCTGGGACTGAAAGGGCTAACAAAAGTACGCAAAGTTCTCCCCTAATTGTTTAGAGCAGTGTATATAAAATCAATATGAAATGGCATAATAGAGTTTCTAGCCACATAGCACTGCACAACTCGTTACTCCATATTATAAAGTACCTGAGGTATTACTAATTATTGAAACAAACGGCAATTTCACGGAAGCATCTTTTCACTATCAACCAACTGCATTCCATGAACAGTTCACCATCTGTTCCGGTTATTTTTCCGGATCGAATTTCGTCATCGGTTTTATGATCCTCTCGTATCTGCTCGCAGTTATGGGCAACTGTCCGACGGGTGTGAGTTTCCGGAAAACCAAGAGACCGGATAAGCCAATTGTTCGGATAATAACTGCGGATAATCGGTCGGATAATGCGGCAAATAGGAAAGCGATACTGGTTAGACCGCTGGTCAGGCAGCAACCTTTGGATTATGGCTGCTATCACAGAAAAGGTAATATTTGACTCCATGTAATGATTTGATGATGAATAATTATGATGATAATTTTACTGTATGAATAATTATGATGGATATCCAAACCATGATGAATAGATTATTTTGTTAATAGTGTTAGGGTTTAAAATTTTACTTTTAAATTATTTCATCGTTACATTTAGCTAATAAAATAACAATCGATGTTGGAATGGTTTGTTTTCTATTTTTTTTAAAATTTTGACTAATCATTTCAAAAACACTATGAATTTATTAAATCCTTGAAGTAAAGTTAAGTTTATGTAAAATATAAGGGTACAAATCAATCTTTTTGTTGTTGCTTGTCAAATGATTGTTTTATTACAATCCTTTTAGAAAGTAATGTTTATATAATGAAAAGGGGATCTCTCTCTTTACTTTCACTTTCATAATGTTTTTAAAGTGATTAATATATTAAATCCTTTATGTTAAAGGAAAGTTTACATAATGTGTGTGTGTGTATAAGGATACAATTCGTTGTTTTTTTAAATGTTTTATTACGAACTATTTTATAAAATAATGTTTACATAATGGAAAAGAAACGGAGTTTGGATAGCTTTAAACAAGACAAATGATATGCAGAATAATTGATCATGTTATGGCGGCCAATTTTCAATAGTTGTTGTTACTAAGCAACAATCTGTTTGCCAAAACTAATATCTTATGCCTTATATTTACCTCTAAATATTATTTTATATCATTTTATAAAGACAGTAAATGTTTATTTATATTTTGTTGTGGTACATTTTCTCTCATAAGTTGGTGTAAAGTTTGAATAATACTATAATTTATTGCTAACCAATGCAATTAATTTTAGTTATTTTAACTCATAATGATAATTGATTTTGTTTGTAACATTTTGATTAATATTTTGGATTTTCAAAGGGGTATATTCTTTAGTTATGCATAATAAATTGATTTAGTTAATGTTTTCGTGTGACATTTTAAAATTTAGTAAATTTATTAATGTTTAAAACCAATAATAATTCAATTTAGATATTATTTTAATATGATGTAAATTTATTTGTACTTGTTTATATTTTTAAAATTATTATTTAAACATATAGAGCGTAGCTTGCATGGTTACACAATATTAGTTTATTAAAAAAAATAACTCTCTGATAAACAATGTGCTACAAATAAATATTATTTAAATTTGCGAAAGAAAATTAATGAAAATAGCCATTTTTAAATTAGTTCTAAATGCTGTATTTGGTGATTTTGTCTTTAAGTTGTATACATAATGTGTTTAAGCAGCTCTAGGCGTTAATGAGTGTTGTAAACTTGTTTTAAAAAGTGTATACAGTTTATAAAATTGCTTAGTTTTTTAGTACAAATTACTTTAGTTTTTTAGTACAAATGCTTTAGTTTTCAAAATGTAGATGGCGCCATAATTGGTAAATATTTTGACATGCTAGATATTTTTCTATAAATTAAAGGTTATTTCTTTTAAAATTTTTCTTTCTACGGTATTTCAAACTAATACGTAACGGTAACTAAACTCGTAATTACCCCTTGTTATTTTTAAATTACTTTTAACATAATAGTTCAACTTCAACGCATCTGGGTGCACCACCAAGTTCGTGATTTTATTTTTGGTTTATTTTGTACGATTTAATACACTACTAGTTACAATAAAATGTTATTAAAAAGTGGAAATTCCCCAAAAAAACTTGGAATTAAAATTTGATTTTTTATCTTGTTTTTTTTTACATTGTGCATTTTTATCTTGTGCACATCGATAAAAATTAATCATTTTTTTAAACTGCACTTTTAAATTATTTGTAAAATACATAAAAGTTAAATTTTTGTAATGTCAGTATTTTTTTTTTATATACGTACTAGTATTTGATAACATATAACGTTGCTAAATTATTACGTTAAAATTTGGGTATCTAAAATCATGCTGCCATCTACAGAACATAAATATAACTAAATTTTTGGAATGCAAGGAAGAAGCATGCAGTATGTAATAACCTAAAAACAGTTGTACCTAGTCAATATACACTTATACACAATGTCTTCTAGAAAAAGGAAAAAAATGAGAATATTTTTATAACTAATGACAATTTATTGGTGTTGTGGTAATAAATAGTTGATACATAACTTCTCAATTTAAATGACTTATTACACAAACGGTTTACAACACGGTTTCTTTTACTGTTAGAGGAAAAGCCGTTGTGTAGCTCCAGTGCGACGTTGATACAACCAAACTAAATCAAGTTGCTCAGTTTATATCATTTATCAGTTCTTTGGATTTGATTGGATAAATGTAAGATTCTCTAAAATCAGTTGGAATTCTTAATTTTTTCTTGAGCTTGCATTAATGGACGAGTGGATCTACCACGCCTAAAGTGACGTCACAGGTACGTCAAACGTTGTCTTAAACCCCTCAAACTAACCTTCCGACAGTTAATTCGTATAAACTTAAACACATTCATGAATTACTTGACTTATTACACATTCTCCGTTTGTGTAATAAGTCATTTAAATTGAGAATTTATGTATTGACTATTTATTACCATACAACACCAATAAAATGTTAATACTTATAAAAATATTCTAATTTAATAATATATAAAATATATAAAAATATTCTAATTTTTTTCCTTTTGCTAGAAGACATTGTGTATAAGTGTATATTGACTCTAGGTATAACTGTTTTTAGGTTATTACATACTGCATGCCTCTTCCTTGCATTCCAAAAATTTAGTTATTTTTATGTTGTGTAGATGGCAGCATGATTTTAGATACCCAAATTTTGACATTTAGCAACGTTATATGTTATCAAATACTAGTATGTGTATTAAAAAAAAGATTGATATTAAAAAATGATGACGTCAGACATAGTCTTCTATTCTACTAAGTTGGTTGGTTGGTTGGTAGACATATATATTCGGGTTTGTGTGCTTGGTCAGCGACCCGCTTATAAACCTTCGTCAAGTAAGACAGACACAACAGACAACACACACACATAAGTGGATCCATCTAATTTTTAGAGACAGAGGCCAACTAGAGGATCCCCAGAATTGGCTTGTCACCCCCAGAGGTATCGTTTTAGTATGGGAACTTGGAGGACTTTCGGACCCAACAGATTTAACGAGCACGTACTCCGCATATACTCGACAAACACAAACATCCATGCCTTACCGGGATTCGAACCCGAACCCAGAGGCTCCAAAGGCTAGCTCCCTAACCGTTGCGCCGCCGGTCGGCTATTCTACTAAAAAAAATCACGGTAAGCCCCGTTCGAACCGTCCATTGCCCATTCAAGTTCCATTTTTGTACTTACAGCGGTTTTAAAATTACGGTACACTGAAAAAAAAAATCCGACCCTGTCACCTAGAAAATAGTCAATGGATCTAGAAAATATCAGTCTATGTACTCCCTATAAATTCTAGATCCGGAAGGGGAGAGTTCTAGTTAAGAATCTGAATGAGGCACCCAGAATTTTCCTGTTCCCTGAATTAGAAAAATTGGGACGTGGACTAGAATTTCTAGTTCCCCAAAAGAAGTATAAGTTCAAGAATCAGAAGTTATAGTTCCCTGCTACCGAAAGACCAGATCTCAGTACTAGAATTTCTAGATGCTTCAACTAGAATACTTGTCTTCTTTAACCAGAATAGAATGAATTGCAACTCATAATTTCTAGGTATCTCTCTCAACATTTTTGGTTTAATGAACTAGAATTTCCAGTTCTTTGCCATTGAAACACAGATCTTGGAAGTATAATTTACAGATACCTTGACTAGGATATTTAGTCTCCTAACCAGAACAGAATGAGTTGCTACTCTACTTTCTGGATAACTGTCGCAACATTTCCAGTTCTCTGCCACTGAAAGACAGATCGCGGAACTACAATGGGGTTGTTTCACGGTGGAACTGGCAATAGCTCTACGACTTTGTTTTCATGTCTATTTTGATGCCTTTCAACAATTTTGCCACCAGTTTTAGGAGAAAAACTACGAAAAAAATACCCGAAAATTCTAAAATTACAAAAACATATAAAAATACTAGCAAAGCATTTCAGCTTTTTTAAAGTCACTAAAAAGATTCCAAAATGCAGCTAGTATTTTTACGATATTTTTTTTGTAATTTTAGAATCATTTTAAATTACAAAAAAATATCGTAAAAATACTAGCTCATTTTGGAATCTTTTTAGTGTTTTAGAATTAAATGGTATTTTTCCGTAGTTTTCTCCTAAAACTGGTCGCAACATTGTTTGAAAGGCATCAAAATAGACATGAAAACAAAGCAGTAGAGCTATTGCCAGATCCTCCGTGAAACAACCCCATTTGCAGATTACCTCAAGTTTCCTAAAATTTATGATTGATAACTTTTTGATATATCTTTAAAGTTTCGAGACTGAAAGTTTAATAAAAATTTGTTGAACCTAAGGAGATAGAAGATACAAGAGTCGGGGGGGAAATTTTTGAAGGAAAGTGGGAGAGCTGGGTGAGGGGAACAACTAGTGGGCGGGGAAGAGCACTTGTCAATCAAAGGAATTGTAGCCTTATAATCACTTGTGTACGTATGCAGCAGAAAATTTGCAAGAACTTTGAAGAAATTATCAGTAGTATTCAATATCTGTCTTTCAGTCAGACACTCCATCCGAGTTTTTTTTAAAGGGAGTTTATGGATACCATCACTTTCAACGCGTTTTCATTTTTTAGTAAATCTATTCATATTTGCTGATAGTTGATAAAAATAAGAAAATGAGAGTAGGAACTATGTCCCCGTACCATCATGAATTCACATGACAGACTACATTACTGTTTAAGACCAAATTATATGGAAAACTTATCATCAACTTCTGGCTGAAAAGCAGGATTTAGGAAAAAAAATTATGTAGCAGAATCATGTTATACAAAAAGGATTGTGGGAGACAATGGTACATAAGTATATGAAGATAACAAGTACAACAAAATTTCAGTTTTATTTGCATGTCTAGAAGTGACAAACACTTTCAAAATATTTTTGAACTAACATATACAGGAAAATGTTAAAAAATCTTAATAAATGTAATAAACATAGTAAGAATGACAAAAAGTTTGACAGCGACTTTTTATTGGTCTATGCATATATAAATGGTTCAAAGCCCTCCTTCAAAAAAAATGAGTCTTTATGCGTTTAAAATCTACATTTCTAAATTTTGATGCCTAAGTGGCCTTCAAAATATTTTTCATATACTTTTATGTTACTAATGATAACCAGAATTGGTCGGACTCATTCTTCAGCAGGAGGCTTTTGACCCCTAAAGCTGGTAACAGGGTTGTTTTTCACTATTGAGTCCATTTACTCTATACTCATGCGAAGTTTCAGATATTATATAATTTTGTACTTCGCTCTTGTTAAGAAAACATTGAGAAAAAACTTTCAATGGGTTAGCAGATGTTTTAGGAAACGGTATCTATCATAAAAGATTTTGCTTTGGAAACTAAATTTTAGTAAAATTAAGCCGCTCTCAAAGCAGACAATCCTGAGTATTTTTTAGGAATTTGCAAGAAACATTTAATAATCATATGTTGCATAAAATATGATATGCAGTCAGTATCCTCAGTTAACTGATTTAAAAAATTAAAAAAAATTTTCACTACTAATGGTTGATGGAGAAATTTCGATAACACTAACCTAAGTGGAATAAAATGAGCTGGTATTTGCTGTCTCTGAAGACAGTGTTCTAGTTCCTTTTTTTGATTTGATGGGATTAATCTGTTGCCCAAACATATTGGCACAGGTGGAATGTAAGTTCCATCTTTCTCAAATAATTTTAATCTACGATACTCAGTGCTCATTCTTTGGTAACTATTTGCATATTGCTTAAAATACGTTTTTTCTGGACTTCTAAATCTGGATGGGAGGAACATGACAGAGAAATTGACAAAACTTCAGTCATTAAGGTAATAACAGTTTCAAACAAAAACTGTACTTGATTCCGAGGATTGTTAAATTACTATACAATTTTTGAGATAAACAGCTTTAAAGTGTTATTTAAAACTCCTAAAGAATCATTGATGTGCTCAGACCAATTTCTAGGTTTACAAAATTTTACTGGCTCATCCACAGAATTATTATCATTAAAAAACAAAGTTCTCGGCAGTATTTCTATGATCAATATTACCTTTCTCTTAGATTTTTGTGTTTTCTTTTAAATGTCTCACAAAGTTACTCATACAAGAAAATTCTAATCCATCACAATCATCATTAACACAATACATTTTACTTTTGGGCGAAAATTCCATGAAATCTTACATGTTTCGTAAATAGTTTCATTACTTTAATGTCAATGAGACACTTAAAACAACAGGCATGGTAAATTACAAAGGGGAAAATATAAACAAATAAAAAAAACAATTTAACAAGCAAATAAAACAAATTTTAATTCAAATTAAACCAATAATATATTGGTATTCTTGAAAGTAATCGGAAAAAACTCTTAAACAAAGTTAAATCAGAATAAAATATTTATTACAAATCATGAAAATATTTGATTACATAGCGATTATCTATAAAAGTTTGTTTTCCTTACTTTGACACTTGCTTCCCTTCCTTTTTTCTGAAAATCTTCAATAGCTGATGAAAATTTTTTTAATTGCAACATACATTCCATCATATGGGGTTTTCTATTTTTATACAAATTGTTCGTATGTACAACCATGCCAATTTGCTTTCTACTGGATATTGTGCATTTAATGCAAATATACATTTGAAGCAAACATCAATAGCCACCATTTGCAGGGTTGTTATGATTTACCCGACCCGAAAAAACACAGGTGGGTTTTTTCAAAAAAAAACCACTTGAAAAAACCCATCAAAAAACCCAAGTGGGCAATTAAACTTAAAATTGCCTTCACTGAAATTAAGTAAAAACTTTTTATACATCCAAAAAATATACATTTTCATATCCTTTTTAATTAATAAGTTTAGTATTATTCTTAATTACATTACATTTTTGTACCTTCAATTTTAAAATACATTTACAAATTTAAATTTATACTAATTATTTAACAATTAAATATAACAAATACATTTTTTAAAATTCTAATTTAAATTTCTATCGTTACAATATTCCGGATTATATAATTTTTACACATACAAAAAACAATACTTGGTTCTAGACAATACATTTATAAATTTAAATATAGATTTATCTAACAACTATATGCAATTATTTTTTAATTGTTCTAATTTAAATTCCATCATTCCTGACTATCTCTCTCAAGATGTTCAGTTGTTTAAAATATGTGATGTATAGATAAAATAGTTAAAAACTTCCCTAAATAAATCACAAAATTCTGAAAAGCACATCCAAAATACTGAAAAAAAAACGAAAAAACACTGGAAAACCCCCCAAAAACCCAAGTGGGTTGGGTTTTTCATAAAAAAAAACCGGGTTTTTAAACAACCCTGCACATTGGCGATGTTACCAAGTATTCCGTATCCTCCGATAAATTACATAGGAAATTACTAACTTTGTCCCCATTAAATACTATTACCGTTTACAGGTTGAAATGGCAATTTCAGATGAGCATGTGATTTTTTTCTTTCTGCTACAGCATTTTTTAATCAGCATGAGATTTTACAACATCACCATTGAATCAGCAACATCGTTTTTTGAAGGCTTGTAGGATTTTTGTTGGGGGTTTTTTATAGGCTTGTTTACTGGAAGCAGCAATGGAAGGAGTCTTAGAGCACTAACAGTAGACTCATGTTCACCTATTAAAAAAAATAAAGGAGGTAGAAACAGTTTACCATAATGAAGTCACACTTTAGATTATTAATAACTTTTAATTAGTTATTAATTAATAGGAAAGAACTCTAAAAAATAAAAAAAAAAACTTGAGGGAAAATAAATCATGCTACAAGACCCTTTGATATTTATTTTCAACTTAAATCCGTATTAAAGCATCCACTCTCGTGAAAAAGAAAGTGTTTTTTTCGAAAACAATGAAACGCACCAGCCCAAAACTCACCCCCCCCCCCTCATTTATCGCTTATATGCAGTATTATGGAAAACTGTTTATCGGTACATTATCGTCGCCCTCAAAAATTAGTAATCCTTGTTTGTTAAATATTGTATATTAAAATTTTACCAACATTTTTATTCCCTTTAATTTTTTTTTATATTTTTAATTCCAATTTTTCTTCAATAATAACATATATTTCAGTATTGAATCTTTGTTATCTTTAAAATTATGAAAAGAGTCAGAGATAAGCTAAAAAAAAGAAAAAGTTACTCAAAGAATTTAAAATCTGGAAAGATTCTGATTGGGTTGAAAAGCAAAAGAATCGGCAGTGTGCTAAAGGCCAGTGTTATTACTTGGCGTGTTTTAAAGCAGATTTTTTTTAAATACATAACAAATTACAGATCTATGGCAGCTTCTAGTCTTTTAAAAATTACAATATCACTTACATATATAAAAATTTTTTGGTAATAGCACTACCAAGTATAAAAATTAAAAATATTCTGAAAATTTGATACAAAGGGTACATATTTTTCCTACCTTACACAAACTTCAAAAAATTCCCCGACTTAAAAAACAAAATCCCTGACCTATTCCAATTTCCCAATTTCAAGGTCGTGAGAACACGTTATGGTGATTCCGATAAAGAATTGGCATGCACACATTATTTTAACAACTTTGTTTTTGATTGTTGTTTTGGAATGATTATTTTCAACAGGTATTTATAATAATGTGCTATCGATATGGCGAAACAAAAGAGTAAACAGTTTGATCAGGGTTTAACCATATAAAAGGACACCTACCTTCGATCCAAATAATGTAAAATTCTTTCAAATCCAAGAATAAAATGCGTCTTGATTTTCACCGATCGTCTTGATGTTTCACCTTGGGTTGTTCTAAGGAGTTTTTAAATTCTTGCTTTTATACAGGAGATGACCTTTAAAAGGGGTGATGCTGAAGGGGTCACTTGTTTACTAGGGGTACTTTGGTAGAGAACCCTTTCATAGGTAAGAGAAATTTGCAGACGATGAGCATGAAGTAGTACCAAGGCACTTGACGATAGACTTATGTCACTTAATATGCATTTCCGACATGAAATAAAAAAAATAAAAAAGGCAAAAAGCAAATTGAAAACAGGCTGGCAAATTTCAATTCAAATTTTATAATATTTAAACTTAACTGTTCTTAAATTATTCCTTGCCCCTGGGAAAAAGGCCCCAGATTTTCCACAGCAATTATATCCGTAACATTTAGTCGTAAATAGATTTATGGAATAATAAAAAAAATCAAAATATAATTGTTAAAACGTTTAAATTAGGCCTAAATAATAATAAAAAATTAATAAGGAACATATCCAATAATAAACAGCTTTTTCCCAAAAACTTTTATAAAGTCTCAGCTTTTTTTGGAAAAAAAGGGGCGGGGAACCTCTTACCAAATAGCCAAAGGCTCTAGCACGACATTATTCTAACCAACCAAACAAATCCTTTAAAACCGAGGGGCTGGGGAGCCCAGTCGGTTAGGCATTCGCCTAGCATGCGGAAGGTCCCAGGTTCATTTCCGGGCATCGCCAAAATAACTGCCGACCCATAAACGGCCCGTTCAGCCAAAAATGTCCGACGAATAATACCCCGTGTGGCGGGAGTGCACGTTAAATATCATTCAAAGTCCTAACGCTGCGTACGATGTCGCCCTTAACGGTTGCGTTGGGTGCCTACTCAGGTGTCGGCTCGTCACTTGACTGTGGTTCTAAAATACGACGTCGCCAATAGCCGTGTAGCTCTAGTGCGACGATAATTCAAACTAACCTAACCTTTAAAACCGATCATACCGATCCGGAAACTCAAATACACGTCGGCCATTAGTGAAACCAACTATCCCGGAACGGATTACGTTGACAAATGCCGTCATTTGCCAAGGTGTAGTTCATGCTAATGTAGTTGAGCCCAACTCTCTCGGGGCATTGAATTAATGGTCCTGCGGTTAGCACTGGAGATCGTTATTTGAGACTGCTCAATACACAGGAGTGTGTTAAGGAAATGCTTATTAGAGTATATTCAAGGTATCGTGGATCGTGGCAATTTTGATTAAAAACACTGAACCTCTTTTAAATTGCCACTTAAATAATTTTAGTAACGGGTGCGGGTTCGATTCCCGCCTTCGCCCTGGGTGTATATTCCTTTCTCTGTGACAGAACAAAATTCTTTCCGTGTCTGTCTTACTTGACGAAGGCTTCATAAGCGGGTCTCTGATCAAGCACACAAGCCGGAATATATATGTACCTACCCCTACGCCCAATAATTTTAAGCATTTTTTTCCTTTTTAACTTTCATTCAATTACTTATTGCGAAATGTAATGTCATGAAAGTATTACGTTGGGGTTGAAAATCCGAAAGAGAAATTTTGTGTTTTCTACAATAGAACTTTTTAGGTTTTAAAGTTATTGAAATTACCTTATAGGGTATTGGTGTATAATTTTCTTTAAATTTATTCATTTACTGGGTGATAATGGAAAGTCGTATAGAGTTACACACCCTTATTTTTTAATTCGAAAGAATTGGTTAGTAGCTATTGGTGGGCACTTTTGTCCATTGTTCTATTTTTCTGCACCTCTGTCTGTCTTTTTTTTCACCCCCTCCCCCTTTTCAACTTCAGTTCTATCCGTCCGAATTTAAAAATTCTTTTTTTTTTCCCCGTGTAATAGGTATTTCATCAGACCTATCGTTTTGTACGTTTATGTCCATCCGTCTGTCCATCCTTTTATCTATCGACTGATGGTTCCAAGCTCTACTCTAATCATCTGATTTTTAATTTTAGATCGAATACTTTTAGTTTTTACCTTTTACATGTGCTTACTCTAACTTAAATTATACAAAACATTCAGTCGTAATTATCAGGAAAAAACATGAATGCGATCTTATTTTTTTTAAATTTCATATCATTAAATATTGATAAAAACTTGAAAGTTACGCATTTTTTACCAGCACTGAATAATAGGTACAATAAAAGTTAACATGAAATGACGTTTAACAAAATGCTTTTGTAATACATCATACGCAATAATAAAGCTATATATAAAGTCAGATTTCATCAGAATATGCTTTAGCCTTTTACCTTTCACGTTAATAAAATAAAATATTGGACAAACTTTCGCTTACTAATTCCTTTCAGTGTCCATATTCTAAAACGCGTTTTATGTAATTAATAACGAAATCTTTCTTTTTAGCAACATTATTTTTTAAATGGTGTCTCTAAACTAATTTTACTGCATGAAAATCGCAAAAGCTGAATCCATTAGCTAATGCTTTGTCCCTGATGTGTACAGGTCTGCAAGAGATTAAAAACTATAGGCTTTTAGTTAATTTTATCTTGCACTTTCATTGAATTTACCTGTTTACTTTTATCTTAAAATCTTATTTATTTTATCCTACTTTTTTTGTGCATTTTGTCTATTCATTGAATAATAATATCTTCTCTTATTTTAAAATGATAAATGATTCTTGGCTGTGTATATATGATAGAGTAAACTATGAGAAAGTTAAGCTGGGAAAATATGAAAACTGAGCCGCAAGAGTCAATACTTAATTGTAATCTAATTTGCATGCATGTTTTATCTTCTTATTCATGGGGTAAATATTTGAGTAAAAAAATTGGTGCGCTATTATCTAGAAATGTGTTTGGGCTGGGGAGCCCAGTCGGTTAGTCATTCGCCTAGCATGCGGAAGGTCCCAGGTTCGGGTCCGGGCATCGACAAAATAACTGCCGACCTATAAACGGCCCGTGCAGCCAAAAATGTCCGACGAATAATACCCCGTGTGGAGGGAGTGCACGTTCATTATCCTTCAAGGTCCTAATGCTGCGTACGATGTCGCCCTTAACGGTTGCGTTGGGTGCCTACTCAGGTGTCGGCTCGTCACTTGACTGTGGTTCTAAAATACGACGCCCGTCGCCAATAGCCCTCGTGTAGCTCTAGTGCGACGATAGTTCAAACTAAACTAGAAATGTGTTTTTATAGAATCATAGTTTAAAACTTAAATTTTAATGATACATTTTTAAAAGCAATTTGACATTACTTTTCTTCACTTGCTCAAAAAGTTGAACTTCGGAAGCAATGAAAACTTCGAAAAATTAATTACTTTTTTGTTGATATCAATATTAAGTGTAAGTTATTAATATTTTAAACTACTATATTAATTTTAAAAAAAAGTTATTAACATTAAGTTTAAATGCGCCCCAGCGAGTACGGAGAAACTGTATACATAAGCATAACGAATAGTTCAGAGCTTCTTATTTTCATGAATGATTTTGTACTGCGCCAAAATTACACTTGTAGCTAAAGAACACAAAATTTGTAGTGAAAAATAAAATTAATTTACAACTGAAAATAAAATTAAATAACCAGTGTGAGATGTGGAAGTCTGAACTAGAAACACGTGCTAATTTTTATGAATTTAGCTATAAGAACCATAAACGCAATTTTTGAATAATATATTTATTACAAATTAATACTTTAATCCCTATTTAAACGAAACTCATTATCTATTTCACTTACATGTACTGAAGCGATGAGCTGAACCACCGAATTTAACTGACACGCTACTGCGTGATTTAAATACAATTAGGGCCATGGATCGTATTGAAATTTGAATGAGGGCTCCTTTACATTATTCTTTGAGAGTTTATTTAAGTGGAATTTTGAATGAAAGGAAAGTGGATAGAGATAGACCACCACAAGAGTTAATGGTCGTCCGGTCGTCGCGTCGTTCAATTCTACTTTGTATCCATGCAAATCATAGATATCATAGCTAAAGTATTAGATTGGCAGATCACATGACCGCCAATGCTAACGACGGGATGCGCATGGAGACCAGAATAAAAGGGCAAATGGGCCAGTGTTGCCACCACATTAAGGAGAAAAATACTGCGAAAAAATACCGTTTAATTCTAAAATTACAAAAAAAACCCATAAAAATACTAAAAAAGCGTTTCACGTTAAAGTCTCTAAAAAAGATTTCAAAATGCAGCTAGTATTTTTCTCCTTAATGTGGTGGCAACACTGGCCCCATTGACCTCTTATTCTGGTCTCCATGTGCGTCCCGTCGTTAGCATTGGAGGTCACGTGATCTGCCAATCTAATACTAACTATGATATCTATGATGCAAATGCTGTTTTTAGTGGGTGGGCGAATGAACCCAAGTATGTGGACCCTTTTTCTAGTAGGGTTGTTGTAGCTTACTGGTATGCTTTTTAATTCGATTTTTTTTAAAAAATGAAAAGTAGGTACTGATATCGTGGAGCTTTTCTTCTGTCTATCTGTACTTCACTTCCAAATTCCGTGCTGACCGTCGGATTTTTTTTGTTGTTGTTGTAAAGATATGACTCAGATACTTATTTCTTTCACTTCGTATCCGTCTACGTTTTTCTGTCCTGTGTAAGATGGTTTACTTAATATCTGTTTTAATCTAACCGTCCGATTATATATTTTTTTGTTAGAAAGGTATGGCATCAGATACCTATTTCTTTCACTGCTGTTTTAATGTTTTTATAATGGACACAATTATATGGGCTTCTAATTCGAATAATGCATCAGCTGTATTATTGGCTAGGTGATATTTACTTCTAATATGTCAATGAGATATGTGTGTTATTATAGTTAAATATTATTTCACATGTTAAACCTTGCTTTATCCACATATGAACCTCATGTTTGGTTAAATGTGTTCACTGACGAAAGTTATTCTTTCTAACAAGGATTTTATGGAATATATCATTTGCATTTATAACTTGTTTTAAAATCTTCATAAATCGTTCTAAACTTTAACCCATTAAAGACTATTGGTAAGAAAATTTCCCATCCAAAATGAACTTTTTGAGTCAGTTTATCTAAATAAACAAAATATAAGACAAATGACCATCGTCCTGAACAATTTATGTTGGACAAATAAGGTCAGGTCACACGTAAAACAAATTTTTAAAAAACTTAAAATGAATTAATGTGTTAATGGTATTCACAAAGTCGTCATTTAATGGGTCAACTCTGCTACCAAATCAACAAAATATCCTCGTTTACTTCACCATGTCGTTAAAAAGTGCCTATACTCGTCAAAGTCTCATAACTCATACATACCCATTTTATCGAACCAACTCAAGGGAATGAAAGATGGTCAACGTAAGTTTAGCTAAATACACTTTCAAAATATAGACTAATGACATCGTCCTGAACAATTTATGTTGACAAATAAGGTCAGTCACCGTTTCTGAAATACAATTTGTTTAATCAAAACCTTTACATTTTATAGATTGAACTTTATGTTAATTCGGTTTTAGTACAATACAAAGTCGTCATTTAATGGGTCAACTCTGCTACCAAATCAACAAAATATCCTCGTTTACTTCACCATGTCGTTAAAAAGTGCCTATACTCGTCAAAGTCTCATAACTCATACATACCCATTTTATCGACCAACTCAAGGGATGAAAGGATGGGTCAACGTAAGTTTATCTAAATAAACAAAATATAAGACTAATGACAATCGTCCTGAACAATTTATGTTAGACAAATAAGGTCAGGTCACGCGTAAAACAAGTTTAAAAAAAAAACTTAACATTCTTTACTAGGAAATGAATTGATGTGTTACTGGTATTCACAAAGTCGTCATTTAATGGGTCAACTCTGCTACCAAATCAACAAAATATCCTCGTTTACTTCACCATGTCGTTAAAAAGTGCCTATACTCGTCAAAGTCCCATAACTACAAAACAATTTGTGCTTCGAACTTCGCAGCAACTATGCTAATAATATTTCACATGAGCCGAAATGGAAGAATTCAAATTGTCATCAAACGTGCAAGAAGAGATGAAATTATGCCCTTTCAGAGGGAGATTCTCCATTTCCGTCCATTCTTTCTTATGACAGTTCCGCTCGCGAAATGGGATTTTCTTGGCACTGAGTCGAGACGCGTTCTCAAATTCCATTTTCTGAAATAAATTCTTTGGCTTTATTTATCACAAGTCCTTTTCAGTTTTCATATATTAGAGGGACTTCTATGGTAACAGTTTCGGTCTTTAGTACAGATGGACAAAGTATTATGTCTGTTTAGACGACGCTGTACTTTCGATTACTTTTTTTGTTGCATTAGCTCCCACCTTGTTTATTTGCAAAAAATAAGTTTCGCAAATAATAATTTCCTATGTTTATTTGTCAGGGAAAACAATTAAAAACATAATAATCTGCTCACACCAGATAAAAAGTGAATAAATCGATCAGAGCCGTTCTCAAATTCCATTTTCTGAAATAAATTCTTTGGTTTTATATATCTTAAGTCTGTTTTCATTTATATATTTGAGGAACTTCGTGAGTGCTTTGGTACGACTTTTGTACAGATGTATGAAGTGTCAAAGTGTCATCTCTGTTTAACCCCCACGCTGTACTTTTGATTACTTTTTCGCTTTCATCTAGTTTTTTTGAAAAATATAATTAATTTTGAAAATAATCAATATTTATGCTTATTTGAAAGGGTAAATATTATTAAAATCTAATATCTGCTCATGCGTTACCAATTGAGAAATGATTTAATAACAAACCTTAGTCCTTAGTTTCATGTATCAAACAGTAGACTTAACTTTTTATTGCAAAACAGTTCTCTTTGAGATCACTTTTCTTCTCCTTAATATATGGTAATAGTTGTATTAAGTTAACAAAGGGCTCTGTTGATGTATGTTGTATGTTTGATTGTATATAGATTGTATGTTCGTTTGAAAAATAAAGCTTTATAGTACTAGAACAAGTGTGCATTAAGTTGTTCTAGTACTATAAAGCTTTATTTTTAGCACAATATAAATGATCCGAATCTTAAAATTTTATGAATTGCTCCACCCCTTCGCAGAGAAAACGTTATTGGGATGGTGAGCTACAGTATCAAATTGCATCTTTTATTGGCTGCCTTCCAAATCGAACTATAGGAAATTTTAGATTTCCTGAATAAGGTCCGGTTTCAATTGTTCCGGATAATATGAGTTGTCCGGTGATCTGAGGAATGAACATGAGTCAGCAAGAGTTAAAATTTTCTATAAAATGCATAGGCTCTAGTAGCATTTATTTCCCAAAATCACTGAATTATTTAATTAATTCTCTAAGTAATGCACAGAATCATTTTCAATGTTTAAGTTCATATTATTAAAAAAACATTCAGCAAAAAACAAAAAGATTTACATAATAGTCATGTTTATTTTATAATAGTAATAATATTTTTTTTGACAAATTAAATGTTTTAATTTTTATAAACTTGATCCCAAACACCAAAGTTTTCTATTAAGTTAACCGTTTATTTTTTTGCTGAATGATTTCAATGTTTAAGTTCATTATATCATTAAAAAATCCTTCAGAAAAAAAACGATTAACGTAATTGTCATATACGTTTATTTTATAATATCAATAATAAATATTTTTTTGAGAAATATAAATGTTTTAACTTCTAGAAACCTGATCCCAAACACCGAAATTATCTATTTAATTATTTCTCCAATCAACGTATTCTAATCTCTTTCAATTTCCGTTATTCATCTCTACTAATCTCTTTTCCACTCATTTTCAACGGTTATTCTATTCCTCCAAAACGATAAACAACGAGGACTATCCTCAATTACACCGATAAGTAAAATTAATTTGAGGATTTGAGGTTTTAAGAAAGGAGAACTGCGTAGTTTTGAATGGTATTATTTTGTGGTACTCGACTCCATAATCACTAGAATTATAAATTGTCCTTTGTTATTAGTAGGATGAATGAATTGAAAAGCATTGTAAGTTATATTTGGGGAGCGAGATATTGATATATGAATCTGATTTAAAATTTTCATTTTATTGAGTTTGTATTGTGTGGATGTGGATTCGTTATTTGTTTTAAATGTTTATTTATTTTTCAATGCTAACTTAGTGTTTGGGTAGTATTTATTAACCTATTCACAACGATTGTCAAGCAAAAATAAAATTTACCACACGACAAATTAAGTTACACGTTACACCAAAAACGAATACAACCCCCTCCCCCCCATCTTGAAGTTAACGTTTTTATTCGGAAATGAAAGTCTTAATGGTATTCGCAAAGTCGTCTTAGGTAAATATCGTTTGCCTAATTAAGTTGGTTTATAAAGTGTTTAAATTGGGTTTCGAACTAAATAGGTTTTATAAAAAGTGATTGAATTACGTCTTAGATTGTATGGCAGTTAGTATGACGTTTCTGCACTTTACCTTTCTAAAATCTTATCAAATACAGTTACATTACTAATTATTATGTAGTACTGTACTAGGCTATGTAATTTTGTAAGATATTTTTAAAAGTAGGACCCCTTTCGCATAACCATAATAATAGTTCTTTAAGTAAGGGACTGACAACGATTTCAATTCAGATGTTCTGCATTTCGGAGTTAAAGGAATGTAATTCCGAACATCTAAAGATGCGTAATGGAACAATAGTACAGGGACAAGAATCTACGAATATTTTTTCATCGTACTTGATCTTTGTGTTTCATAAGGATTCAAAACTTCAAATTTCTCTTCCGGATAATACTCTATATATTGGCAGATTTTGGCCTCGCTTGTATCATAGTTTTATCATTCCATTATTACGCTGCTACACTGGTCGTAGCCAAAAAATTTCCCTCCTTTCTCTATCATTGAGAACTTTCAATTACCATATCTATAACCATCAGTCCTCACTTTACAATCAGATTAAATAGCAACTTCAATTTCCAACCACCCGCTACTTACGCTGCTTATGCCCAAATTTACAGCACAGTCCAATACCCCACCGTCCCCAGATCTGAGATACGAGGGCTGTTTTTTTTCAACCTCCGATGGGCTGTAACAAAAAGACGGGTCAAAATACAAAAAAGATGTTTTTACCAAAAGTAATGTACAACACTGCTTATTTCTCCACATAATCACCTAGACGATTAAAGCATTTGTCATATCTGTAAACAAGCTTTAAAATACCCTCTTCATAAAATGTAGCCGCCAATGATTTGAGGGGAGTTGCGACGGTTTCTTTGAGCTCCACGTCAATTCGGAAGCTCTACAATCCAAGCCACTATGGTAATCGATAATTCGCTTCTGGTAAACCTTCGAGTTTCCCTAAACACTTAATCAACTCGCTAAACAATGCCGTCTCTAGCGACAGACTTGCTTCCTTGGTCCCCCTTCTTCGTGAACATCAGTTCGGCCACCTTTAGATTTTTAACAGCATTCACGAACAACGCTATCACTCATAAAGGTGTCTCCATACACTCTATTCATTCTTCGATGAATTTCTGTTGCACTGTTCCCTTCTGCCTGCGAGAAACGAATAACAGCTCTCAATTCTCACTTGGCGGCTACTTTTTATGAAGAGCGCATTTCAAAGCTTGTTTACAGATATGACGAATGCTTTAATCGTCAAGGTGATTATGTGGAGACCTTTCTAAAATCTTATCAAGGACAGTTAAAGTAGTATTACACATTACTTTTGGTAAAAAAAAATTAAACTTTTTTGTGTTTTGACCCGTCTTTTTGTTACAGCCCATCGGAGGTAGAAACAAGAAGTTCTTAAAGAACTAAAATAGAATACTTTCCTGTTACTTAAATACTTACTGAAATTCTAATCGGGAAACAGCTAGGTTCATAACAGTAAATATTATCAACAATCGTTTCTACACTAGATTTACACACATTAGAAAAAAAATCGCTAAACACAGCATCCATAGCTATAATTTAAACTTCTAAAAGCCAAAATCAACTATTTTCCTTAATATTCTTTCACAAATAACTTAATATTATTTATCGTCTGCTCGATTTATTTGTAGTTCGAAGAATAATTAATATTTATTAATAACAAAATTAATTAAACAACTCCAAACTGCATTAAAAAAATAAATGTAAATTAAAACTAAGCAGAATTGTATACAAAAAAGATGCCAGGCCGCTTTCTTGGTAAACAATTAATGAACAATCAAAGAATGACATTGTGCTATATTTTATGACGTCATTCCAAAATGATTCATGAAAAAATGATTTTCTTCAAATATTTATTTCTCATGCCATTGTTGATTTGGCAACACTGATTTAAATGACTCAAAATTGAATTTTAATGCTAATTCAATAGGAAATTCGACGACGGATAGTAGATTTATGTCCGTCCGGACGTACAGACAGGCGGGCAAAAAGTATGAAAGTTGGGTCTCTGAGTGCATAGATTTCTGACAAAAAAAGAATTTTTAAGATATCGAATGATAGAACCGATTTTGGAAAGGGGGTACGGACAGACAGACGGACATCGACCGCATATCAATACCTTTTTCATTTTTTAAAAATTCTTTCGAATTAAAAAAAGAAAAGTAGGTTAAAAAACAGCCCTCGTACGATCTGAGCTCTCTGTGGATGTTAAAATATGCCGAGAGTCAAGAGAACCAAAGGGAAATGAGTACTGAAGGGATATGTCACATAATTCTATGACATGCCGACGATTATTCCATCTTGCCGACTCAGCCGGGAATCGAATCCGCAATCATCGACTTACGAGGCGGACACGTGATACCTCACAGCCACTTAGCCTTTTGTTTCACAGTTTCATTGCTACACTGTTAAGTCAATTTTTGTTCATTATTCTAATATTGAAAACTTTCAATTACCGACATATCTACGACTTCTTTTACCGTCCTATTAAATGGCCACTTGAATTTCCATGCACCCGTTACTTACGTCGCTTATACCCAAACATACAGCACTATAGCATGCGAAAGGTCCCAGGTTCGGGTCCGGGCATCGCCTAAATAACTGCCGACCTATAAACGACCCGTGCAGCCAAAAATGTCCGACGAAAAATACCCCGTGTAAGGGAGTGCACGTTAAAATATCCTTCAAAGTCCTAACGCTGCGTACGATGTCGCACTTAACGGTTGCGTTGGGTGCCTACTCAGGCGTCGGTTCGTCACTTGACTGTGGTTCTAAAATACGACGCCCGCCGCCAATAGCCCTCGTGTAGCTCTAGTGCGACGATATTCAAACCTAACCTAACATACCGCACTGTCCAATACCCCACCGTCCCCGAGTGCATCTTTCACTTTAAGAAATCGAATATCCTTATTTTTTACCGTTATTATTCGACCCACACTAAACATATGCACATGGCGAGATGCGCCAGGAATTTATCGATTGGCGGGAGGGGGGGGGGGGGGGGTCTTTTAGAAAATCGGTTTCTTGATGCCCCCTCCCCCCTCCTCTTTTGTAGGGATGATATTGGAGGCTAAAGAGAGATCCATTACCCCGATATTCCGAAGTCTCGAGTTGTGGCGGTTAATCCGACGGGTGATATGTTATGGAAATAAATTTTGAGGGGGGTTGTTATTAGAGTACCACTAAAATTCTTGAGTCATATAACCTCCTGATGAGCAAGAGACTTTATTGATGGGCTGGTGGTTTGATGTGTATATGGATGGTATTGGATGACTGATTGGGCTTTTTAAACGCAACGGAAGTTTCGTTTTTTGTAATTGAATAGTTAATTTAAAAAGATCAAGTTAACACCTCCTGTAAACAGGCCTCTACACTCTTAAAACAAAAGAGTGGAATCCTCTCCTACAGGGGAAGTGCATTTCCGGCACCGGAAAGGAGTGGAAATTAACTCAGACTGAGTAAAACCGCTCGTTTAGAGTGTAGGACGTAGATGTTTTCTTTTATTTCTTTACCACTCTGCAAAAAGATGAAATCCACTCCTATAGGGAATGCATTTTCGGCACGAAGGGGTGGAAATTAACTCAGACTGAGTTAAAACCGCTCGTTTGTTTTAAGAGTGTACACGGGTTACCCTCTTTCGTACGACGTAGTGTCAGTTACCTAAAAATTAGCAAATAGAGTACTTGACTGTATCGCTAAAATACCTTCCAATATTAAATTAATTATAGTTTGAACCCAGAAATAACAACAATATATATATATATATATATATATATATATATATATATATATATATATATATATAATATTATTATATATAATATATGAAAATATTTTAATATATGCATTATATTTTCATCGATAGTCACGTGATCACAAACGCGTCGATTTGACTGACGTCACTAGTATATATAAACAAACCGGTGGTGTGATGATTTTTTGCTTGCATTTAAAATTTATTTAATCTAATTTACTATTAAAATAAGAATTATATAGATAATGGAAGGAGGTTTTACAGAAGCGGATAGTTCAAATTTGCTTAAAGTAGATTGCAAAATGGTGTTTCAAAGTTTGTTTATAGTTACTAGTGACGTCATAAATACCACGTGACAGCCACAAAGCGTTCTCGGGCGTAATTTTTCGTCCTCATTTTAAAATTCATTTTTCTCCCTTTTTATGGGGTATTTGAAAAAAAGAAAAAATACGGGTCTAATATTTTTGGCATAAGAATATTTAAAGCCAATAAAACAATTTCAGCAAATACCCTATTATCTCAAGGCATTGATTTTCGTATTTGTGATTGGTTCGATCGGATAACCACGTTATTGTTTGAGACCTTTTCTAATAAAGTAACGTTCAAGTCTGCACAAATATTTTCGTACATTTTTTTTACTAAAATGTTGAAAGGAAGAAATTTAATGGGAAATTTTCGAATGGACTTTACCCCTTCTTATATCTATAGCGATTCAATTACTATCGTTGTCTTTCGCATTGGTTTTTTCTTTCTCTGATCATCTTTGTAAGGATTATGTGGCTAATCCATTTTTCCAATGTTCGGATGGATCATACTTCGGCTGTTCATCCGTTAAGAACATTTATACTTTGTACAACATCGGTTATTTTTATACGAAGGTACATTTCATCACTAAGGAAAACACAGTGGCACGATGTTGCTATAACTAAAAGAGCCTACACTCTTAAAACAAACGAGCGATTTTAACTAAGTCGAGTTAATTTCCACTCCTTTCCGTGCCGAAAATGCACTTCTCCTATAGGAGTGAATTTCCACTCTTTTTGGGAGTGGGTAAGAAATAAAAAAACAATCTGCGTCCTCACTCTTAACGAGCGTTTTAACTGTCTGAGTTATTTCCACCTTTCCGTGCAAAATGCACTTTCTATAGGAGTGAATTTCACTCTTTTTCGGAGTGGAAAAGAAATAAAAGAAACAATCTGCGTCCTACACTCTTAAAACGAGCTGATTTTAACTAATCTGAGTTAATTTCCACTCCTTTCCGTGCCGAAAATGCACTTCTCCTATAGGAGTGATTTCACTCTTTTTGGATTAAAGTAGATAAAGTGTAATAAAAATGCTGTCTACACTCTTAACAAACGAGCGATTTTAACTAAGCCCTGAGTTAATTTCACTCCTTTCCGTGCCGAAAATGCACTTCTCCTATAGGAGTGAATTTCACTCTTTTTCGGAGTGGGTAAAAGAAATAAAAGAAAACAATCTGCGTCCTACACTCTTAAAACGAGCTGTTTTAACTCAGTCCGAGTTAATTTCCACTCCTTTCCGTGCCGAAAATGCACTTCTCCTATAGGAGTGAATTTCACTCTTTTTCGGAGTGGGGTAAAAGAAAACAATCTGCGTCCTACACTCTTAAAACGAGCGGTTTTAACTCAGTCTGAGTTAATTTCCACTCCTTTCCGGTGCCGAAAATGCACTTCTCCTATAGGAGTGAATTTCACTCTTTTGATTTAAGAGTGTACCCGCATTCTACTAAGTTTTAATATTTAATTAATGGCTATTCTGAGTGATTCTGGCGAACTAAAGGCTATTCTAGGTAAATTCATCCATAATATCTACACTTTTATATAATAAACACTCTAACATTAACTTGACGAAGTAGTCCACGAAAACAGTGTTCAACTAAACAGTGGTAAAAGTCACAGTTATTATGATAACGGGTGGCATACATTGTACAACATACGTTTATTGCAAAAAAACCCTTGTGTACGCGACTTAGCTTGGAGTATTTTGTGTTATTTGTATATGTGGTATTTTGTTTCTTAAACTAAGTTGAATAGAAAAATGAAAATTAAAAGGTATGGTCTTCAATTATTCGGAATATTATTCCTATTTCGCACTTAGCTAAATGTGGATACAAATTAAAGTTTATTTATGCTACAACTATCCGAAATAATTTGCAATTAAAAACATTTAACTTTTATCCCGGTTTGACACTTAATCGAATCGGATATGATGAAAACGTTACAAATTAAAATACTCGTCAGTTAATTCAAATTCAAATAACCACAAACAAATTCCCAAAACACTTTTACCATTAATCTTCCAACTGGGTCAGGTAATTTACTGTCTGGGGTTCTGCAACTATCTTCGAAACGCTCGAAGGCGCATGAAATAAAATTCTCTTTCCAAAATCTTCGAAATTACTCCACGCAATTTATCGACTAAGGTGAAAATTAAAGCTGTAATTAAAGATGCCCATTGGAGAGACAGTTCTAGCTAGACAGTGATTTTGTAATTAAGTCGCTGGCTTCGATGTCTCTTAGAATCCAATTTAAGTTTCTTTACGGTTATAAAGTCTTTAACTGAGTCGGTTTTAGGGTTGTTGTGTTTCGGTGGGGCGCTTTTTTTTAAAGACTCTTCGCCAAGCAAAACTAGGCATGTGTGACACAACAAGATCTTCAATTACCACTTAATAAATCAATACATTAAAAGGTCATTTCTATAACTTTAAAACCAAAAACGTTACATGCAGCTAGTCTTTGCGCATTCGCGAGTTTCTCGAAAACCTTAACGTCGCACAGGTACTTAACTAAGAACTCGTGTTTCAAATTTGAAGTCCGTAGCTCTTTTAGTTCGAGCTGTAGAGTGGTTTCAGACAGACAGACAATCAGTTTGACAGACGGACCAATGATTCAAAAACCACTTTAAAAAAAAGGAACTCATTATTTGCCCTCTCTTTTATTGTTTGTCCGCTCATTCATGGCACTCTGGGTCGGGTCGAAAATGTGCAGAAAAAATGGTCAGAAAAGGGAATAATAATGAATCCTATTAAACTTTTAATAATTGTACCTATTAAAACTTTTAATATATTTACCTTTTCTGCCTATTTTCTAATTTTTCCGACCCGACCCGAACAAAAGTTTACATGCGACGCATAAGGCTAATTCCATGTAACTGTAGTGTAAGTCACGATTTAAGAGGAGATCAAAAGCCTTTTAAATTAAAAAAAAAAAAATCAAATTAAATAAAGTATACTACATTATTTAGTTATAATAAGTGTAGATCAACTATTCCACAATTTTTTTCCATTTAATATTAAAAGTTGTAGTGATAATCACTTATTACTAACGTGACTTACACTACAGACAGGATAATTTTGCATGGAATTACCCCATAAACTTTTATACCCATAATCTATACCCGGAATCTTTGTTGCTGTTCGTCTCTGTTGGATGTCATGCCAAAATTATTTCTAGGTCTGACATCCAACATAGACGAACCGTGACAGATAGGCAGGGTGGAATTTTTCCTGCATTTGGATAATCAGCAACGCTTCGGATAATTGGAGTTCCTACTGTTACTAAAAATCCTATGAGATGAGCCCGACAACGTCTAAATTGGAATGTTTATTAGCGAGTTATTGCGCGAGTATTGTCATGATTAAGTGACCCTTGGCTGATAATGACGTTAAAATGGGGTCGGATTTGTATGTTTTTTCTTCTATAAACCTACTATTGAATTTTACCTAAGTTCGTTCATTCCCTCTGTTTAAAAGTTTCTCCCTCTATAAAATTTTTGAACGGGGGTTTAGCCGTATTTTAACATTTAGGTTTCTTGGAATGCTTTAAGGTATTTGTGATAAGGAGTAGAAGATTTCTAACATACTCTTACATTCATTGACTGGTAAGTATTCTTTTTAAAACTTCTCCTCTCCTCGTGATGTCACAACATATCCTGGTGTAGCATTCCACCATGAGATTCTATTGAAAAATTGTCTACTTTGAGCTCTTCATTGGAGAGAGATCGTGCTTAAGCAGGAGTAGAACTATACAATGAGTCTGTCAAGATAATGTTTTACCAATTTTTCAAAAGAGTATGAATTTTAAAGAAACTACATTTACATTGGAGAACTGGTATTATAGCATTTTACTTTTGGACGAAATTGCTGGGCCGTCTGTGCTTGTTGTTGGTCAAACATCCATTTTTGTATTTGATACTGGTATAATATAGGATTTTATTTTTCGAATTTACTAATTATGAGTTTTCATTTGGTATTGGGCATGGTGGCCGATGTACATCTGCAGATGTCTATACATTCGGTAAATAAGCAGCCATCTTGAATTAGGGGACAGTTTTTTGAAGCGCCTATTGGCATGATGTTTGATTTTCAAAATGTTTAACTTTTGTGTGACATTTTCTTTAGGGTTGCTTGTTGAAGAGTTGTGTACCAGTTCTTCATTATAAAGAATAGTGCAATGATCACACCCCCAAAAATCTAAGTTCTAAACTTTATTAATTGTTCTGTTGTTAATATAATATATATTATACATAAAAAGTCTTCAAGAATCTTACATTGATAACTTTGCTTTTAATAATGTACATCGATTAGATAATCGGAAAATTTAAAATATAATTTACTTATAATACGTAAAGTGAAATATTAAGGGACTTTGTTTGTTTAATTATTACAGGAAATATTTTATTTTTGCTTGCCAGAGAAAAAGTTAAAGACAAACAGAAATCAAATGTTTTTCATTAAAAAAAATTTTGATCGGGTATAATTACTTTAAGATTCTACAATTTATAAAAAAACTAACTGCATAAAAATAAACGGCAACTAAGATTGTAATATAACAGATATATAGTACTTTATTAAAAAAATCATTCGAATTTCATTCAATTTATTATTTTATTCAAAACAATGTTTTACATAAATCTAAAACCGTTTAGCTAAAGCGTACATTAATCGATTAACGTTTTCGTCCCTTATTTAAGTTGCGAATAACCTAATCTTAAGAAAAATTAAGTTACAAAAAAACAAGGCAATTAAATTCAAATCTTGCGTTTAATGCATGAAAAGTTTTTTTTAATCAAAGCTTACATTTTAATTACGTAAAAAACCTTAGTCCGAAAAAGATTTGCTTCAATTATTTCTACGACGAGTAACTTCAAAAAAGGTAAAAAAAAACCTTTCAAAAATAAGAAAAGACCTGTAACAGTTTGATTGCAAACAGAACTTTTTTTTTCTGTGTTTTGGTCTCTTTCGTATTGATTTTCTTATTGGTCTGTGGGTTCTCTTGTGTCAAAAATTACATTAGTTTGTTACTCTGCACCTGTTACTTGAAATGAACTCAAAATATCTGATTTTGATTTCAGACAAATTATTGTTTTTAGGGCTTATGCCAGGCCACGTATTTATACTGCATTTGTGGCTGTTTTCTTGTGGGTATTTGCTAAATGGTTGTTCAATTGATCGACGAGTAAAATTTATTTCTTATTGTTTTAGCATAATGACATGCACATTCCAATATATTCAAATATGTTTTTAAGATAATTTAAAAATGTCTAAAATGTATCGAAAATTTGTAATATTTGGTCTTAACAGCATTTAAACAAGATTCCTACTCTTGCATTGGAATCAAAATAGGAATATATGTGAAACTTTGATTTTTTTTTTTATTTGTATGATTTTTTTAAAGTAAAAGCTTCTAAATGCCAATGTGGATCAAACAACCTTTAATTTTATACAACAACCCAAAAAATATATAACATTTAACTTATAGAGTGTAGTTTCTTTTCGTTGCTTAAATTAAACTACCATTCTTTTCCAAAATGCCAACAGCTTCGTAAAAATAACGGATGCATCACATTCCTACTTTCCAGCAAAGTAAAGCAATTCCAACGAAGCCAATGTCAAATAGTTTCGCTCAACGCACTCATTTGGTCGGGGAAAAAGAGAGTTATACTGTCGTGGGCAGGTAAACTGCAGTAACTAGACAAATGACTTACACCATTATTGTGAGCACTCAAATAACTCTAACCTATAAGAAAGTATACTGAAAGACTGATTATTTCAGAGCAAAAATGGTCTAATCCATTGTTGTGGTTAGTGCAGTTTACCCGCCCAGGGCAGTATAGACGGTACAGTTAGGGATGGGTCCTTTCTTTGCACCTTTTCTCTATTTTCAGGTTAAATTGGGTTTTCTTAGGTTGGAATAGGCCAAGGAAATAGTTTTTTTATCCCCTTTATGTACAGAAGTAGATACGTAAAGGTGTTGTCAGAAGTCAAGTTGAGACTGAAGTTGAAATGTTGAATTTTTTGCGATGCATTTATTAAGTTTTATTGTAATTTTTGTTAAGTTTCAAAAAGAAATTAAAAAAAAATCTGTGAGAAATGGCTTGTACCTCATAGAGAGTGCATAAGAGTTTTATGATAGATTGAAGTCTTCAAATTTTTATTTTACATATCGATTTATTTGAAGAAAAACTTTGAAAATTAAGTAGTAAAAGTTTCCAAAAATATCAGATGCTTCAAAATGTAGATAATAAATATGCTTAAAAATTTATCATTTGCTTTGAAGTGGCAATTTTAATATTTTTATGTAACAAATGTTTGTTTTACATTGTATTTCTCGTGTAATGCAATTTAACGTTTGTCCAATTTAAAACTAGTTTTTTTTTGTTTTCAGGTAAGTGCATTTTGAAGTTTTCTTTGCCTGTATTGCTAAAGCAATGGTAAGTTGTTGAATTACATTAAAAAATATGGATTTCTGTTCTATTACCCTGCTTTTCTTTTTAAAATTTATAATAAATAACTCATTGGTTAAATCGTCAGTAATGCATCTTTTATTTCCAACCTTTTTACCGGAAGTTATAGTATCTTCTATGCTAAAACGTTAACCCAAAAAGCATCGAACGTTATATAAAAACTTGCATCCCGTCTTAATAAAGCAAAACTACAAGTGTTACATAAACAGACAGCAACCCTGTACCAAATTTAAAAATAAAAAATTAAATTTTGTTATATAATTTGCTTCGTTAAAACAAACATATTTTTATGAGCGATGATTGTGAAATTTATTTGTCCTTTTTCAAAAATAAATTTCGGAGAATTAATATTATGTATACATTAATATTATGTATACATTATTAATATAATTATGTATGTATATAAATCAAAATTTAGAGAGTTAAAAATCTTATGACAAATGACGAAGTAGATTTTATTTATAAAAAGTATTTTATTTCTTTTATAAAGTGAAAACGGATAAATAACAAAAATACATGACATATATTAAACCAAGAAAGACACTAAAAACACTACTTATCTGTCCCTATAGTTACAGGTAACCTTCTATACTCTTGTTTGCATAAACAAGAAATAGATATCAGAAAGTATAAATAAAACAAGGTTCATCCACTGCGACATACCCTATCCCTGTTCCTCCGAAGATCCTCTATAGCAATTTTGCTACATAAATATACATTTACAAGTTAAGGCCCCTATCCGGAATTTTCTCCGGAAAATCCGGTTTTTACGTACTGGATAGGGGCATCTCATGTTTCTGGAAAGAGGGTCACCGACAAGAAAGGTTTCTGCTGTCTCCCTTTTTCCCGAAAAAGAAACGGAATAGCAGGAAAAAAAGATAAGACAGTGGGTAGGATGTTTTATAAGGGGACTGGCTTGGATATATGTTTTTTGGATATAGTATTTGATTATGAAGTTGTTTTTGTAGCATCGGTTTACTTTGTTCGTTTAAATTATCGTCGCACTAGGGCAACACGAGAAGTATTTGCGACGGGTATCGTAATTTAGAACCACTCGGACATTCGTCGGACATTTTTGGCTGCAGGGGGCTTTGATAGGTCGGCAGTTACTGTGGCGATGCCTCGACCCAAACCTGGGACCTTCCACATGCAAGGCGAACTCCTTAATCAACTGGGCTCCCCAGTCCCTCTTTGTTTTGTAGTTGTTATAATTTACTATAAATGAGTAATGATATTACTTAACCCTTCACTGCACCATGCCATATGTGGCATATAATTTTATTACTATTTACACCTATAAAATAAAGCAGTAGGTTTACTTTTCATGCAATATTTCAGACTATTTAGGAATGTCAATCGACAAGTAACGAACTTATTGAAAAATTATCTTAATGAAACCGATCCAAATAATAGGCTAATTAACTTTTAACATGTTTGTGATTGACAGGGTTTGTTAGTTCTAATTAGCTTATCTTGCATGTATTGAGTGATTTTTGTTTTTAAAAAAATGTTTAGTGTGTCTGTAATGGCTTTAAACTAGGGTCTTTCTGAAAGAAAAATAAGCATATACATAGTTATTTTTTTTTAACTTTTAGGACATTTTTAGTTTAATATTTTACAGATAAGTCTGCAAATTGGGCGGCGAAGAATAAACGAATTATATTTTTTAATAATATTCCAAGTAATCTGGAGTTTAATTTGAATTATCGTCGTACTAGAGATACACGAGGGCTATTGGCGATGGGCTTCGTAGTTTAGAACATAGAACCACAGTCAAGTGACGAGTCGACACTTGAGTAGGCACCCAAAGCAACCGTCTCAAAAAATAACGGAATAACAAGAAGTTCGTTCATTTTAAACGGACGTTAGTAAATTCTAAATTGTTTTACTTTTGGGTTTAGTTTACTGTAGCCCGCTGAACCGCGGGTCTCCAAACCAAAGTGCTTCAATGTTAATCCAATGTAGAAAAAAATATTTTCTAAGCCACAGTTCTACTGCTGTATTGAATATTTTTACAAATAGTTTTTTACATGATAAATGTTTTTGACTTCCAGTTCGCCATAATCTCTCTTTTTGTAATTGGTTCGAATTTTTTTAAATTTTTAATAAATAATTTTACACCAAATAATATTTTACACCAATAAATTTACAACCAATTTCAAAAAGTGGAATTATAGAGACCTGTAAGTCAGGAAAATTTATCATATAAAAAATCGTTTGTAAAAATATTCAATACAGCTTGAGAAATGCAGCTTAGAAAACGTTTTTTTCCCTCTTTGGTTTGAAGACAGATCGGGGTCATTCACACCTTGAAAGAAAATATATGAAAACATATTCTCTTAGAGATACGATTTCGTGGCAAGGATAATATTACTCATAATTATTTTAAATTCCATTTTATAAGAAATAGTAAATAGTATATTGATATTTTTTGGTTCCAAGCTATGCCAATGAAATATTTTGCCAATGAAATATTTTAAGGATATCCTTTTCTATGGAGATGTAGCGAATATATATTGAAATTGAATTTGAGTTCTTCGATTTGTTTGCTTTTGGAAATTCTTGAACTTTCAATATTACTCTGTTTTCTCTAAACTGTAAAAAAATATTTCAATATTTAAGTAGATAGATTGTTAAGTAGATAAATTTTTATTAAAAAAATATTGCTGCTGTAAGGCATTTTAATAAATTTCAATTGAACGATGTTTGAAAAAAGTAATAAAATGCTTTTATTTCCTTTTAAGGTATGTTTGTTGTTGTTTTTAGTATCAAATTAAAAAGTTATTCAAAACCCAGCTGCTAGATTTATTAATATTTTGTTGATAATTTCATTGTATTCAAATCAAATGTAATATTACTTTTTAAGAATGTGGTTCTTTTCCTATTGTTTTTCGGTCACCTCGTTTCATATATTTCTACAACCTAGTATAAAAAGGACTCTTGTCCAATAATATACCATTGCACATGTGCCTTTATTCTTATCAGGATACAAAATTTCCATTCGCATTCATATCACAAGATTCCCGCACGTTTCTGGAAGAACGGAATTTTACGAATGAATAATAAATGTTTATTCTCTGTAAAGTTTTCGCCTCCTCACAAAGCTTTTACTACTCCCTTAACCAAAAAGAAAAGGCAAGTAACATGCGACGGAATTTGTCAGTTGTAACAAAATTCTGCATTTATGCGTGGTGATTCGAATATAGATGGATGGTTTTTGTATAGTCGAAGATGTTTGCTAAAGCTGGTATGAAAGATTCTGAGATTCAATGTTACTAGTAACGAACACCTGGCCAATGTACAATGGGAATGTTTCTGATGATGTAATGCTCGTGTTTTTTTCATTTTTCCCTGTAATGCGATTTTATTGGTTGCTTCGGTTTCACTCTTAAAATGACCGTTATAGATCAAAAGAAACTTTTCTTCCTATGCAAGCTTTCTTTTACAAATGTTTTGAACAACCAACGGCACAGCAAGAAGTTGGTATTTAAAAAAAATTAATAAATGAAATATTCCTAGAAAACTCATTTTCGAATACCAAAACAAAAGTAATTCCAGGCAACAAATGGAAAAAACCGTTGGAACTGTTGCCATCCACGACGTGAAACAACCCCATTATAGAAATATATATTTCTATTTTTTTTTGTTAAATTGACTTTTCTTTGGAAATTAAGTGATTGTAATCTTAGGTGTTAAATAAACCCAAATAACAAGTTTTTTTTCCTACAATTAAAAATTGCCAAGTGGTTTAAATTTCTAATATAAATATTTTTAATTTTGTGATTAGTTAACCTAAGCATGTAAAATATTTAGGTTATAAATGTACGTATACAAATTCATTTCTAAGGTTCATCAAAAAGAAATATGGCTCTACATTTTATGAAAGTAGTTTAAGCAAATGTTAAATATCGTGTCGTGATGGGTCCTAATGTCGTTGCGTTGGGTGCGCGCTTAAATGTCGGCCTTGTCACTTGACCCATCGCAAATAACCCCGATGTAGCTCTTTCTTACTTAGCCGCTTTATGTCAAGTGGTGTGGATCAGTGGCTGAGAGGTATTACGTGTCCGCCTCATAAGCCCAAGTCCCGGATGAGTCATCGGATTTTCAGGATGGAAAAATCGGGGGCACGCATGTCATATGATTATGTGGCATGTAAAAGATCTCTTGAGTACCCATTTGACTTGGGTTCTCTCCGCATACTTTAACATCCACAGAGAGCTCAGATTCAGTGTAATCTGAGCGTCAAAGTTGGTAGCGAAAGTCGCCTAGATGGTGCCACAAAAAAAATGGCTCTCAGTTCTGGGGAATATGCCGAGTCTGCAAAAGCCGCCAACAAAGCAGCGACGTTGAAAAAAAAAACCTTTTAAGTGACACTTAAGGCCTAAATATAGTTCTAGTGCGACGTTTTTGCAAGCAAATGACGCCATAGTAATTCTATGAACATTATATCATTCTCCTAAGGAGGCATTTTTCTATTTCAGTAAGTAATAACACAGCCTTACTATATATCCAAATGACTACCGTGCTTTTGAGTTTCTCTATCACTTTCTGAAATCTACCTCAATAAAATTCCGATAAGGTCCCTTAAAATGCAGTTTCCCGATTGTTTTAGTGTCTCGATAAATAAATGGATTCGGATGACATTTTCATGCCTTGCATCTGCGCTTACTATCTGGGAGGTTGGCGCGATTTTTTGCCACCAACTTCAAAGCCGCCAAATCGGAAACTTAGGCCTACTGTTTTTTTTTCATTAGAAATGCTTATTTTATTGTTTAATTCAAAATTGTGATTTCAAAACTAATGCATTAGCTCTATGGGACTGACAGTCCCTCGTAAAGGCTTAGGTATCGGAAAATTTTATTAAAACAATACAATGATATACGTTTTTACAGTTTTTTTATTCATATAGAAATTTCGTAGTGAATTTTCCTTTGGGGCCTACTTTTATAGAGATTTTCAGCTTCAAATTTCAACCCGATTTTTGCCTCGACGACATCTCTTATTTTACTGAATCCCTGATGCTCACTTTGCGACCAAATGGCGCTGCATCTATGCAAAATCCATTGCCACAGTTTCCCGATACTATTCCGAAGTGAATCTTTGGGATATTCTTCGAAAGTGCTTACCCCTTCAGAAGATGGGGCTTACATAGGGAAAGTAAGAGTCCATTATATAAAATGCATTTCAATAAAAACTTTCGCAGGGGAAGACATGGGCTAATTTTTTTGCTAGTTTGTTCATAAAGGAACGGAAGTTTTATTGATTCGTTGGTCTGGACTGTTTAAGGAAAGCAATTAAGAAAGTTTTTGGTATTTCTTATTCTTGCTGGGTTTTTTTTTCGGATTTCTTTTGTTATTTGAGCGCCGCTCAATCGATGAATGTTTCTTTTTTTGCATTGATTGAGTAATTACAGAATGCAGATGTCTAGAGGTTTTTATTTTCCAAAAGAGCAATATTTTAAATATTTTTAGTGTTAAATAAAATGTCTTGATAATTGACAAGGAAATTATTTTCACGTTTTCTTTGATTAGGTATAAAAATAATCAAAAGGCTAATCACAATTTGTTTGAATAACAAAAATATGTTCAGTGCTTTTAATTAAAATAATTTATTGTGACATTTATTTTAACAAATATTTGTTTTTCGATCAAATAAAAGTTTTGTTGTTAAAAGCTAATTACTAAAAGGTTGTGTACTGCATCTTTGCTTTCATGTCTACCTTTTAAAAGACTTGACTCTTTTAAAATATTTTTTATGATTTATGCAGTTTTCTAATTGTAAAATATCCTTTTATTTTTGCGACTAATGTGAGAAATGTAACGTACTACTTGTGAATTAGCTGCTTTTCAGCACTAGCTTACACCAGATCGGATTTCTGTGAATAACCCATTACTTTATTAATTTTCTTTTCTGTAATACTCGACATAATCTTAATTCGAAAATTCTTTTTCAATCCCGAGAAACATATTCTCAGCCGCACTATTTTACTACGAAACGCAGCAATTTGTAATATTGGTACCCTCATCAATTGTCCATTTTTCTCTTTCCTTTTCGTCGCTGTCTTTTCTAACATGGTGGGACGGAGTTTAGAATAGAAACTCATACTTCAACATTCTCCTCAATCAAGAAATATTAAACTAAATGACTGTGCAATCACAATTAATGTAGCGATTGAAAATCAAAAAGCGATTGATCATAGACTATATCTGTTCTTCTCCATTATGCAACTGACACTTTTATAGCCAAACTGAACCGACTTACTCATTTTTGATGATGCAGATTGTCGTGATCATATGAATGAATGAATGCTAGTTACTAGCATCCATCTTTTCATTGCAAGTTATTGTTTGGCTGTACTTAATAGTAAAAAAGATTTGATATAGTATTATGAAAGATCTTAAAATATAGTAAAAGAATTTTCAAGTTAGGAAATTGATTGCGCAGTTTAGGGTTCAGTTGGGGTTTTATGGCAAAAAGCACTTTTCCAGCTCGGATACGAACTCCTCTGAATCACATATCATAGTCATTTCCATGATTTAAATGCTAAGTCGATAAACAGCCTAATACCCAATCATAATTATTTTTGCAACCTTTTTATATGAATTACTGCATTTTTTCTCGCGAAATACAAGGGACTCGGTAATTTAGTATGATTTATGTGCCCCATCCATACACTCTTAAAACAAAAGAGTGAAATTCAGTCCTATAGGAGAAGTGCATTTTCGGCACAGGAAAGGAGTGGAAATTAACTCAGACTGAGTTAAAACCGCTCGTTTTAAGAGTGAAGGACGCAGATTGTTTTCTTTTATTTCTTTTACCCACTCCGAAAAAGAGTGAAATTCACTCCTATAGGAGAAGTGCATTTTCGGCACAGGAAAGGAGTGGAAATTAACTCAGACTGAGTTAAAACCGCTCGTTTTAAGAGTGAAGGACGCGATTGTTTTCTTTTATTTCTTTTACCCACTCCGAAAAAGAGTGAAATTCACTCCTATAGGAGAAGTGCATTTTCGGCACAGGAAAGGAGTGGAAATTAACTCAGACTGAGTTAAAACCGCTCGTTTTAAGAGTGTAGCACGCGATTGTTTTCTTTATTCTTTACCACTCCGAAAAAGAGTGAATTCACTCCTATAGGAGAAGTGCATTTTCGGCACGAAAAGGAGTGGAATTAACTCAGTTGAGTAAAACCGCTCGTTTTTAAGAGTGAAGGACGCAGATTGTTTTCTTTTATTTTTTTTACCCACTCCGAAAAAGAGTGAAATTCACTCCTATAGGAGAAGTGCATTTTCGGCACAGGAAAGGAGTGGAAATTAACTCAGACTGAGTTAAAACCGCTCGTTTTAAGAGTGAAGGACGCAGATTGTTTTCTTTTATTTCTTTTACCCACTCCGAAAAAGAGTGAAATTCACTCCTATAGGAGAAGTGCATTTTCGGCACAGGAAAGGAGTGGAAATTAACTCAGACTGAGTTAAAACCGCTCGTTTTAAGAGTGAAGGACGCAGATTGTTTTCTTTTATTTCTTTTACCCACTCCGAAAAAGAGTGAAATTCACTCCTATAGGAGAAGTGCATTTTCGGCACGGAAAGGAGTGGAAATTAACTCAGACTGAGTTAAAACCGCTCGTTTGTTTTAAGAGTGTATTCCACGGCTTGTTAATACTCGTCTATTCAAACAATGGGGTGACAATGGAAACTCATAATTTAATGTCCAATTTTTGAAAGAAAGGTCCCATTATATACAAGATACAATTAACCATTGATACTGTAACCATTAATGTTGTAAGTAAAAAAAGTGGTCATAGACTACATTAAGTACATCGGCATCGATTTGTCCACAGTTTGGGAAGCTTTGACTCTGACTGTATAATTGCAAACTAATTTGCTGATGTTTAAAAAATTCGTAGATTTTCGTGATCTTATGACCATAATTATGCTACTCAAACTGTTTGAAAGTTATCTACTTCTCGTCACTTGACGATTTTCGCTGCTCCCTGTTAGTTTTTAAAGATCTGGAACTTATACTCAGAGATGAATTTTCCTCCAAATCACTAATTCTGGTTCTTTTCATAATTTGAATGCTATATCAACACTCAACTGTATAATTGTCCTGTCATAATTATTTTCTATGAATTTCTGCAACACTTTTCTACGAAATACAAAGGTCTCCCATTGAGGGGGAATGGGCGCGCTGGACCGGGGGTCTCCAAAGCATCAGTGTTAATCCTATGGGAGAAAAATATTTTCTCTGCCACATTTCTCCGGCTGTATTGAATATTTTTAGAAGTGGATTTTTTTTATGTGATAAATGTAGCTGACTTACAGGTGCCGACCTTCCCACTTTTTGAAATTGGTTCTAATATTTTTTTAAATTTTCAATAAATAATTTTACACAAAATATTCGAAGCAACTTCAAAAAGTGAGAAAGTAGAGACCTGTAAGATATCTACATTTATTATTTAAAAAAAAAAAAACGTTTGTAAAAATATTCAATACAGCTGGAGAAATGTGGCAGAAAAATAGTTTTTTCGCCATTGGATTAACACTGAGGCACTTGAGTTTGGATACCCGCGGTCCAGCGCGCCCATTCCCCTTAATGCCTAATTTCCTTCAGGCCTCTTCCACGGTTTGCTAATACTGTCTTTTCCAACAATTTCTACAAGGAAAACTCATTTTCATATCCTCATCCTTCTTCAAAGAAGAGTCACACTATAAGCAAGACACAACTACAATTAATACAATTAATAAGCATTGAGAAATTCTAAACCAAATTTGATATAAATATAATATAATTAGTCACATATATTCTGCGAAGCGTTTAAGCTTCGATTTGTTTTTGCCTACAAACTTAATTTTTTGGTGATGCTGGGATATGACTAAACGCGTGCTAGTCAAACTTATCGATTGGCTTTGCATTGTTATGGTTTGGCGGATTTTGATGTTACCATATTGTTAATGTAAATTGGTTCTGCATTTAGTGATTTAATGCCATAACACAACAAACAGTATTTGAACTCGGATATGAATTCTGGTAAATCACACATAATGGTACTTTGAATGATTTAAATAACACGGCCTAATACCCAATCATAATTACTTTCACAATCTTCGTATATGAATTCCTACAACATTTTTCTTCGAAACACAAGGGACGCGCCCCCCCCATTAATTCTTCATTTGAATCCAACTCTCTTCCATGGTTTGCTAACACTGTTTTTCCCAACAATGGGAACTCATAATTTCATATCCCCCTTAAAGGACGGTTCACACTAAGCAAGACACAATTGCAATTAATATATTTAACATCGAGTGAAAAATTGAAAAACAAATGGATCCTCGACAACTAACCAGTCACATATATTCTGTAAAGAGTTGGCGCTTTGATTTTTTAGATACAAACACATTTTTTTTTGCTGTTGCCGGGATGTGACTAAAAGAAATCCAGTCAAACCTATCCATTGGCATTACATTGTTAAGGATTAACGGTCTTTTTATGTTACCATATTGTTAATTAATCCGTAAATTGGCTGTGTACTTAGTGTTTTTATGTCATAGCACAACAGTTTTTTTTTTAACCCGGATATGAATTCTTCTGAATCACTGGTAATGGTACTTTAAAGATTTACTCTCTAATCGACTCTACATCTCTCTAACTGTCATCACTCTAACTCTACATCTATATATAGTCCAATACCCAATCATATATTATTTAAAATTTTGTGCTTAGTTACACCATAATAATGGTTCCTAGTGGCTGCAATGGCTGTCTAGTGAAATTGTTCACCTTATGTTCGGTATTCGGTTGAACCATTTTTCAGGTTTTGAAAACAAAGACCTGAGCATTGATTCAACCGAATTCCCAAAATGCGGTGAAAAATTTCACCACTCAGCTGTTGCAGCTACTAGAAACCATATTTTTGGGGGAATCAAGCGCCAAATGTTTAACAGTGTAATTACTTTTACAATCTCCGTATATGAATTCCCACAAAATTTTTCTTCGAAACACAAGGGACACGATCCCCCATTAATTCTTCATTTGTCCCCATCCCTCTTCCACGGTTTGCTAACACTGTCTTTTCCCAACAATGGCGACAATGGGAACTCATAATTTCATATCCCCCTTAAAAGAAGGATCCCCATTAAGCAAGAAGAATGTCCTCCTAATCTTGTTTATCGGTTCGGTGTGTAATGTCTTCGGAGGACGACTTTTGCCGATGTTCGAGGGGTAAAGTATGATAGATGGAGCAGTTGGACATAGAATGATGATCCCACTGCTGACTCAAAAAGGACAGTCTTCGTGCAATTTCTAAATTTATGCCCACCAAAAGTCTTGTTTACAGAACAACTGTAAGCTGGTGTGCCAAAAAATACCTCCATGATTAGCGGTAGAAATTGGATGAAAAAAATTTAGGACCGATGTTCTCTATACTAACTCTTTAAAAAATTGGAGCAAATGCACATTATCTGGGATCATTTTTGAAAAAAAAAATGCTATTTTATTGTCTATATTTTGCGCCGGAGTTTCGCTATTTTAGAATCACAAAAGAGAATTTTGACGAATTCAAGCTCGAAGATTTGTGATTTTATGATGATTATTTTCGGCAAGATCTTTGGAATCCACACCCTAAAAATTTGCTTGTGACATTTAAAAAACAAGTAGTCGCGATAACTATGCGACTAAATTTGTTTTAAAGTCGCAAAATTGTAGGATTTGGTCGCATTTTGCGACGAGCTACCTGTAATTTCAAACTCTGGTCATGGTTTACAGAGATAATCTCTGGTCATGATACAGAGATATTCGAGCAATTGTAATTTAAATACACATGCTGTTTTCAACAGACATTGTAAAGAAAGAATAAATTTAACCCCCTCCAGTCATTCCAGTGATAAGCCCGGATACTGACCACAGTAGTACCGAGGAACAATTAACTGCTGAAAACGGGCTCAAACCATGGATCTTTTTCTAACGCTTTTCCAATTAAGCTGAAGCTTTAAAATATCTCTTTTCCGTGCCGAAAGCACCATATATGATATCGATTCGTAGAATCGAGTCATTACCATCTCGGCTAATGTATATAGTTACATAAGCCGAGGTATTATAGGCAGCTCACAATTGAAGAGCTTAGTGGAAGAACGTGCTAAGTGACATTTTTGAAAAAATTGAGATTTTTGTGTCAATGGACAACTTACTAACTTCTTTAACGGGTAACAAGTTTCCACTTTTCCATAAACTTTAAGTTTAGTATAATTTTTCAGGTTTGCAAGTTCCGTTTTTAACGTATCTAAGAGCAAACGAAAAACTTAAAAGGCTCATTTTCTCGTTTTCACCTTTTTGTCACTTAGCACGTTCTTCCACTAAGCTCTTCAATTGGTTTCAGGACAATGCCTGGTCCTGTAACAGTTAGCTTTAGGCGTTGAAGTTTGAGAACTGTATTATCAAAATTGATATTGCAATAATGCATTATTCAGCAGTTCTACAACATTATATTGTTGTAATATCGATAAGAGTGGATCATTTTAATGAAAAAGCTCAGGTGAAGAATGCGTGAAGGTGTAGAGGTGAACTAACTGGTCCAAGTAAATAAAACTATTTATGTAAACAAACTTTTATTTACCTAACAAAACAAACTTAAAAGTAGTAATACATCTATACGATCACGCTTAGTGCGCTGAAAAACAGTACCGAGGTCTGCCCTCAGACAAGGGCAGCACTCGTCTTATATTGATCTAGAAATTTACATATATTAGAAAGTTACATTTCTTCAGTTTCTTATTTACAATTTGCTTGGTGGTAACTTGTGAACTTGGGTTAACACTACACAACTCGGCACTCCACTTGGCAAGTTGTGTTAGAGCCACAGGGCTCCCCCGCAAGTGAAAAAGGCAAGGACTAAGAAAGTCGAAAGCGAACTTTTCGTCCATACCGAGTTGTATAACTTCGTGGAGCTTGTGATTCTGCACAAGGATCAGCTGAAGGAGAATTGTCTGTCAAGAAGAAAGCTGGCTTTAACCTGTCAATCGACACGTTTTTCTGTACTCCTTTTACTAACAATTTGAAAAACTTTTCCTTGCGGTCTACCACTTTGTATGGTCCTTCGTAAGGTTGTTGTAATGGCTTTCTTACTGCGTCTTGCCTTACAAACACGTGTGACGATTGCATCAGATCTTTGGCAATGAAGACGTCTTTGTTGGAATGCCTTGACGCTGGCGTAGCCTGGAGTTTCTGCATGTTGTCACGAAGTCGATGCACAAACTCTGCGTGTGTGGGAGTTGTTGATGACGATGACGAGCGGAAGAATTCACCGGGTAATCGGAGGGTTGTTCCGTACACGAGCTCGGCAGAGCTCGCTCCTAGGTCCTCCTTAAAGCAAGATCTAATGCCTAGAAGGACACTTGGAAGAACTTCGACCCACCTCTCTGTCGCCTGGCATCGGATGGCTTGCTTTAGCTGGCGATGAAAGCGTTCTACTTGACCGTTTGAAGCTGGGTTGTAGGCCGTTGTACGATTCTTTTCAGTTCCAAGGAATTTCATCAAGGCATGGCAGAGGTCCGACTCGAACGCTCTACCCTGGTCCGTTGAAATGCAATCAGGAACGCCAAATCGAGATATCCAGCCAGCAAAGAGGGTTTCAGCAATGGTCGCAGCGGTCTGGTCCACCATCGGGAAAGCTTCGGGCCAACGACTGAACCTGTCAACAACAGTTAGGCAGTATGAAAACCACGAGAAGTAGGAAGGGGACCAACCACGTCGACGTTGATGTGGCTAAATCGACACCTTGGAAGAGGGTAGTTGCCGATTACTGACTTGGTGTGTCGGTGGACTTTATTCCGTTGGCATTCCAGACAGGCTTTGCACCACTCTGCGATGTCTTTATTCATATCCTTCCAGGCGAAGCGTTCTCGTAGAAGTTTAGTTGAGGCTTTCACTCCTGGATGAGCGAGACTGTGGAGAGCTGAAAATACTTGAAATTGGAAATCTTTAGGAACATATGGTCGAATAGATCCAGTGGAAACATCACAGAGCAACGTTGCATTGGTTTGTGGAAATTTAAGAGATTTTAACACAAGACCAGTATTAGAATTTAAGATCTGCTTTAATTCTGGATCATTTCTTGAGAATCGGCCATACCGTCGTAATTGATATTTGTAGGTACATGTATTGCAGAGATGCGAGACATTGCATCCGCAACACAATTCGTGTCACCTTCCAAGTATACAAAATTGGTCGTAAATTGCCCCAAAAACTCTAAATAGCGTTGTTGGCGGGGGGAACAATTGTCATTGCAATTTTTAAAAGCGAAAGTCAGTGGTTTGTGATCGCTGAAAATTATAAATTCTCGACCCTCTAGCATGTGTTTGAAATGTTTGACAGCACTGTATGCAGCTAACAGCTCACGATCATACGTGCTGTACTTTCTTTCAGCGGGGTTTAACTTTCTGGAGAAAAAGGCTAATGGTTGAACGGAATTTGAATGAAATTGTTGTAAAACAGCTCCTATCGCGATGTCCGAAGCATCTACCATTAAAGAATATGCAGCATCAGCTTTAGGATGCGATAGAAGAGTGGTTTGAGAGATTGTCTCTTTACACTTTTCAAATGCCTTGGTAGTCTCATCAGACCAAACAATAGGAGTTTTGTCCCGTTTTTTCTTTCCCTTTTTTAAGTCATGCAGTAATGCCTGTTTTTCGGCAGCCTGTGGGATGAAACGGTGGTAAAAATTTAGTAAAGCTAAAAAACGTCTCAGTTCATCGACATTTTGTGGTCGAGGGTAATTAATCAAAACCTCAACTTTTTCCTTCATTGGAGAAATGCCTTCTGAACTTACTTGGTAGCCCAGAAAGGGGAGAGTTGGAACAGCGAAAATGCATTTGCTGACATTAAGTACTACCCCATATTCGGAGAACCGTTTGAAAATTTGTTCTAAATGCGATTTATGCTCGTCTTTGTTCTTTGAGGCGACAAGGACGTCGTCCAAATAGGCATAGCAGAAGTCAAGATCTCTTAAAACTGTATCAATGAACCTTTGAAAAGTTTGGGCAGCATTTCTTAACCCAAAACACATGTAAACATATTCAAAAAGACCGATTGGTGTGATGACGGCTGTTTTTTTAAGGTCACTAGGTTCCATCGGAATCTGATGATACGCTTTAACAAGGTCGAGTTTTGAAAATATTGTCTTACCTTCTAATTCTAAAGAAAAATCATGAATATGTTTAATGGGATATCGGTCCGGTTCCGTAATCGCATTCAATCGGCGAAAATCTCCGCAAACACGATAATCCCCATTGCTTTTTCGAACCATGTGAATGGGACTAGCCCAAGAACTGTCGGAAGGTCTTATTATTCCTTGATCTAAGAGAGATTTAAATTCTTTTTTTAATGCAGCTAATTTTTCGGGAGACAAACGTCTACTTTTAGCGAAAACAGGAGGTCCTTTAGTAACAATGCAATGTGTGACCTTATGATATTTCGGAACTTTATTAATAAATGGTTTAGTGATGTCAGGAAATGTTTTAAGTAATTCAGAGTAAGGCATATCCTCTGCTATAGTGTTTAATCCAAGGAAAGGTGTACACGCAACTGATCCCACAATACTGAAAGAAGTTACGTTATCAATTAAACGACGGTTGTGTACGTCCACTAAAAGTTCAAATCTTTCCAAAAAATCCGCTCCTAAAATAGGATTTTGAACATCAGCGACAATAAAGTTCCAAGTAAAGTCTCTGCGAAGATTTAAATTGAGTGTTAGCCTAATTGTACCATAAGTAGCTATTTGTGTATTATTTACAGCGAAAAGAGAGAAATCTTTTTTAGAAAAACCTTGCGTAAACCTTTTGGGATAAACTGACACACATGCGCCGCTATCCACTAAAAATTGTTTACCTGAATACTTATCGTATACGAAAAGACGACTCATGCGTCGGCTATCATCAGTAGTCGCCATCACTGATGAGCCGGGTCGTTTCCCTGACCATTTAAGTTTTTCCTAAAACTACAGGGTTTATTGCAATTCATTGCTTTGTCACCGAAGCGGAAATGATACCAACACATTGGATGTCGACTGACCATGGCTGGAGATCGTTGTCGGGAGTTTGACCTACGTTGTCCTCGGTTAGAATAATTTCCACGAAACCTATTTCTAGAAAGTCTTTCAACGCTTTCTTGAATGGTTGAAACTTGCTTTTGTAACGATTCAATTACATTACAAGGGTTAATTTGAACTTCGGAAACGACTGGAGACATGCCGGAAACTTCTGTGATCTTGTCTGCAATTGTCGACAAAGCGTCCAAATTACCGGTGCTAACCGACAGAATCTGCTGACAAGATAACGGCAAGCGTTGCATCCATAGTTGAGTTAAAACTTCGTCACTTAACCTATCGGAGGAGAGATCTCGCATTTCCCTAAGCAATTGCGAAGGTTTTTTATCCCCCAACTGTAACTCTTGCAACAAGCTCCGAAGCCTAGAGGTTTCACTTTGTGAAAAATGCTTGATAATACGTTCTTACTGTTTGTATTTATCTATTACAGGCGGTTTCTTAACTAGATCGCTTACGTAAGTCAAAATTTCAGTGTCAATCGCTGCTACCACAGAGTGAAACTTCGTGTCTTCCGAAGTAATATGCGCTGTAAAAAATTGCGATTCCAACTGAAAAAACCACAACTCAGCATTGGCTTTCCAGAAGGGCGGTGCCCGAAAGGACACACGAGCCAGTTCTGGAGGGTTAATATTACCATCGTTGACCTTCTGATCGTCATCATCCGTTAAGGACATGTTTTAAAATTCTAAACACTGAATATGAAATTGCAAAAAGTCTGGTCTCGTGTCAAAAAAACTCAATTCCCACTTACCGATAGTTGCGGAGAAGAGGAGCACACTACGAGATGATTCCTTTCTGCATACCGATGAACGGACTGTTCACGTAAACACACGCGGGTACTGGAACACACACTGGTGCACTAGATGCAAAACGCCAAACTCTTGGGTAAAAAAACGACGAACTCGATGAAACACACGTCCTGATGGTCACCACTGTAGAGGTGAACTAACTGGTCCAAGTAAATAAAACTATTCATGTAAACAAACTTTTATTTACCTAACAAAACAAACTTAAAAGTAGTAATACATCTATACGATCACGCTTAGTGCGTGATGTAAATTTTTTTTCTTCTGCGTAATTAAAAAATATATCATTGATTCCCGTAGTGGGATAATAAATTTTACTTGTTGCAATTTTCGATGGATGATTGAAAAGAATTTAAGCTGAGAGTATACAGGGTGGCCCAAAAGTAGCCTAACAGTTAGTTAAGTATACAGTTATTTATACAGAAACAGTTATTTTAATACAGGTTAAGTTTAGTTTGGTTGAATTATCGTAGTACTAGAGCTAAAGGAGAGTTATTGGTGATTGGCATCGCATTAAGAACCATAGTCAAAAGTGACAGCTTTATTTACATACATATATTTACATTCTTAATCCCGAAGGTGCTCAAATTAGCAATTTCAATCAATCAAGGTGCTCAATTGCATATTTCTAGAGCATCAAACAAATAAACGGGGCCGGGATAGCCTGGTCGGTAAGGTCTAATAAACCGAAGATATCTCGAAACTAAACCAATCGAAGTCCACGAATTGCTACTCTTTGGATAAGATACGCTGTAGTACGACTTTATTTTAGCCAACCAACAAAACTATGCACGACTATGTCAAATACCTGTTCTAAATAACCCAAAGTTTTTACCAATGGTACAACATTAACTGTTAGGCTACTTTTGGGCCACCCTGTATATCAAGCACAATTATAATGGAACATAAGGTGACACTGAAAACCACAATAAAGGTTTTTGGATTGAAGATTTTTTGCGGTTATATACACAAAAATATAATAATAAATTTGATGTGCTTCCAATGTATGGAATAGATTATGCGGAACGTTTCAAGTGGAATTTTACCAGGGTTCGAAATTAACGTTTGCTAGTCGTAAAATGCGACCAAATCCTACAATTTTGTGACTTCAATCTAAATTGAAGAGTACAGGGGAAAAACCGCTTAATTTCGTTGAAAACTTTCCTCTCAGGCCTCTTTGGCGATGAAAGCGAGTCATCGCCTAAACTGGTGTGAGGAAATCGGTTACTCACTTTGTTTTTCTCTCGCGGCAACCCTGATTTACGCCAGAGATCAGCGGACACGAGTCACACGTTTGTACCGCGAAAGAAGAACCGAAAGGAAAACCGGTTTTCTGTCGCCAATGTCCGCCAAGCAAATACAATTACGGCAATACTCCTAATAAATAAAGCTGTTCTTCCCCTGTACTCTTCAATTTAGTTGCAGTTATCGCGACTAGTTTTTGAAAAATCTCGGGACTTGATTGTATTTTCCTAACATTTTGGAACTCCATGCAGCAGCTAAGAAATTGCGAAACTTGGGTGATTCTATACGTGCGCAACTATGGCGATCTTAAAATAATACAGAGTCACTGCAAACATCCAGAGTTTGTGGATGAATTACCTAACAATAGCATTTTTTCAATAATTTTTTTTTCAAAAACGCTCTCAGTAATGTATATTTGCACCTATTTTTTAAAAAAAAATTAGTTTCTCAGATTTTGCTCCGAAATTTTTCCATCAAATTTATAACACCGAATACTACTTGTAATTGTACTTTGGTTTTGTGTTGAGAGCCTACTGTATTTGTTAGTAGTTCTTGAATATTGGTTGAAAGTTTTTTTTTTCTTTTTTCAGAAGATTAAAAAAATATCTATGACGTAGAATCTTTTAATACTTTGTAGCTTTCAATCTATGCTGCATTTTATAATTCGAATAATTGTACTTTGGTTTTGTGTTGAGAGCCTACTGTATTTGTTAGTAGTTCTTGAATATTGGTTGAAAGTTTTTTTTTTCTTTTTTCAGAAGATTAAAAAATTATCCATGACGAAGAATCTTTTAATACTTTGTAGCTTTCAATCTATGCTGCATTTTATAATTCGGATTTTGGCTGACAACTAAGTCAAAAAAGTTATAGAGCTTATGTGTTACTTTAAAATATCAATAAAAATATTTACGGTTTTTAATTGATTTTTTTAGTGAATTAATTAGACTTTTCTCCAATAATTCTGACTTTTTCAAATCGTTTTTTTCTTATTGAGATGGAACTAAGTAGAAGTTCGCGTGTCTACTTCGTCCTTAATTACCGAATATCCTAATAAAAAGCCATTATTCCTCATAAAAATATTATACTCGTTCTTTAATTGTCCAATAAATTCTTACAAGAGTTTTAAAGCAGCCCTAATATCTTTGTTTGCCAATGAAAAATTAAGCATTTTAAATGTTTAGAAGTCTTTATTGTTGTTGTTCAGGTGCGAGACTTTATTGTTCAAATTGAGAAAAATCAAATTAGTAAAAAAGAAACTTTCGGATGTTAAGAGAAATTAAGAATATGTGGCTTTAAGATATAAAGTTAGCTGAAAATAAGAGTTGACGTTTTCTTGTTTAAACTTTATTGGGGCATGCGATGTTTATAAATAAAAATATATTAGGGTCCATTTTATATTTTTAAAGACTAATGTTTACAAACTTCAAGAAATACATTTTTAAAATCTGTCTTGCGTCTAATGTTAAGTCCAAAATAATTGCATTTTTATTGTGATGGATGGGCAACTTTGATGATGGATTGGATTACAGAACTATTGTGATGGATGTATGAATTTGAAGTTCTTGTAACTAATTAACCTTAAAAAAATAATTGTTTTGTTTAAGTGACTGAAGGATAAGCAAGTTGAAACTCTAATATTATTTTTTGTTTAAAAAAACATTTTTTAGAAAATAGTTTTGAACTCTAAGGATAAAAGTGTAAAAATTTTCATACATCATTAATTTAAGGTTGTTATGAAGACTTAAAAGCTATTGGCGGATATATAGTAGAATATATAATCTTGAAGTAAATTAAAAGAACAATTTCAAGCAATCTAGTTGATATATTAAAAAAAATTACGTATGACTAATTACACAAATTTTTTTTTTTTACTTTAGATTGAAGAGTTCGCTCATAATTAATATATATATTTTTTAAATTTTACTGGAGGTGTGGCGGTTCACCACACACGCAACCTCGATATGCCATCAAACAACAAAGTGGCGCTGATTTACCATCTCGTCCCTACCAATATTCTTGATTACAACGTTTATAGTAGTATATAAGCCGAGGTAACTCATCTCCACCTTGAGGATCCTTTTGGTAGACTGTGGGTTACTAAGGCCGCTACAGTGGTGACCCGGACGTGATCGTTACCCACTCCAACGAAGCTCCTGCTAAGATGCGCTCTATCCCGGTTGCTACTCGCTGCTAATGCACTCAACGCTGCACACAACTCAAAGCTCCCCGCACGGTTCTACATCGCGCCAACGTGCTTCAGCTCAACCGCTCAGCACAACTCAAGCTCCCCGCAACTCAAGGGCCCAATGGCTTCAGCTCAACCGCAGCTCAACGCACAGCGAAGCAACCCGCGCACGGTTCTTACCTCGTTGTTTCTAGGAGGGGAGTGGTATGGCGGTTCACCACACACGCTACCTCGATATGCCATCAAACAACAAGGTGGCGCTGATTTACCATTTCGTCCCTACCAATATTCTTGATTACAACGTTTATAGTAGTATATAAGCCGAGGTAGCTCATCTCTACCTTGAGGATCCTTTTGGTAGACTGTGGGTTACTGAGGCCGCTACAGAGCGTTTAACCGTTTATATCGTGACCGAGGTTCAAATTACATGAGGCGTTACGTGGCTGTGATAAAGCTTTGTATAAATACTAGAAATAGCCAGCTGGAAGTACTCAACTGAAATTTTTAAATTAACAATAACATTTATAAATATATTAATATATTTTGTAACGTTTGTAATTTTTATTATTGCTCCAGAAACTCAATTTGGCTTATATGAATTCATTCATCCAGATTAACATTTGTTATGTAGATTGATTTTATGTCTTTTTCAAGAAAACTTTCGTTATAATACATTACAGAAACATGTGTTCAATCGCAAAAAACAAATATTGGAAAACTCATTTTCTTCTTGTAACGTGTTTATCATAGTTTCATCTAATCAATGAATACATTCTTCCCAATATTTTTGTTTATATTCATTCATTTCATTTTTTTATTAATTTCATTTTTCATTCATTTTAGTTTATTTTCTTATTATATTCTCCTGGCTGGGCTAAATTCACAAGTTAGGATTCCAAAAAACATTTTTTTTTCTGTAGAATTGGTTTTTATCTCAAATAATAAAGGGTTTTATTTTGTATTAAAAAATGTAGTTCATGACACGTCTTAACTAAACTAGTTAAGAATCTAAACTCGGGCGAGCAAATATCTCTCACCCATTACAACTTGGAAAACTTACACGAGAAAACATTTATTCAAACTTTACGAAATGTTGATATGAGTAAGTTAACGCTCAAAATTTGTAAAGTTTATATTAAAGAATAGTTAAGACTTTTTATGAGGGTGAATATTTTACGTTGCGATAAAAATATGACGTTGATAAAAACTTTTTAATGGACTTTTTTTTTGGTTTTTAAAAAGAATCTCGGTTTCATATTTTTTTAACCATAAAAGAGGACATTAGTGATTAGCTGTTAACTTTCCCAGGAAAGTAAGAATGTAAACATTTTATATTTGTCCCTGTGAAGTCTAATTTTATGCGCCACTGCTTCTGCGTTTTAGAGAATAATGATATTTAAATACATACAAGTTTTCTCATGCATTAAACTTTGTTCATGCTAGTTTAAATGTAGATTTTATTTACGGATAACCAGTTTTTACGTTTTTCCTTAAAGTAATTTTTTCAATAAAATAGTAGAAAAATAAGTTTAAAAAGTATTAGTTAAAATAGTAAGATATAGTTTAAAAGTATTTTAATATTTTTTATTGTGTTTTTTGAGTTTTTAAGTAAAATGATAAAACTCATATTTCATCAATCATAAATCTATATGTACTTTTATCACACACATAAAAATATGCTTTTAAGAAAAATACACACAAAAAAAATCACAAAAAACAAATGTTATCACTAAATGTTTAGACTCTTATTCTTTTGAAATAAAGCCACCAAAAGTTAAACATTCTTTTGCAGCCTTTTAAAATACGTTTAAAAAAAAGTAAAATGTTTTGAATTTACAATAAATCGCAGTCTTGAAAACAAATCCAATAATAAAAGGCCAAACCAATTCTTGTATTCTTAACTCTGTATACCAAAGAAAGTCGCCCCAAGAAATACAAAGAATAGAAATCGTACAAATGGCTGGCGCAAATTAAATTTGTCGCCTGAAAAGGAGCCATGTGGAAGTGCCAATTTCAAAGATTGGCGAAAAACGATAAAATTTTCTAAGCGTAAACGGTTTTCTAGAGCTTCGGTCGTTATTGTTATTTTAACATTAGTTTCCGCTTATCAATTATTAATGATCAATTTTTTTCTTGTTTTAAGTTTATTGTTGTTTTTTTAGATGTTTTGAGTGAATTAAATGATTCATTATTAAATGAATTGCCGAAGACGATATTAACGTTATTAGATTAAAGATTTCGTTGCAGAATAAATTTAAAAAACGCTCTTTAACTCGCATCCCCCCCCCCCATATTTTTCAGAAAGGTTACATAATTTTTCTCCCAAAAATTGAACGAAAGTTTAAAAAAAAATGATTACAGCTTAATAAATATATAACATAAATTTACTTAAGCATATAATTAAAATATTTTGGGTTGGTGTCTACAATTTGCTATTGAAGTTGGAAGTCGTTTAATAAATGAATTTAATTATTTTAATGAATGTAAATAAAGTAATTTTTTTTATGAATTATTGCAAAAGGTTTTGATAAAAGTTCCGTATGGTATAAACTGTTCTCTATTGTGTATTTATATATAAGATTAAACAAACTAAAAAGTTAAACTTGCGTTCTAGCAGTTTTCTCTATTTTCTGAGTTTGGATAGCACATTTTTCTGAGCAGGATTGTATGAAAACGTAAAATGAAAGATTTCATTCATTTAGCATTCGGAAGCATTTATGTTTGTAACGGTTAGAAGCTAAGGTGTCTATGGGAAATACTTCAAAGTAATGGTTATTCAATTCGATCAAACATTTAAAACTTTAACCAAGACAATTCATCTAATAAACCACTTACTTTAAGCCTTATTTAAGAAATACTCTAATTAATAATGATTCTTAATTTGAATTTTTTTTCAGATTAACGATGTCATTTTTAATGCCTTAAGATTAACAGTTCCGATATGAACTATCTCAAGAGTGTGATTAGGTAATCACGTGGAAGCATAATTCATGGAAAACGATTAATCAAATCTTTTTACCATTTACATTTTTTTTCTCGTAAATTACTGTCATATTTAAAAAAAAAATCTTAATAGGTTCAGGTTTTAGTTTTTAAGCAGAAATCCATTGCCGAATTGGCAGTTTTATTGCTGACGGTAAAGAGAATAGTCCTGTATTAATGCCCAATAAAAGATTCTTTTTATTTCGCATAGCTTTTTATTTCTTTGGAACTGAATGGAATATAATAGACGTTAATGTGATTCTTTTTTGGCTGCGAGTGAGTGGTACTTAGAAATGTTTAATTTGTAGTTACATTTCAATTGAACGGGTCACAGCCAAAGAGTGGATTATTTGTTAGAATGTATCTTTTAGTTTGCAGTTTAGTACCTTCGAACTTTTAATCCAACAGATTTACTAAATATGGTCCAATCACATCACCGCAATAGTCAAATTTAATCATGCATGTATGTAGCTCCCATTGTACAAAAAGTGAATGTATCATTTTTTAAAAACTTGTTATAGCAATTTATTTTATATCTGGGAGTATTTCTTCAGGAACGGCATTGGTTAATTAGGCTTGTACATAGTTAGAATAATTACTGTGCCATGTAACTTAATTCTTTTATTTTAAAATTAGCATTAAAAACGGATTGAGCTTGATCTGTGGGAAACTAAGAGGTAGTGGAATATTAAATAAAAATAGGTAATAGACTAACTTGTTTAACATTTTAACTTTTGTATTTTACTTATCCAGATACGTATTCTTTATAATTTTTTTCCATCTGTCTACCTACCAGTCGACAGTCGGCTCTTTAAAGTAGCATTGAAAATTTTATTAATTTAAATTGGTGTTGCCTCATCAACAATCGCATGCGAAACTTTATCTAAAACGAATATTGGAATGAAACCTCATCTATATGAACCTGATAATGGAATGACGTCAAAATATATAGCACAATTTGATTCTTTGATGATTCGTTAGAAAAGTCAGATACTATCTTTTATATTTTTTTTTGGTCTTCTTGCCAATTCGTATCACAAGAATTTCAATGAGTATAAAAAATAACTAGAAAGTAGCTATTCTTTCAGAACTTTTTGTTCATTTCAGTGTCTTTGACCATTGCATCAATTATATGGCAAAGTGACATTTAACTTTTATAACACAATGAATACATTTTTAGATACGAGTAACAATGCCATTCGTTCTACAAGCGTCATAAACATCAATAACATCTGCTATTTACGGAACTAATTTCTCATTGTTTCCGAAATAAGTGATTGCTTCATATTCCAACTGTCATCTAAATTGATCCCATCTCATAAAAAAGTCATTAGTGCCTCTTTGCTTGAAGCATTCTTTTTCAGAAATAACAAAAAAATAACCACTTAACCTTTCCATTGCAAATTTAGGCGCCAATTATTAATTTTTAAAAAAACTTTTTCTTCTCCCCGCTATTTTTCTTAAGTTATTCCCATTCAGCCCCTTTGGCCTGATTTATTTCACAAAGGGCCGAGATATGACAGCCCCAGATTAATGCGAATTATTAAAAATCCCCCCTCAAGCGATCGCAGCGCCGCCTAGCGCCGGAAAAATGTTTTCCCGGACAAAACGCTCGTACAAACCTGGAATCGGGAAAATTTCAGGAGAATCTTGGCCGTTTTCCCGGTTGCGTTAGGTCGTGTGTGGAACGGTTCTCCCGTTTGGTTCCCTCCTCGTGGTTTTTCGATTACGATTAAATTGTGATGCGTTATCGTCTGCTGATATCTTATTCGTCGAAGGAAAAGAATATTACATGTTTTTCTTCGGATGGAGTTATTGTGTGTGGTTAGGGATATTTTTATCAATCAAATGTGGATCACGTGGAATGTGAAATGTGAAGCATCATTTGGATATTTGAAATGCTTTATTCTCACTTGGCTGTTATTGTTTGGGTATTTTATATAATTCCACCATGTAGTTTTTAAGGAGTATTTGATCTAGGCATTTTAGTTGTAATTTTTATTTTGGGAAAATATATTTTTTAATTTTTAGTTCTACACCGATTTTTTTTAAACAAGCAATTTCATTTTTGTGGAAATATTTAAAAACGTTTTGAATTTACTATTTAAAATATTAAAAATCTTATTAGTTGTAGAAAAAGCAAACGTTGCATGTTTAATTTATTTAAAAAATTACTCTGTGGTGCGTATTTCTTACCTTGACAAACAAAATCTTTTGGAAATACGAATTAATTACCTGTAATGTTCCAAAAACTATCTTTACAAGTTTGTAGGTCTTAAGTTTGATAGCTACATTTTTAATTTCCTACTTGAAATTTTTCAGTCAAAGTTTTTTAAATGAAAATACTAGACTTTTTTAGGAAATGTTGTATTGCAATTGAGATAAATCTTCTAGCAACAATTCTATAGAAAAAAATAAGCTTGAATATTTCTACATTATATAATAAGATGAATCATACAACTTATAAAAATATACCTTACGTACTGCATTCTTAGCCACCTGGAAAAAAAGTCTTTCTATCAATAATTCAACAAAACCATCTGTATGTTACATGTTACACAACATAAGTTGTTTTGTAGCCGAGACTATGTGTGTTTAAACTGTGTGTTGTCTTGGGAATATGTGTTTTGAGAAGTAATGAATGTGTTAAGTGAACCCTAAGGATTAACGAAGATGTGAAACATTGTTGGAAATAATAAATATTTAGAGAAGTAATGAATGTGTTAAGTGAACCCTAAGGATTAACGAAGATGTGAAACATTGTTGGAATTAATAAATATTTAGAGAAGTAATGAATGTGTTAAGTGAACCCTAAGGATTAACGAAGATGTGAAACATTGTTGGAAATAATAAATATTTAGAGAAGTAATGAATGTGTTAAGTGAACCCTAAGGATTAACGAAGATGTGAAACATTGTTGGAATTAATAAATATTTAGTGTTTGGATTAATAAGTATTACATCAAAATGATTTACCGGTATATGTACTTCCTGAAAAACAGCCAGGGAAAGTCCTCCAAGGGAAGTTCAGCAAAATGTAAGTAGTAAAAAAATAATTAACGTACACATTTATTTTGCTCTTTAAATAATTAAAGAGATTAGTGAAAGAACGTGCTGTGTAACATTTAAAAAAAATTGTTTATGTAAACGTTGTTCCCTTCTTTAAAGATATCAGGTTTTCCATTTTTCATAAACTTTTAATTAAGTCCATTTTTTATGGTTTGCAAGTGCTGGTTTTAAGGGGGAATAGGCGCGCTGGACCGCGGGTCTCCAAACTGAATGACCTCAGTGTTAATCCAATGGGAAAAAAACTATTTTCTCTGCCACATTTCTTCGGCTGTATTGAATATTTTTACTAACTGTTTTTTTAAATAATAAATGTATAGATAACTTACAGGTCTCTATCTTCCTAATTTTTGAAATTGCTTCGAATATTTTGTGTAAAATTATTTATTGAAAATTAAAAAAAAATATTCGAACCAATTTCAAAAAGTGGGAAGGTCGGGACCTGTAAGTCAGCTACATTTTTCACATAAAAAACCGCTAGTAAAAATATTCAATACAGCCGGAGAAATGTGGCAGAGAAAATATTTTTTTCTCCATAGGATTAACAATGGTGCACTTTGCTTTGGAGACCCCCGGTCCAGCGCGCCCATTCCCCCTTAACCGATCTAAGGGTAAACTAAAAACTTAACTACTTTTCGGATTCATCTTTTTATCACATAATACATTCTGCCACTGAGCTCTTCAAATTATTAGTGTGTACAACTATTTGAGGGGTACATGTATTCGTATAGAAATTGCATCAGATTTTTAGCTATAGAAGTAATTAAGTATAGACTAATTATATAACTTGATAAGTTTTTAAGAATCGTGTTGCGTTGTAAAACCATTTAGAGCAGAAATGTAATTAGATTTCGCTAAATGAAAATTATGCTACAAATTTAATCTTCATTTATTCTTAATAAACCGTTTTAGATAATTAAACAATTTTTTTTATAAATATTAAAAACGAGTATGGAAGCAAAACATTTTGGATTATCAATTTTAATTGTATTTAAATTATATTTAAAGATACTATTTTGAATTGCCCATCAGTTGTTACTTAAAATTAAATACTTATAAAGTTGTCTGAAAAGTATAGAGAATAAATTAATATTGTTATGTGAAAAAAAAAAACGTCAAGAAAGTTTTTAAACCTTTAGTTTTGCTAAATGTAAAATATTCAGATTTTTTTCCCTATGTATCTTATATTAAAAGAAAACGTAGATATTTTTTTTTCTTGAAACTTATTTCTCGAAATATCGTTTGCGGGTTGAACTCTAATAATAACAAAAATTAAACATACCCCCAATTGAAAATTCTATTCAAAAGCTTATGCTCGTTCTGTAAAATAAAAGTCTTTCGAGTTAAATGTCTTAAACTCTAAACGACATAATAAACCTTTTTAAAGACTAAAACGTTCAATTAAACAATCGTGTTTCATTCAATCGACGTTTTTTTTTAACTCGCAATCTCATCTTAGTAGTTTTGTCCCTCAATTGTCAACTCCATTTAGAAAATTGTCTTTTAAACTCCTCAGCAGTTTTTTTAAAGCTTTTTTTGTGTTAATTTTTTTTAAAACCTAACAGAGTTAGATGAAAACTTTTTCTTACATTTCTGTCTTTTTTTAGATTCTAAAAGTTTTTATTAAACTTCTCATCACAACTTAATTTTTCGAGTTCATTTGTGTTTTTTTTTTCTTCCTCGTGGTTTCGATGATGGGCTGTTTTTACTGAAATTATTGTATTACTATTTTGTTACAAAGCTTTTTAAAGTGTTTTTATATACGAAATTAACGCGGTGTATATATTGAGCTGGCAAGTTTTTCGCATTCTAAGTTTTAAACATCTATTCAGATACTTTTATTAGATCACCGAAAAGGAAATCGACATCGTTTTGACCGTATATTAGCTGCGTTTAAGTTCTGCGATGAGTAACCAAGAAGGTTAGTTTGAATTATCGTCGCACTAGAGCTACTCGAGGGCTATTGGCGACGGGCGTCGTATTTTAGAACCACAGTCAAGGGACGAGCCGGCACCTGAGTAGGCACCAACGCAACCGTTAAGGGCGACATCGTAGGCAGCGTTAGGACTTTGAAGGATATTTAACGTGCACTCCTGCCACACGGGGTATTATTCGTCGGACATTTTTGGCTGCACGGGCCGTTTATAGGTCGGCAGTTATTTTGGCGGTGCCCTAACCTGGGACCTTCCGCATGCTAGGCGAATGCCTAACCGACTGGGCTCCCCAGCCCCCAGTAATCAAGAAGACCAAAGCTATCCTGGGAAGCCTTGTGTTCTCAAACGGTCTTTCATGCTACAGAAAAAAACTTGCATTCCACTGGCCTGTTTGAGCACAAATATTGTGTAAAAATGGCAATATAGCAATTTCGTGTTGCTTCAATAAAAGTTTTTCGAAAATATGTATAACAAAATTATAATTATTTTAAAGTGCTATTTTTTAAACTTAAGTATAGCCATTTATCCGAAATGTTTAAGAACAAATGTTGAACTACATTTCGGAAGAATACATGCGTGCTGCGTCTTCAACACAATTTTTGTAAATCTTCAACAATCTCACCTTTAGTCATACCACCGTGTCCCTAATTTATTGTGATTGAGTGCTCGCTGACGTGTCGGCATCGTCACTTGACTGCAACTAAAAATTACGAATTCTTTATCTTGTAGTCTGTCCATTTATAACTCTAATTCGACTTAGTCCAACTATTCGCTAGCAAGGCAAACCTAGGAAGTATAAACCATTTCAGATCTAGTACCAAATTCACTTTCTTTACAGAAATCTAGAACCATCCACATAGACCTATCCTGGTATTTTTAACATTACCTCCAGCACAGCGCCTTTGCGTGGCCAGAATCGGGATAGCGTGCATCGGGGCATAACGGAATCACCTGCTTATTTCGGCAAAAACAGTTGAGTTGGAAAACTTGCTGGGTTAGAGGAAGATAAAAATCTGTTTTTCCTGCGCTTTTCCGGAATTTTAGTTGGTATTTTTCCGGTTTGTTTCGTGGGAGCTAGGAATCGCAGGTGTTTTGAAGGTGGGTCGATAGCCTTTAAAAAAGATAAAAAAACGATTTTCGAATGCTCGTGATTTATTTTTCCGATATATGGGGATAGGAAAGTCCTTTTTAGAAAAAATATTTTTTTTGAAATGTTTATTTTCCCTTGTATGGGGATTGTTGAATGAATGAGGGTAGTGGTTTATAGTAGGGAGCCTTTCGGCGTTCTTTCGATGTTGAAGATTTTTGTTGACGCGTAAAATCTCATTGAAATAGCACTATCGAATCCTTAGTTCACCTTGCCTTAAAACTTGATCTGATCAGAAGTAAAAGTTTTCAGGTTAGAGTGATATGGGGTGATAAATTAGGTGATTCTTAATACTAAAATGTCATTATTTTAAATCCAATTGGTGTTAATAATAAGGAACGGTAATGAATAAAATACTGTTTTAGTTAATAAAAAAGTTTTATTCATAATACTAAACACATTTTATTACTAATGACCAATTGTTATTATTCATGGTAACCAAATACTATTAACAAGAACCGATTGTTAACAATTATTTTAACAATCTTTTTTTTTTTTTTGGTGAAGGGATTTGACCCCAACAATAAAATTAATTATACATAATTTACTACGAAACGCTAACATTAAAAATGACTTGAAAAAGTTGATTTATCATATCCAATGAGGCGATTGTTTACTAAGCAATTCGTTTGATTATAAAACGTATATTAAGCGCTACAGGCATTTATGTTTAAAAAAAATTATGTATTATAATTTCCTAAATGTAAATTTCCTATAACTTGTTTATTAAACAGAATTAATTCAATGATTGTGTGTGTTTTTAGACTACTTAATATTATTCGTTGACATTTTCCTTCAGGCAATTAATATTAGTCAACAAATGCCAATATTAACATACGAGTAAATTGATTATGGAGAGCTCCTAAATTATTTAAGCTTCAACCTGATTTTAAAAAAAAATAATGCATGGATAACTGATAGTAGAGTTTCGTTGATATTTTCTATTATTTAGATTGAAATTTATACGTAATTTAATACAAATTTAAAAAAATCCTGTTTTAATTAGTTTTGAATTCATGTTGAGTACCATGTAGTCTACTTCCGAACATACAATTGAAGAGTTTAGTGGAAGAACGTGCCAAGAGACAATTTTGAAAAAAATTGAGATTTTTGTGTCAATGAACACACGTTAATCACTCCTCTATATAAAGATAACAAGATTCCTCTTTTTCATAAACTTTAAGTTGGTTGGTAGACATATATTTTTAGGCTTGTGTGCTTGGTCACAAAGACCCGCTTATAAACAATCGTCAAGAAGGACGGACACGACATACACATATATGACAGATGCTGCCATCTGTCGCCACCTCCACAATTTAGACATGTCCCTGAAGGGGAGGGAAATAGTCTCCAGGGACCTGTACCCGTGGGAAACTTCGCAATGACCGCCCACTGGACTTTCGGACCCAACAGATTTAACGAGCACGTACTCCGCATATACTCGACAAACACAAACATCCATGCCTTACCGGGATTCGAACCCGAACCCAGAGGCTCCAAAGACCCTAGCTCCCCAACCGTTGCGCCGCTGGGTCGGCTTTAAGTTAAGTATATTGTTTAGAAATTGCCGTTTTTAACGTATCTATATGCAAACGAAAATCTTTAAAGCTCTTTATCTCGTTTTCACCTTTTTGTCACTTAGCATGTTCTTCCACTAAGCTCTTCAATTATGCCATCAAAATTTACATAAAATATAACAAAAAAATTGCCTTTTTAGTTTATGAGGTAGAAAAACACGTAGTTTTTTTTTATGGTGGCTGCTTAAATGGGTATTTTATATCTTTTGTATGGCTAATTAAAATTCTAGATATTTCGCCCACATTAGAAATACTATAATAAATGCGAATAGTATCATTAAATAAGAGTCAAAACTTTTTGCTTCAGATATTTTTTTCTTATTTTGACTAGATTCTTTTATCCGATTTTTAATTATTCTCATAAATATTTCGATGCTCATGCTATACGCTACGTGGCAATAAATTATTTAATTAAATTTGTTTAATTGAATTTAATTAAATGAATTGCTTTTATTTTAACGTAGTTTTTGGTTTACATTGTTAAAACATACGCTTGTTTAAATTTAAATTAAACTTATTTTTTATGTAAATATTAGTTGAAAAATTAATGGATTTTTTAAGTTTATATTTTATTCAGCAAAATTATCATATATCAAATTTAAAAGTTAATCTTTTTAGTTTAACTTTTTTAATGTTCTTAGACGCATCGTGTTGTATTGTGAATTTTAAAACGTGATATGAAGATGACTGACTGTACATTCTACAACGCGTGAATTGCTTCTCATCGATTGAGAACACTTTGGTTAAGCTTTTATTCTCCTTAATACATCTTTATTAAACATGGTCAAGGTTTTTTTCAATTGTCATCATTTAGAAGTAACACATGTCTTTACTTATAAAGTAAATAATTAGTCAAGTAGTAAGTTATTACTATGATTTTAGTTGTGCTCTAAACTTCTCTTAAGAACCAAAATTTCTCAAAACTATGGTAGTTATATCTTCAAGTTTGAAATATCATCGCACTAGATCTACACGAGGGCTATTGGCGACGGGCGTCATATTTTAGAACCACAGTCAAGTGACGAGCCGACACCTGAGTAGCCACCCAACGCAATCGTTAAGGGCGACATCGTATGCAGCGTTAGGACTTTGAATGATATTTAACGTACACTCCCTCTACACGGGGTATTATTCGTCGGACATTTTTGGCTGCACGGGCCGTTTATAAACCGGCGGTTATTTTTGCGATGCCCGGACCCGAACCTGGGACCATCCGCATGCTAGGCGAACGCCTATCCGACTGGGCTCCCCATCCCCAAAGTTATATCTAGTCTAGCTCTCATGATAGTTTACCCGAAATTCAGCTTATTGTACTCGCATGCAGTGAGCTCTAACAAGACGTAGTATTTATCGTAATAACCAATTAAGCCCAACGATACCACAACCCATAGTACGGTCCACTAAACGACCCAATTGTCTCCCATACAAATTTAGCCTATAATATCAGCCAATATCCAACGACCGGAATAAAGTAGACTGAGTAACTAATTGTGTAATAAGAAATAGTTGGGTAGGTTAAACATTTCTTCACCCAATTGGCGAGAAAGGTTTATTTTTGGTGACTATTTACTCCGCTGTTTTATGTACGCTATCATGTTAAACGACAATTTATATTTGTTTCAAAAGTTTTTGTTATCAGAAAATACATTTGACTTTTAATATTAATGTAATAAACAGATGAAGAAATTTGACTAGCGATATTTGTCAATTATAATAAGGAATTTGGTTAATTATATATCAATGGTAATTATCCACTTATTTTAAGTGTTTAAAAGTATTGTAAACTCGCCAAGTCGTTGCATTCAAGCTCTGGATACCATGGCATAAAAACATTTAATACAAATATCATTAAAAAATCATAACAATTTCAAAATTTGAATACTAATATAAATAAAAACCATAAAATATCTTATTTTAAAAACACGCAAAACATTGGCCAAACACGTGACTTAGGTAAAATATATCCACTCGTGTTTGATCTTTTTCGGTTTGCATTGCTCAATATATCCATTATCTGAAGTCTTTGTTATTAACGCTAAAGGAAATTGACCCGTTTCTCACAGAGACACTTATATTGTGATATTCTTTGACAAGAAAAGGTGCAACTCATTAGATGCGTTACAGATTTACTTTCTGGTAACAGATGCTGCTACAAAACTCTTTTTCCAGATTAGTTTTCCGATAGATATTTTTCATTATTTTCCAGATAAAATAGGAAAGTGGTAGACAGATTTTGATAAACTTTTCTGGACTATCTTTTTGATTGTTGGAATGTTCTTTAGATTCTAATAATTCATTTTTTTTAATAATCGGTTACTTTTTAAAGTTTTTTTGTTAGGTTGTTTGAATTGCGTTTTTGAAGATTAGTTATTGAAAAAAGATTTTTGTATTTATTTGAAATGATAAATGTATTTATCTTGTAAGCATAATTTGGACTGTTTGTTCCGATTTTTTTTTCGAAGCCAATGATTTTGGAAATACTTTCTTTGTTTGATAATTCATCGCTATGATATATCAAATAGTTATTTCGAAATTCGATCAATACACATTTTTTTTAGATTTTTTTTATCTAAGGCTTGGTTTTAGAAAATTGAATTTGAAATTTCTGTAGTAAAATGAACTTAATATCATTTGTACTCTGAATATTTGTGTGCTTATGCAACATTTCACTACTTTAAGTTTTATTAGATTTGGTTTATGTTAAATTAATATCGCGATAGAGCCACACGAGAACTATTGGCGACTTTCGCAATTTATTCAAGAGACCAAACCTACACCTAACGCAATTTTTTAGCGACATCGTTCGCTGTGCCATGACTTAGGACAACGTCAGATTTAACCGTCACCAATCCCACATACACTCTTAAAACAAACGAGCGGTTTTAACTCAGTCTGAGTTAATTTCCACTCCTTTCCGTGCCGAAAATGCACTTCCCCTATGGGAGTGGATTTCACTCTTTTTGCGGAGTGGGTATAGGAAATAAAAGAGAACAATCTACGTCCTACATTCTTAAAACGAGCGGTTTTAACTCTGTCTGAGTTAATTTCCACTCCTTTCCGGTGCCGAAAATTCACTTCCCCTATAGGAGTGGATTTCACTTTTTTGTTTTAAGAGTGTACTCATCGTTATTTACTGGCGAAATGTTTTTGCAGTCCAGCACGGTCATAAGATGGCTAACTCGAGGACAGAACTCCAGATAATATCTTCGGTGGCATGAAGCCACGTCGGCAACATTTAATGAAGAAAAAATATATCTTTCAATTTGCAACAATAATGCTATTTATATCTCACGGCTTTGTTTTACCATTTCACTCCATCAAGCAGTCAACTCTAAACAACCGTATGGCGCATATAAAATACTGCTTCTGGGGTGAAATTTTTTTCTTTCATAAGTATTTTTTTTTGCACTGCAAAAAAGATGTCCGGAAGAATGAAGTCATTTCTCGTATCACCAAACAGCAATACTTCATTTGCGAAGCCCTGGGCTTGTAACGATTTTTTTTCTCCGAAAACCCCGTCTAACCAACCGTGCCCTGGCCGTACCTCGGATGAGAGGCACGTATGATGAATTGTCTTGTTTCATTTCTCTTAAAAATTTTCCAGACTCTTTCCTTTTGTGTACGACTGTCCCCTTTCAGGAGTTGTCACAAAAGTGTGTACACTGGAGCGTACATCCAAAACAATGGAAGTTTATATTTTTGTTAATATTTTTTGTTATTGTCACGGAGCAATGTTTTGTTTTCTCGTTGGAGATGTAAAAGACTAAGCTGCACTGTTACAAAACTTTTGTACTGGGTTGCTACGGGATGGAATTTTCTTCATATCTTTTCTTCGCTTTTTCGGGGCATCCAAGTTGCGATTGTACCGTAAAAACGGTAAATGCACGTGTGGTGAATCTTATTTAATTTAATTTCTATTAACTTTCTTTGTTTCGGCACCCCATTTTAAGCCCCATTTTTGGGAAGTAAAACTTGTGCACAGGGTACTTATCTTTGCACCTGAATACTGTAAAATTACGAACTAAAACTAAAGTTCTGTCAATCAAATTTCTCACCCAATAGTATAAATTCTTATATATTCTTTTAACCAATCCCTGCATCATAAAGGCGGGACAAATTCATTCCCATTGAGATTCGAACCGAACAAGACATCACTTTTGCTCCTACTTTCAAGCCAAAAGGACCTGTGATGTTCTAAGCCATGATTTTCTTGTTATTTAAAACCTTCTGATCATTCCAACATTTATTCATCAACAACACCGGTCACCACGCCTCACACGCTCTAAATAGTGATGGCAGGTTGTACAATCTCAATTAATACTTCTGTAAAATAATTGCAGCATCATGGGCTGACTCGAATAACTCAATTTCTAAGGAGCTTTTGCGGCCTATCCAATGTTGGGATTGTACCGTAAGAACGGTAAATCCACGCTCCAAATAGTGGTGGAAACTAGAAAATTCCAGGATTCCGGTGGGATCATGCGCCAATAATTTTTAAACTGTACGTTATATATTAGCACTACAAAATGATCGATCTTATAAGGAAATATTGTTGCATAATCACAGCTAATATTGCTGTAAAAACTATTTACAGCATCATGGGGGCTGATTCTGGACAACGAAATTTCTAAAGATATCCTTTCTTACGTATTTTGGGACCAAATAACGAATTTCATATAATTTGAATAAAATTCCATTTATAATCTTATATCCTTAATTATGCTATTGTTATTAATCTTTGCAAATTAATTTTCATAGTATGCAAATAGGTTCCCCCTTCTTTAGTTTAGAGTGGTTTCCATTTAGATGAAGTTAAGTAACATGGCGTCTATCCATTTAATTACCATTAATTTAAAAAAATATGATTTGCGAAATAAATTACTTTAGTTCTAGCTTTCCCTTTTTAAAAAAATAATATGGCTTTATAACTGTTAACTGTTCTGTTTCTTATTAACTGTTCTATACAAATAACTGAAATATTGATATTGTTTCTAACCGTGTTCCAGAATGCTGATTTTGAAGCGATGTCGAGATAGTTTAGTGTATCGTTGTTTCATTAGTCGCTGGCAATTATGTCATTCTGTTGCTAATTTGTTTTGTCAGTGTTTATATGGTTGAGAACATCGACATACATTATTGTCTATCATTTTAAGGTATTAAAGATTTTAAAAAGTATAAGTAAAAAATTACATCTTTAAAAAATGCCTTTTTATTCTGGCGTTGTTGTTTTTTGCATTTCACAATTTCAAGAATGGCTAACACTTGAAAAGTCAATTTGTATAAAAAGTGAATTTTGAGTTTTACATTGTTTTCGTTTTAATATGTATCCTAATTTTTGATACAATGTATATTTGATATCATGTTCAAAAAATTACATCTTTAAAAAATACCTTTTTATATTCTGGCGTGTGTTTTTTTTGCATTTCAAAATTTCAAGAATGGCTAACACTTGAAAAGTCAATTTGTATAAAAAAGTGAATTTTGAGTTTTACATTGTTTTCGTTTTAATATGTATCTTAATTTTTTATACAATGTATATTTGATATCATGTTCTTTTATTTGATAAAATCTGTGTTAATAATGATTAATGACTTGGCTATTTTTTAGATTGTAATTAATCTTGTAAAAAGTTAGTCAACCAACTCTAGAGATTTTCTTTAAATCTGTTTTTGTCAAAACAAAGACTGAAGAAAAGTTGATGAAAAATGTTAAATGCCATCCTGATGATTAATTGACATAACTTAACGATTATCAATAGTTTATTACGTAACAAAAACTTTTTGAGCATGCATTAATGCTATATATTTGTGTTGAGAAGCGTTACAAATTTTTGCTTTGTACTAAATATGTGGAAGAAAAAAAAACACATTTGACACATAAGATTATTTTTTTTACTCTCCACATTTCGTGATGTAGCCCTTAACGGTTGCGTTGGGTGCCAACTCAGGTGTCGGCTCGTCACCTGACTGTGGTTCTAAAATACGACGCCCGTCGCCAATAACCCTCTAGTGCTATGATAATTTAAACTAAACTAAACCTCCACATTTCGTTGTATGTCATATTATTTTGACTTTCGTTGCATTTTTTCATAAAGTTATTGAAGATAATTGGATAGAACATTGAACAACCAGGTCGTTAGTTAGATTTAAGGGTTAATTTGGAATGTTATATTCACGATGCCAGACCTGAACCTGGGACCTTCCGCATGCAAGGTGAACGCCTTAACCGATTGTGGTCCCCAGGCCTGTTATGGGTAGAAGTAATAAATGTGTATTACACTGTAAAAATGTAACACACCAGTATTTCTTTTTTTAAGTTTTAGTGTTTGGAATTATTTATAGTTTTAATAGTATCGTAATTTATAGAAAATGTCCAACCCCTAGGCTTCATTCTGTGCCTTAGGCTTCATTCTGTGATTAGAATCTCTGATGATTTGATTTACATATATTTTCCTTTAAAAATTCCCTTTCCCGTTGTTAAAGTGTTTAAAATTAAATTTGAGTTTACTTTGCATGGCTGAAAATGCATTGGTATTGCAGTGGATTGAACATATTTAAGTTGTTCTCTCAAAATGAAATTAGGTTTTAATAAGGACGCGACAATACTCTTTAATTAAGTTTTGAAAGATAATTCACGACTTTAATTTGATGCATCTTTTATTTAATCCGTGTTTTAGTTTATGAATTTTACCGTTAAAAGTATTTTAGACTATCCAGCAATCTTATTTAGTTGTTTGTGTCGTCAAAGGAAGTTATCTTAAAATAAATTATCATCGTTTGTTTGTATAAATTTTGTGAATGTGATTTTCTTAACACGCATACATATTTTATTCTTCTAAATCAACTCATTACCAGGAAGTAGTCTATAGTTACCAGTAGTTATCTTGTTAATTTCTGATTAAGATATTTAAAAGCTACTAGTTTCAAAACAGCTTAAGAGGGATTGTCAGTCCCATAGAGGTAATGCTTTAGTTTTGGAATCACAACTTCCGCAGAAGTATTGCTTTGCCACGTTAGCCATTTTCCCCCAGGTATGGGAAACAACATAACATCGAAATGAAACAAATTTGAAACGAAAATATTATCTAGTTATTTAATTATATATTTTTGAAGTTTTAAAATACCCCAAATGCCCAGCAGATGGCGACACTATTTTAAAACTGTATCAATTAATAATTTAATAACCGGATGTTATTTTCTTTTCAATTTTGTTTTAAATTGATGTTATGAGGATTCCCATACCTGGTGAAAATGGGATAACATGGCAAAGCAATTATTTTGCAAAAGTTGTGCTTTCAAAACTAATTTATTAGCTCTATGGGACTGACAGTCCCTCTTAAAGGTAGTGATTCCCGCTGCCATTCCACAGGCCCGAGGATTGAATCCCAGAGTTTCGCTCAACCTTTCCTCCCATAATTGAGTCGATGAAATGGAGACCAAGCATTCTTGGGAACTAAACACTTTAAGGTAACAGGGAACAAAACGACCACTCAAAATATCAAATTTTCGTTTAAACTTTAGTTACTGAATCGTGCCTTTACGAAAAAACTTCTATGATGCACATTTGAATATGAGACAGGAGTTTGCAAATTTGGTAGTTAATTTCAATATAACTTTTTTGCCAGCTTTAAATGTCATTATTCCCAAACACCAATTTTCAGCCTTAAGGTACACTTTTCTCTTTTTCTATTTTACTAGAAGGGTTGACATTTTCTGTGATGTCGTATACATGTCTATTTTACACAGTGAACCAAAAATATTACAAAAAATATTAAGTGAGTTAAAATAAAACGTTTTTTCTAATTTAAGAAATGCGCAAAATTGTAATTAGATTTATAACTTAAAATTATGAATGTTTTATCGTCACACTTGTGGTTCAATGGGTTGAATGGACTTTTTTTATTTCTATAAAAAATTATTTTCAGATACACGCTATAGTTGGGCTGGAAAGTGTACCTAAAAGTTAAAAATCGGTGTTTTAAAATAATGACATACGAAACTGGAAACAGTTATATTGAAATTAACTACCAAATTTGCGAACTCCAACCCCATATTCAGATGCGTATTATATGAAGAATTTCGTAAATACTCATTTTAGTGATCGAAAGTTAAAATGAAAATTTGATATTTTGAAGCGTCGTTTTGTCCCCTGTCCCCTTAAGTTTCCAAACAGAGTTCGTTGCTAATATTTAAATAGTTAAGTAATAATAAATTATTCGATAACTTACTTTTCCCTTGTCTTCTTTCTGTTCAACAAGAATGTATGCATTGCCTTTTCTATGTACAAAACATTTTCTATATGTTTAAACAATGAAAAATAATAATTTGCATCCCTCTATGTATGTATAGAGAACCAACTCCTTTTACCAAATGCCTTTTCAGAGCTAAGAATGCATGTATTTTCTCACTACTTTTGAGTTAAACTAAATCATAATGGGCCGTGAGATTTAAATTATCTTTTTGGATCCTGCTCAAGAAATGCTGCAACTGTGTGTACTGTGTATGGGGAGGAAAAGCTTCTCTTTTATGTCCATACTTACTGTATTTTCTGCTTTGCTGGCCACTTTTTTTTCTTTAAACGTTTTCGCAAAACTTAAGAATTTCCAATGTTAGGAGATATTTAAAATTTGTTACGTTGAATTATCGTCACACTAAAGCTTCCCGAGGGCTATTGGCGACTTTTAAAAATGGAATCTGTGAGTTTAGATCTTGGTAGACTGGATTTTCGTATAATTTCATTTTACTGACTTTACTTACTAGCATAGAGATCTCCCAGTTTAAAGATATTTGAATTCCAACTTATTTAAATTGCATTTGAACACTGTTTCGTCAAATTTGCTCCTAAGGTGTTGGCATTATTATAGGAGGCGATTATAAGTGGTAGTTACTGACTAAAATCCTCTTGTTTCTTAATATCATCCTGTCTTGTTAACTAAAACTTCTATTGTTGAAATCAAATAGACCAATCAATTTATTTTTTACATTTCAAATGTATTTGCGCTTCAGAATTTTGTTCTTTGAAATGACGACGTGAGTTGTGCGCTTTGCAGAATCTTGTTGATATTCTCATCACGTCAGTTCAGTTCATGTCCGTAATTGAATTTTCTTACGTTTGCTTTTTTAAGGAAAATATAATCCCATACTTTAATATCCTCCAGTCTAAAGACTACAGTTGTTGCTTGTTTTATGTGTTTATTCTTTTAAAATTGTCATATGTTGTCATAAGAAAGACTTATTAATTTTTTTTTTGTAGTTTATTTGTGTTTGTTCTTTATTACCGTATAAAATAGAACTATATGAGAATACATTTCGAAGGCATCATTTCATTGAATGGGGGAAAATTTATTTAAGTGAAATTTATATTTTTGAAATTAATAAACAATGAATTTTTTTAATTAACTAAATTGCATAACTAATTATATAAAAGTTAACGGCTTCTAGAAATTAAGCAACCAAAATTAAAAAAAATTAATTACATAAAATTTAAGGATATTTCAATTACGATTAAAAATAGATACTTTTTGCTATGTTTCAAAATAAAATAGTATGATTCAGAATATATTTTTTGGAATTTTAAGTTTCATTTTTAAAATTAACTTTAAAAAAATCCCATATTTCTCTTTCTTTTTTTTTAGATCCCTGTGCCATAAGCTGTCCAGATAATATAAAAAAAATCTACCAATATTCCGAAATTTCGAGTTTATAATACCTAGTGTTTAAATACCTAGTGTTACACCGAGTGGTTAAATAGCTAGATTCTTTTACCGCTCATGTTGGTAATTCTGAAGTAAATACTCCAATTTCCTACTTGCGGACACCCCAAAACAAGTGACATTCGAAGTCCGAGGAAATCCATCTGAAGATTACTTTAGCAATCGAACTTGAAACAGATCATTTTATTAGATCTTGAACAGATCCTTTTATTAGATCTTGAACAAATCCTTTTATTAGATCTTGAACAAATCCCAACATCCCAAGTTTCCCACACTAAACGGACAATGTAAGAAATACCAATCCACATCAGTATTTGTACTTGCAGGAGATATTAGTAGATTTCCAATATTTTCGAGTTGATTGGTTTCTAGTGAATTTCTATTTCTAGTGAGTTCTATTTGAATAATATTCCTTTCGGGTCTAAATTATATTCCGTATGTAATTTAGCGTTTTAGTATTTATTTAAATCTGTTAGAATTTATCTTTTAAGAAATAAATAGCTTTCAAGTATCGCTGCCTCCAGATATGACAACGCTATTTTGACTGAAACGTTAGCTTCCAAATTAAAGCTCGGTTTTTCATAAATTCTTTAACCAAATTATATAGAAATTAGAATTGAGATAATAGATACTTGTTTTTTTTGCACATTTTCCACTACCAGTCTTTCTTCCCTTTAATCATATCCTTCTAGGGATTAAGACTCATAAACCCGTCACCACCTGTCAGGTTTGACAGGTGGTGTCAGGTTTGACCACCTGTCAGGTTTTCCAGCAACACAAATACTTTTTAAAATTTATAATTTTAATAACGTTATTAAATTTTAAAATTTAAAGCATGGGGGAGCCATTTATAACAATCTACTACAAATATGTATATATTTTTTAAATTTAAGAAATTAAATTTTCTATTTAAGATATTAGATTTTCAATTAAAATTTTTAATTTAAATTTCATTCAGTGAAAGCCACTTCAGTCAATTTGCTTATTTCTCAGAGGGATATAGGATACTATTAGATATTTAAAAAGAAATCCCTACTGTACTGGAGCATATTAAATATTTAAAATTGAAAAAAAAGCATGAACATTACGATTTTTCTGTTGAATTTTAAACTGGGAATCGTAAACAGTCATTTATGTATAACTTTTGCTTATGGAATGTAACTTTGTAAAAAAAATAATAATATAACGTTATAAGTTATCGGACCGGATTTATTTTTCATTAAATATTACATTAACTTACTCTCACCGCACTATTAGGAATTAAAAAGTTGTACATGCCACAATTTTGGCATATTTTAAGGAAATTTTCTGACAACGTTCTTCCCACTCATTGAAATCGAACCATTTTTTAATCAAGGGTTTAAGGTTTTTTTTTTAATTTAAGGGTTTAACATTAAAACTGGAATCCTCTGCAACTTTCATGGAAATATAAAATCTTAACTCTTAGGAAATTCAAACTCTGAATTAATACTGAAAACCCCTTTGAATAAAAGTACATTTCAGATAAATCGATAACATCATTCATCACCAAATGTGTCCAATTCGGAAATTCATGTTCAAATAGCGAATCTATACTTCAATTCGAATCTTCTTAAGCAAACACATCCGAATTCGGAATGTACGCAAGAAGAATGTAAACTTGGAGGATAAGTTAAAAGTTTTGGAATTTATGTTTTCAACCCAGAAGTATTTGAAGCGAAAATCGAACAAAAAAAATATAGTGATTGAGTTGCATTTCTTTAACATTACTGAGGCCCGTTCTGTATGCAACGAGCCTAAGTATATTATGCTAAGAAATGCAATGTTCACCGTACTTGCGCGGCCGGATGATTGCATTGGCAGTGTAAGTCAATTGGATCCTTCTCAAGTGGCGGGAGCGAAAACCGGACGTACGGTTATAAGGTAATCCGGAATCGAAAATTTGTTTTTAAAAAAAATCGATTTTGAGGTTTTTAAATTTTCTTATAGCCGCTTTTCTCTCTCTTCTTTTTAAAATGATATATAACACTTAACAATCAGTGCATTAGAAGTAATACTTTTTTTGATTTTGCGAAAGTCACTTTATGTTTAGCGAGTGAGCTGTCTGCTAAATAAACTTTAGACGTCACACGCTCTAAACTACTCTTCTTTACTGAATATTTATTGCCAACGTATTTTACAAGCTGTGTGTAAAAATTTCTTGTGTTTTAAAGCTTGTTTAGAAGGTTACCATGCTTTTTACTCGAAAATTCGTTTGATTCCTCAGCGTTCGAATTTTTCTGTCGTAGTTTCGTTTTGAATATATCTTTGAAATTTTTTATTGAGGATTGATATTATTTAACTGACGGTTTTCAATCAAGTAGTGATAATGTTAAATACTACTGCAGTGGCAATGTACCGCAGCACATTTTCCGCACTTCAAATTCACTCAACATAGTCACTACTTGATTGAAAACCGCAGGTAATACAGTAAATACAGCTTTCGCTTCAGTCTCATGTGAAGGATCCAATTTAATTAACATTGCCACTTCGATTATCCGGCTCCGTAAGTTCGGCGAATATTACTAAAACTGTTGAGTGGAGAGAACAAGCCTCAACGTTTAACTTTCTATCAATTATTTTACACTCTTAAAACAAACGAGCGGTTTTAACTCAGTCTGAGTTAATTTCCACTCCTTTCCGTGCCGAAAATGCACTTCCCCTATAGGAGTGGATTTCACTATTTTTGCGGAGTGGGTAAAAGAAATAAAAGAAAACAATCTACGTCCAACACTCTTAAAACGAGCGGTTTTAACTCAGTCTGAGTTAATTTCCACTCCTTTCCGGTGCCGAAAATGCACTTCCACTATAGGAGTGGATTTCACTCTTTTGTTTTAAGAGTGTAGTTTCCATATTTTTATTCTCGAGAAAAAAAGTTAAATGCAAACTTTCGAAAAATGTTAGGAACAAAATATTGTGTTAAACATTTAGTTTAAATCAATATTTTTTTAAAAGTATTACTACACATCTGAATATCATAATCTACAATTTTAAATAAAGTTTATTTTACCAAAAATGCACATAATTCAAAGACTATAATACGTTTAAGAAATTTTATATTTTAAGAGAAATCCTTTACGTATGCTTTAAAAAAAATGCAGCTACTTATTCCCCAATCAGTAGTTAAAATTTCTTTCTTATAAGTAGCTTCAAAGTCATTCAATATATTTAAGTTTCCATTAATATTGGATGATTCAAAATAACTCTTATCCACTCACACGTATGATTCATTAATGAATGAGACACTAAATCTTTTAAACGTTAATTTTTATATGGGTTTACACCAGTTAAAAATGTTCTGATAAAATTTTAATGACGACATTTATGATGACGCAATCATTCATAAAAAGTGACGGATTTAGAAAAAAAATACTTTGGCATTAATGGATTAATTTAGGGAAAACTAATGATCCTTCGAGATTAGTTAGTTCGTCGAGAACTTTAAAAGATTGTTAAGGTTAGGCAACTTTTTCTATGTTGGTACAGATTAGATGAATTAAAATAAAAACACCTTTGCCGAAAAACTATTTTGAATCGTGAAAGGTTTATGATGCGTTTTTTAATTTAAAGAATAAACTGTCAAATAATCCTAAAACAATCATAATAAAAAATAGCAGTACAATAAAAAGAATTAAAATATTCAAATAAAAACATAATAATACAATCATTTAAAAATATTATTTTAGTAAAAGAGATGTGTTGATAAAATTTTTCCTTATCAAGACCTTTTATTTGAACTGTTTTAGTTTCGTTTTTTGTAAAACAATGTGTTTTAAAATTAAATAGTTAAACAATGGAATCGGATTCTTTATGTATTTGTTACAAAATACATATAAAGAATCCAATTCCATTATTTAATCAGATTATTGTTATTAAAATTGTAAATGTTTTAACCATGTATTTCTAATTTATTTCATTTCTTTTCAGGTAAGTACCTTTTGGATGATATTTTTAACTATTAGCGACATGTAAGGTAAGATGAATTAAATTACTTATACGAAGCCATTGAATTTGGTACTAAAATAAAAATGACGCAACGCGAACTATTTCTCAATAGTTCATTGCAAATAACCTGGTATAGCTATTGTTCATATACTTCTGATCGACCTGGACATTCTTTGACAGTTAATTACTTGAAATAATTAATGGTTAAAACTGTTTATCTAATAATGTGGATATGTAAACATTTGGCATAAATTTTAACTATTATCCTTTTTATGAAACAATTCTATAATTTACGCGTACATCAATTGTATTTTATATTTACATAATTATTTATTATTGAATAACTCAATAAAAAAACTTTTTGGTCTAATAAGGATTAAAAGTTACAAGAATTAAAAATAGCAACGACTACATTCTTTGTTTATCGAAATATGTTTTTCATTTATATCTTACGATTTTCATCAAATATCTCTTAAAATTGGGGTTTGCAATTTTCAAACGGCTCTACTAAACCGAGAAAATTCTGTGTAACCTCATTAGTTAGTTAAATTGGTTGGATACCCTTCATAATTTCAATTTGTAGTTTATTAAGATGGATGGATTATTAAATCTAAATCATAAACAACATTAATTGCTTAATTTAGTTTAGGTTACAATCCCAGTTGCATTTGAGACATAATATTTCCTTAGCTTCTTTGAATGTTACTTAGTTGAAACTGCTTCGGTGTTCAGTTTCATAATATATTCGCCAGTCCATTTTATCATTTCGAATAGGCTCTAAACTTTAAATGGCTCTCTGTTCGGAGTAAATAATGCCTAAACCATAACGTGAATATATTTTTGTTTTGCCTAAAAATATAAAAGAGGTCCAGAAAAGGTTTTAGAGGTGCAAGAGTAGTACTTTTGTTTTTCTTGGTTATGAATCTTTGTGTTATAAGTCATTGTTTATGGGGGATCTTTATTGCTTTCTTCTTCGATATGCTTTCTGTGTTTAGTGCGGTGGAACATTTTTAATTTACGGTCTCTTACTAAGATGCATATATTTGGAGGCTTGAAGCGTGTTCCTTTTTCCAATTATTCAAACTAGTTAAATATTCTTTTTATTGTAATGAGTAAAATATTTTTTCAAAAAATAGGCCTAAAATGGAGCTTTTAACGAATATGGCTTTTAAAAGTAATTTATGCACTCAGAAAAAATTATGTTGACTTGTGTTCAATACAATTGTTTTAATTTTCCCCAGCTGTTACGAGATGTGTTGAAATAATAAAAAAAAAAATTGTGACTTCATAGTAATACATGGTTACTACAAAAATTGTTTTGAAGGCGGAGCACGCATGCAATCTTCCGAAATGTAGTTCAGCTCCTTAATGTTTCGGATAAATAGCTGTGGTAGAACTTAAAAATATATGTAATACGGTGTTGAATGTTATAATTTTGTCATAAATGTTTTAGAAAACAATATAGTTTTTTTTTTAAATCGCGCCGTATGAAAATAACTAGCTGTTATACCCGACGTTACACGGGTAGAGGTGGAAAAATAATTTAACAGTCAATTTAACTATTTTTTTTCTTTCATTTTAGTTACATAAGATATGAAGATTACCCAGTAATTTTCCATTTAATTACCCAACTTGGATATAGTAATGATTAATATTAATTTCAAAAATACCTTTGATAAGAAGCTCAAATTAAAAAGAATACACATTTAAGTAAAAAATAATCAGTAAGAATTAAAAATGGAAAAACGGCTGTATCTTAAAAGGGTCTGAAACATTTATTTTAACGCAATTCAAGGGAGTTCTATATTCTTAATAAAAGCGAATTACATGATCTAATTGTTTAGATGTTATAAAGCTACTCCAGCAAACAGCAAACGATTTGCATTTTTATATTTATTTGTATTTTTTTTAACTGTGATAAAGATACTAAAGCAAACGATTTTTTATTTTTAATATTAAATATTTTTTTAACTGCTAAAAAGCTAGCAAACGATTTTTGTTTTAGATGTTTATTTCTAATTTTTTTAGCTGTAATTAAACTAAATATACTTAAAAATCGTTGTTAAAAAAATGTGTAAAATAAAACTAAATAAACAATCCGTGAAACGTGCTGTTGAAGGAGCAATAAACCTCTAAGGTCTTCAATGCGTTGAATGGGAAACATAAAAACGTTCGAAAACGATAGAAGGAATCGTCTGATTCGAAAAATTCTTAGCCTATGTTTGTTCCGGAGATGAGATGAATTTTTGTGCCAAATTTCGTGACGATCTGTTGCGTGGTTCTTTAGATCTCGTGTCTTATACAAACCGACAAACGGAAGTTGCCTTTTATGTATATAGATAAGTCTCCTCTCGCCATCGTCAGTTGTGTTGACACAACACAAATATGTTCGTAATGACATCAACACAATTCTTGTATTGAAACAACACAATTCTTGTATTGAAACAACACAATTCTTGTATTGAAACAACACACATATATTCGTATGACATCAACACAATTCTTGTATTGAAACAACACAATATTGCAATATTGTAATGCTGTCATTTTTACACAATACTTGTGTTTAAATTCTGATGTTTAAACACAAGTTTTATCTGAGTGTGACCTGAATCACATTTTTCAAATGAAACTGAATTTATGCAACAAATGCGTAAAATTAAACTTTTTTTAACGCATATACTATAGAATCTACATTTTATGAAAAGTACTTTTTAACGTAAGTCAGAGAAAGAATTCCTCGATCTAAAAAGTTAAATTTTACACCGGCTGCACACAAGATGTTGTATATTATTAACTTAAAAAATATACATTCGACCGACATAAAACTGTATTAGTAAAAGTACTTTTCCTCGCTACTGTTTGAAACCCCCTTTTTATTTACGAAGTGTCTCAAAATGAAATTAAGTTACTTTATACTTACTTAGAGATATCCCAATTGCGTTCAAAATAAATAGACTTTTTAACTATGCGCAACCAATCCAGATAAAATATCAAACACTCGATCGAATATACGACATCAGTTAACCGGCCTGACTTTTAATTATCCGGAGATAACGACTTTTCCTCGATAAATTCCATTAAGAAACCTCTCTTTCTCCCTTTTAATGTCACCACAGGTGATTATTGAAACCCTTTTCACTTTAAAACGCCAAATTGAAGTATTGGGGTGAAATAGCTGTAACTATATATTTTTTTGCCGCAAATAAGATTCGTATTTTTATTAATACTGTTTTACATTCGGTTTTAATTGGTTAACTTATATGTATTTTTACAGTAAAAGTGGCGTTTTAAAATGTTAGTAAAAGTATAATAGATGTTGGAATTATGTAATTTTTACATTAACGTTCTTTGTGTCATAGAATTTTGTAAAGAGGAGAGGGATTATGGAGCCGTGCCAAAAGACCGCGTCGATCAGAAGTGCTTTATTAAAACCCCATTAATTCCACCCCTTTTACGATTTACTTTAAAACTATTTCAGTCACCATCAACCCTCCTTATTTGCGAAATTTTTTTATATAATACGCATCTGAATATGGGGTTGGAGTTCGCCAATTTGGTAGTTAATTTCAATATAACTTTGTTTCCAGTTTCATATGTCATTGTTTTAAATCACCTATTTTTAGCTTTTAGGTACACTTTCTAGCACAACTATTGCGTGTATCTGAAAATAATTATTTATAGAAATAAAAAGAAAGTCCATTCAACCCAATGAACCTCAAGTTTGACGATAAAACATTCATAATTTTAAGTTATTAATATAAATAGAAATTTTGCGCATTTCTTAAATTAGAAAAATCGCCTTTTTTTTACTCACTTAATATTTTTTTGGAATATTTTTGGTTCACTGTGTTAAATAGACATGTATACGACATCACAGAAAATTTCAACCCTTCTAGTAAAATAGAAAAAGAGAAAAGTGTACCTTAAGGCTGAAAATTGATCTTTTAGAATAATGACATTTAAAGCTGGCAACAGTTATATTGAAATTAACTACCAAATTTGCAAACTCCTGCCCATATTCAAATGTGCATCATAGAAGTTTTTTTCATAAAGGCACGATTCAGTAACTAAAGTTTAAATGAAAATTCGATATTTTGAGTGGTCGTTTTGTTCCCTGTTACCTTAAGCTTACATTACAGTTCTTATTAATACTATCACTAATATTTAAACGCTTGAATTTATCGGTTTCCGAGATTCTAAGCTACCCGAATTTGTTCACGGACTTCTTGGCGATATTTGGTTTCATGGATTTGCTGTAGCTGAGATACACCACCTTGGGTTAGTAACAACAACATTTAATATCTCCATAACTGTTCTCCTTAAAACTTCATCACTAATATCTTGAAGGCTCCTTTACCGTTCGTACATAATACTTTATTATTATTCTCTTCAAGATCCTCGACTTTATAAACCAATATTCTCAAGTTCACAGAGTTTAGTCGTGGTTACACTTTTAACAAACTTAAACAATGTCGTAATGTCGATAACCACGAGAAGAAATGTTTGCGATGTCGATAAAATCTCCGGATTTGAATCGATATGGTAGTCTTCCTTGCAAGAACGCTTCAATTTTACCTTTCATTCCATCTCGTCGGATGAATGGACGAAATGCAGGAAGTTTTGGGATGCGCCGTATGGAGAAGGAGCTAAGGCGTCCAGTCAAAAACCCGGGTTGCAATATGAAGCACGACATACTAAACTTTTAGGCCAGATGGTCTCTCCGTGACGTCACGCTTTCCAGTTCATAGCGTCAGCTGTTCCGAAGAAGAAACCAATCTGTTGAAGGCTCCATTACCGCTCGTACTAATTCGTAATAATTTTAAGATTTTCACCTTTAAAACACATTTTCTCAAGTTCAGAGTCTTGTCTAGAAGAAACCTGTTCAGAATTTGAAACTTATATGCAGCCGTGAGTGAGCAGGTTCCGTTCTCCTCCTTCGGAACAACCGACAAGTAATGCTTACAAATGACACTATCCATCGAACCAAGGTCGGACAGTGCTTATGGAACAAAAAGATGCCTTCTCTCTTAGCCTAACTCCTCGTGGCCATGTGGAAATTAAGAGAAACCATCGAGAACCGTTCAGTGACCTTTGATGTTCACTATAAAGTTAGAACAAGTAGAAGTAGCATATTACACGTTTAATTTAGATTATGACGATCTGGAAGCATCAAACGACAAACCATGTATAAGGTACCGATCTTGAACCTACACAGAACGATCCCGCTAATTTGTTGCCTCTGCTTAACCCCATTTTGCCGACATAGAGCATCTTATTTGGTACGCACCCAATTTCTGCATTAGCAGAGAGCGGGAAGTACCCTTTAACCCAGCTCAAATAATAATAATGAATACTTGGCGAATAGTTGGTTTCTAATCTAATATGAAAGTTTTATTACATTTTATAGTTTTACTATTAAATAAAACATTATAAACGCATTATTTTTTGGTCTCTTGTTAACCAAGATGTGGTGTGATGAGTTTTAAGGTTGTATAAATATTATTAACTTCTTTTAAAAGTAAATAATAAATCAATTATTACTTTTGATCTTTTACTCTATTACAGATTGCCTTTTTATAATTTTTGCTTACTGAACACTAAAATCAAAATATACGCCCGGTTTTCATGGGCTTATTTTAAAATTTGGTGACTGTTTCACCGATTCAGTGAAATTCTCGCCAAGTATTTCCTACTACCTCTTACCTTCTGGGTTATAGAAAGCTTAAAACCACCCTGTATAGGGACTTGAAATTGCTTTTAACCAAAGAATGGCTACTTTTTTTTTGAAAAGCTTTAAAACTGTTTCTTTTTCTTATGAATGTAGTTTGGGTCTATTTTCAGAGGGAATGGATATGGAATTAAAGGGATTTAAAGTACCAGCAAAATGTTTCATATCGAAAAATAACTTTAAAAAAAATATTTAAGATTTATTATTTTGTTTATTTCTAAACTAATATTTCTTTCATTGATTTGTCCACATTTTCTTAGTTCATATATATTACAATTTTAATGCGTTTTATTGAAATTTGAAATCTAATCTGAAAATTTTATTCTTTGGATTTTGGAACTTAATGGCTGCATTGCGTGCCAGCATTATTGACTTTTGAAAAGCTTAGTGGAAAAACGAGCTATGTTAAATTATTTTAATGACATTTTGATGTCAATAAGCTTATTAACCCCCCTTTAAAATACAACAAATTCCCATTTTCGATAAACTTGAGTGAAGTATAGATTCTGATCGTTTGCAAGTACCGTTTTTAACGGATGAAAATGCAAACTAAAAACTTTCCCAGCTCATTTTCACTTTTTTTTTTATCATCACTTAGCCAAGATTAAAAAATGCGGCGCTTCTCTGCCTCGAATAAAGTATTGCCTTTAAAGTAAGAAACAAGCGTCCAGAACCATTACTAAACACCGCAAGCCACTAACTATAACAATAGAAATCCCCTTACAAATATATTACCTTATACAAACACCAAATTATATTTACCTAACACACCATCCCAAATGCACCTTACCAAAAAAGTATTACTGTGTAAATATACCTAAGGATCGGGTCAATCTCGTCTCAGTTATCCCTCAATCCCAAATAGCAGCCATCGTTGCTTTAATTTGATCAAGTCTGATGTGTTCCCCCTTGTAAATATTTATGCACTACACGAGCCCCCTTTCGTTCTTGTCATTTGGGGGCGGGCAAGGCAATCGACGAGAAGGGTTGTAAGGAGGATAGATTGTCCTATCCTTGCTGCGATTGATTGATTATATTGTTAGTTAAGATGATAAAGAAGTGGTCACTTGTTCAATTTCCTCTGTGATGTGAAAATGTTACTTAAGATAAAGTTGGTCGATAGTTCCTTTAGTTATATTTAGTTATTAAAATCATACTTTATATATATATATATATATATATATATATATATATATATATATATATATATATATATATATATATATATATATATATATATTTTATATATATATATATATATATATATATATATATATATATATATATATATATAATGTATAAGAATTGAAGATATATTTAACATTTTTTAAAACAAATCATTCAATACGTGTGAAATGGGCTCATTAACATTAACAAACCCAGTCATCAAACAGCAAGGAACAAAAATAAAGTTTACTAGCTTATTATTTGGGTAGGTGTTTCATAAATAAAAATTTTCAATTAATTCGTTATTTGTAGCATCGATTAAAATTTCTAAATTGGTATGAAATATTGCAAGTAAACATAGGCTGGGGAGCCCAGTCGGTTAGGCATTCGCCTAGCATGCGAAAGGTCCCAGGTTCGGGTTCGGGTCCGGGCATCGCCAAAATAACTGCCGACCTATAAACGGCCCGTGCAGCCGAAAATGTCCGACGAATAATACCCCGTGTAGAGGGAGTGCACGTTAAATACCCTCCAAAGTCCTGACGCTGCGTACGATGTCGTCCTTAACAGTTGCGTTGGGTGCCTATTCAGGTATCGGCTCGTCACTTGACTGTGGTTCTAAGATACGACGCCCGTCGCCAATAGCCCTCGTCCTCGTGTAGCTCTAATGCGACGATAATTCAAACTAAATCCTAAAAAACCTAAAAGTAAACATACTGCTTTATAGGTTGAAACATATATCTGTGCCACATTTGGAGTTTACTTGAGCTTTCATGAGTTTTATAAACCTGATCCTTTAATCAATTCTCCTTCAGCTTTGTTTGGACCAAAAAATATGATTTGTTTGAAAGATCAATAAACCTAAACACACCTTCAAAAATATAATACGTTTTAAGGATTGGTAGATGACTTCATGATTTCTTTTCCACGATAAAATAATGTCCATATCCATTTCTAATGCATACCATAAAATAACCCAAATATCCCGCCCATTATTTTTTCCCCATCACAGTCTACTTGTGATATCAGTCGAAGGTGGAACAAATTGAATGCTCCAAGGGGTTGAAAAAGGACTTATATGACAATAAATAAGAAATGGAATATAGTTCTGATAAGGAGGTTGGTTCTTCTCTTAGTTATCTGTTTTGCGTAGCGGAAGAAATGGCGAATTTCCAATATGGAAATTGGCGTTGGGAATTGGAGAGTTTTGGGAGAAATCTATAGTTTTCCCATTTCGGGTTCATTTAATTTGATTTGAAGACATTGTTGTCTGACTTCTGGTGATAAAGGAACTTATGGTGAAAAAAATATTGGGTTTTCTCTTCTAAGTGAAAGGCGCGTTTGATTTCATTTCGGGTTAAATTAATATTATAATTTAAATAATTTTTTATGTTCTGTTTCTTGGGGCTTTTTGAGGTGTTGAAGTAGAAGCTATGTTAACCAAATAAAAATATTACCAACATTTCTAAGCTGAATCTAATAAACTTGCAAACTCAAGACGGCTGACTTTATTTTAAAATGGCATTTAAAAGGTGTCCTAATATTCATTGCTATATCGAAACAATGAATGCACATTTCGCCACATGTAATAAGCAAAGCATAGTCAGATGTATCCCTACTGACTTAAAGTATCCCTACTGCTAACTTTAGTTTCCCCCCGATCGGTTCAAGTGTCTGTAGTTTAGGCTCTCGTCTAAATGAGTTTCGTGTTTCCATGACCAAAACCGTTATCTAATGTGGATGCAAGCGTTTTCTAATGTAGTATATTGCATATTCATTTATTGGTTATACTTTGGATTTTACCTTAATGATAGAAGACTTCTATTTAGCAAAAAATACCCAAAACATCATATTGTATCTTTATAATTGACCAGAGTGCTAATTGATTTAATTTTTTTGTTATTTAATGATCAATTGCTGTTTGCTTTTCTATGCTATGCTACATTGCAGTGCTTTCTATTGAATTTTGAAAGCTACATTTGTTTCATTTTGGCCCTTTTCGAAGTACCAAAATGCGTTGTATATCTCGATATCTTACATTCAACATCTTCGATGTTTGAGTGATGCAATACATACATGAGGTTGAAGAGGTTAATTCCTCACCACTAAGTCGACTTTAATCCAACCTAAGTCTTTCCCGATTTTAAATCTATGTGATGAACCTTTTCCCGAAACCCTCCCAGGATTCAATCGATATCGACATGCTTATTAAATGGTGCCATTACTCATAAACCGCCTTCGGTACCCCGATCCCGAGTGTAATCTCCCAAATCCCGGAGAGAATTAATGATAGCGTTGAGTTTGGATGTCGAAGGCATTCCTTTTGAATCACTGCTGCTGCTCCTTCTCAAGTTGGGTAGTAAATGCACGTTATTTTGTAGGAAAAGTTGACATCTTGTATGTTTGTTAGAATTCTACCAAGTACGAATAATAATCTGTTGGGTTAAGTCTAAGTTTAAGTTGAACACTTCCGACTGCTTATTTATGGCCCTTTGTTTAGAGCTTTATCCAGCCACGTTGCGACTCATACTTTTAAACCCAAGTGACATGGTCAACAAATGAGCTGGCACTCCCTGCAACTATCGACTGACATTGTACGCTACGCGACGTTCTTTGGACGTAACACATTTAATGAGCATGTATTTCCAATGCACTTAGTTCCTCCGTCATTAGTTTGGTCACCCACACAAATGGTACCCAGCCGTCTCACTGTTTAACATTGGATGGGTTCTGTTGCTTTATTATATAAGTTATACAGTTATTCAAGTTCATAAAACAGGGAGACATGGAGGGCTTAGGTTTTACCTTAAATAGCCGGACCAGAGGACAGAAATTGAATAAATCGTGCTTTAGAAGGGAGGTAAGAAAACATTATTTTTACAATAGAGTTGTCAATGAGTGAAATGCTTTACCAGATTATGTTGTGCATTCGAAGAGAGTAGAAGATTTTAAGAAGAAACTTGACAGTCATTGGAAACTGGTAATGTATTAGATTTATTTTGGACCAACCTTGTTGGGCCTCTGGCCTGTTGTTGGTCGACAATTTTTGTATTTGTATTCATTGATAAGGCTGCCACTTGGGCTTCTTTTGTAAGAAAAGTTGACGTATCTTGTCTGTTTGTTTCTTCAAAGACTAGCTAGAACAAACCTGCTTTAATCATCTGAAGGACGTATAAAACCATTTACAAAAACGTCAGCAACAACTCGTATAAAGCATCAAATTATTTAATAAATTTTCAAGTTATTATTTTTTAATTTAAAAAGCAGAGGAGTCTTTGAAAATACTTATTACATAAATTCAACTAAAAAAAATTAATTTTGTGCAATTTTTTTATTTAAATTTAATGCAATGAAAACATGTTTTCATTGTTGTTCATTTGTTCATCCCTCAGATGGCTAGGGGCCTGTTAAAGAGATAATTTGAAACAGAGTGATTGCGCGAACGATTTTTATTTTGTCTTAATGTAGCATGTCATGGCTTAATTATAGCCGCATTATAGTAGTTCTGAGTATATCGGAGAATTATTTCGAGAAGAACTCGGATTCCATCAATTCATTTAAATGTACAGGAGAAGAGTTTGGTAACCCAGTATTAAGCGATTGATGGAATTATTCTAAAGTAAGATAACTGGCTGCGGATTTGCTTGTGAATATGACCGTTAGTTTTTATGTCATATTTCATATTGCTAATTCTAACGCAATTAACTATACTATATATCATTTTGAGAGTTAGAGAAATTCGTCTTTTCGCGTTTTGAAACTGGTAAAACAGTGTCCGGTTATTGTCTTTCACATCTTTATCTCTAGAGGATTATAATGCTAGTAATCGATATACAGCTCTTTTCGATACGAATATCTCCTCGGAATCCGTGGACATTTGCAATAATAAGTGATTACGCGCTGGTTGCGTTCGAATCCAGTCTGCCAAGGTATTGGAGTCATTTGGCCCCAGTGTATCTCGGTGTATTGGATCCCAGCTTTCAATTGGTATCTTTCCGAGTAGAAATTGTTAATTGAAAAGGTATTGGATTGTTGAATTGGGAAATGTTACCAGAATTTGAAATGAAAATTGTATTTGAATTTAAAATGGGGCCAATTGCACAGAAATATTTCCCCACAAGCTCCTTATTTCACTAAAATGATGTACGAGTTTATAGGGAAATTCCCCAATGGTCTTGAAACACTTTTTTATATTTGGACATTCATTTGTTTGCAAATGAATGTCCAAATATAAAAAAAAAAAAAATTAAAAAAAAATCAAATTTAAAATTTTTCAAATAATGCGCGCAATTCTTATTTGCGCATTATTTGAATCTTTTCATTGATCATCATTGCTCAATTGTTTCGTTATTCTAAAAAAAAATCGAGTACTCCTGTAAAATTTCACATGATACTAAGAAGCACTGGTTCTCATTTTGCAGTTAGTTTAAAACGCAATTGCAGTTTCATTATGACTAATCTGTCCATTAATTGCATTTTTTAACATACAGTTCGAATTTTGTTTAATTGTGTTTCAAAATTATTAATAAACAAAGTTAGTTTAACCAGTTATCATGAAGACAATGCGTTTATTATATTTCTATTAGCTGTAGTTGTTTCTATATTAGAAGGCATTAACTGTCAAATTATATTGCAAATATGTCTGCCAGTTTGAGTTTATTACTCTTAAATTAGGTAAACTATTTATTCAATTTAATATTTTTCATTATTCGCTTTAAATAATTACCAAGTTTTTTAAAAAAAATCTTGAATTGAATTCTATTTAAATTAAGCAGCAATGTAAAAATACAGCACAATATGATAGCATATATTTTAGTGAATTACATTAAATAATTAATATAATACTTAGATTGAATTTATCCATTATGTTATCCATTTGAGAATTGAACAAGTTGTTTAAGGTTTATTAATTCATGATTCAAGCACGATTGTATAATACTGGTATTCTGTTAGAAATAGCCGTACAAGCATTTGGTTAAAAGTATGAATATAGCATGAAGTGCTGGTAAAAGTAATGTCTAAATTGTGTGCTATATTTTTACTAAAATCTCTTGCAGTACAATAGTTCTCTAACTATTTTAAATTCAATTTTAAAGGAAATCATAACATTTGTATTCAACTCACGTAGCCTTTAACAATGTAATTGAATTGTTTTCAAAACGGAACAACTACGACGACATTTGAAATTCTGGACCATCTCCAAAATACCGTTAACAATGAAATTCTTCGGCAATCTGGGCCAAACAGTTTCTGCAATGGAAACATCGTTTCTAATTGGATATTAGCTTAAGCAAATTCCTTTTGTCTAGCTAACTCTTTCATCATACTGAATATTTCCTAAAGTATATCAGAGGACTTTTCGCGAATTCTATTTGTGACTGGTTTACCGCCATCTTCATTTGGCTTTGTCCGGTCAAGAGCTACTATATAGTCTTTACTGGTAGTTGCTTTGATTTTGTTGCTGGATTCGTGTGACATTAGTCTAATTGATATTTGGATTAATTGAATTTTGTTGTTGTTACTAATGCCACTTGGGAAACCCAAGCTCTTCCCACGTAGCGGGCATGGATTAAGGCAAATGGGTGCGGTTCCTCAGGAGAGATGCCCGTGTAGAGACTACACGGCGGGAATCCGACTTGGCATCGTGCTGACAGATGCTGCTATCTATCGCCACCTCCGCAATTTGAACATTTCCCTGAAGGGGAGGGAATTAGTCTCCAGGGACCTGTACCAACTGCGCCATGACAGCCCACAGGACTTTCGGACCCATAGATTTAACGAGCACGTACTCGGTGGGTCTTCAGTGGTATCGGTACCTTCCGATTCCAAGAACGAGGCCTTAACTTCTGTCTATTGTACTCTAAAATCAAAAATATCCTTTAAATGGAATGCCAAGAACGTTTTACGGCATTTTTCATATGAACAATTGACTAAGTTTAGTGTTGCCGGAGATATTACATTAAAAAGTACTTCAATGTGAAGACCAAGTTGTTTCGACTGATTGTACTATACAATATTTGCTATAATCTAGATGACTGATATAGTAAATCAGCGCCATTTAGCGAAGATGTTATGAGGGTATGCGTGCGGTCGGTCGCTGTACTAAGTTTGAACATGAATGAATGAACTTACGATAGTTGACAAATTCCTAATTACACAACAGATTAAAAAAATAACTAGAGTACTTTGTGGTATGAGTTAAAGTCACAAAGAAACGGTCGTTTTTCGAAATAGATACCTCCCCTTTGGAGGTATTTTTCTTTAACCGTTAAGAAAACGTGTTGTATATAATTCTCCACAATAACCTAATCAATTGTAGACTGTGTCCTGACTACGACATCAAATGCCACAAATGCAACAAAACTTGGCGACCGCCAAGCGATGCAATATGCAATAGCATATGTGGCTGACCCTGCCAAGTCGCCAAGTTTTGCTGCATTTGTTGCATTTGATGTCCTAGTCAGGACACAGCCTGGGGGTTTTAACTGCACATCGACGATGTTAAAAGTTTATGATTCAAAAAATTTTAAACTCTGAAACTATTGAAGGTTTTTTTCCTCGTATAGGTCTTCATTTTTATTTATATTTTACTAGAAACAGTAAATGGTCAATTGCAACTTTGTCACGCCATTTATGCGACTTGACAAACCCCAAACTATGTAATTGTCGTGTTTGTGAAGTGTAGCTTAACTCAAATCTATGAATTTGGAATGTTTAAGAGAATAAATCTTTTGACTGTTATTGTATCAAAGGTTTAATTTGTTACAATTACTGTTGCAGTTGGTTGAGTTTGAGTGGTTTTCTGTGTTTAAGATGACATTTAATTTACATTGCGTTTGTGGGCCTTCTTTACTGCTTGAATAGGAGCGAGCTCATAATTATGTAATGGGCTCAACTTTGTATCTTTATAATTTCCATATAAGCAGGGTTGAAAAAAAAACATGTTTTTAAAAAAACAAACAAAAAAACATGTTTTTTTTGTTTTAAACGTGTGTTTTTTTTTGTTTAAAACATGTTTTTTTTAAACAATTAAATTTTGGTTATTGAACAAGTTGTATGAGTTTTAAAAAAAAACACGGTTCTTTTTGCGTTTAGGTCTTCTATATTTACTTCCATTCCCAATAATTTTAGGCATATGCCTTGCATCTTTCTTTGTCGAAGAATCATAGAATACAAGAAATCCTTCTATTATCTGGCGATTCGGTGTCTTCCTTTGATTAAATCAGATGAGCTAATAGAATAATTTATAAACTAATAATGTAATAGTTTGTTTGGTATTATTTTAATTAACTAAATTTATGTACCACATTGATAATTAACATAAATTGTTTTCTTTAAAAATTGTTTTAAACATAACAACCCTGCATATAAGTAACGGTGTTGAGGAGCCCAGTCGGTTAAGGCGTTCGCCTGGCATGCGGATGGTCCAAGGTTCGGGCATTGCCAAATGATGAAATTTTGTTGAAAACATGCATTAAACATATTTTTATTCTAAAGATACTTTGTGTTTCTACTGTAATGACTATTTTACTGTTTAAATTTAATTAAAAATATAATTAGTAGAAAACATTTTTAGTTGTAATATATTCAAATGAGTTTTTTTGTTTTATTATTGAAAATATTTAAGTTTAATAATAGTACCCCTTTGTTAAAATAAATTAATAACTTAAGTACAATACCTCACTATAGAAGTTTATTTTAGTGGACTTTCTGTACCGATTTTAATTAAATTTTCTTTGAAATGGAATTAATTAGTTTTCGTAATTATAAATATTTTTTAAATCTGCAATTTGTTTGAACTACAAAAATTACTCTGATTGAATTTTCCGAAAACTTGTTTCTTCAGTTACATTTTTTAACTATTTGTTTGAGTTAAAATATTTTTTTGAATGGTGAAATAAATTTGAATCTGCCCCCATTTACTTGAGGCAAAATTAAAAGATTTAAGATAGGTAATTATCTTCAAACAGACAGGTGTCCCCAGAGATATCACAACTTCAAAACCCCGTAAAATTAAACTCGGAGAGTTCCCATCAGGAATTTAAAAAATATATATATCGGAAAAAAATATCCCCTTTAACCACCGCCAAAAAAATATTAAAATTAAATCACACTCATAAATCCTCTACTTTTTTTCCATAAAAATGTCTTCTAGATTAAAATGACAAATTTTCTCACCAAACGTTGTCTTTCATGGGCGAAAACCGATCGAAATTTCGGAAAACGGAAAGAATTTCGTATATTTCAATTCCACATTAGATGTCAAAAGAATTGAAGAGAACCCGCCATTGGTTCGCCAAGCAGTAGCCAAACTGGAAATAAATGCGTTCGATAGGCATGATCGATGGAAAAATCTTCTTTTCGTGTTGTCTTTTTTATCAATTCCAAACTGAAATAATTTTGACGAAATGTTTTCAGAGACGTTATTCCACGTTCAATTTGAGACTGAGTTAGATACTTAGTTGTTTCTTGTCTTGATGTATTGTGGTAAGATGTCATTAGTTTACTTGGGATCTTTGGTGCAGGTGATTTAGTGGAGTATTCAAAGTATTCAATCATATTTGGTTGCATTTCTGCTTGGAATGGTATATAAATATCCATTTGGAAAACAAATAACTAATATTAGAATTTCTCTCTTTGGGTTTGCTAAGTTGTCGACTGTTGCTGACACAATACCAGGGCCGTGTGGTGCTATGATGCAGAGAGGCGGCTGCATCAGGCGGCAAATGCTATAGGGCGGCATTTTCGGATGTAAGAATATTACTTAATAAATCTAAACTAAAATAAATTTTAATTTATACAGTTTTTTAAAAAATTCAAATTTTTACAGAAATTGTCTTACTGATATAAAAATACTTGTATGACCGAACTATTTGCTGAATGACTTCAACATTCTTTTTATTAGGATGTATTACTTATCTTTTAAGTTAAAATTTTAAAGATGCTACTGGTCTTAAAGTTTTTAAAAATGCGGCAATTTAAAGACTTGCATCATATATAAAAATCCCTGTGGAATAGATTTTTTTTATGCTATATTTGATGTCAAAGAACGAAAGAAAGCCGTCGTCGGTTCGCCAAGCCATAGCGAAACTGGAACAAATGCGTTGGATATTCACGATCGATGACAAAATCTTCTTTGACTGCTGTCTTTTATCACTTTCAAACTTAAATAGATGTGACGAAATGTTTTCAAGGGGTATTCAAAATTGAATTTCATAAAAGTAATTTCTGGTTGGTTCTCTAAAAAAATTACATTATCTATGATTTTAGATTCTTCAAATATTTAAAGCTCGATTATTATTGGTCAATTGAATCTTCCGTTATTGGTTCTTGTAATTCGATCATTATTGAAATCAATACCTACCCAATACTTTTAAATTGCCGAAGACTTCTCCACAACTAATTAACACCTCAGCTCTCAACTTTGAGGGCAGTCGAGCCTAAATGTCCTCCATCGGCTTTCGAAGAATCTCATTAATATCTGACCCTCACACTTAGCCGGTCCTGAATGGGTCGTAGGCTAATTGCATTATCGTGTACTGGACAGATTTACACAGGTGTTGGATTCTCCCCAAAGGAGCTATGGCGAGAATTTCATTGGGAGGTTGAGACGAGGCCGGACATTTCGGTGGTTTGATTGAATAGATTAGTGAAAGGGATGTGAAATGCATGATGTGTGATGTTGGGGTATTGCAGTTTCGCTTGCATAATAATATTAGTTATATATATATATTATTTATATTTTTTAAGTTTTAATGGTTATTTTGCATAAAATTAATTCATTGATAAATGAATTGATTTATGTTAGAGTTTCAGTCCATAGATGCATATGTGCATGAATGTTTCTGATATAGATTGTTAGAAAAAGAAGATAGGGTGAATCTATTGGATAATAATAGAAGATATTTGATTTGAGATAGTTGAAAAGAAGATTTGAAAATGTAATGATGTGATGTTGATATCAGTAAATGGCTATAGACGATAGATAATAGATTAGTTAATAATGATGATGAGATTGCATAGGACTGATATAGTGGTTAATGATATTAATAGTAAAGAAGATTAGTTTTGAAGACAGATATTAGAATTCATATAGTTACGTAAAATTTTTGAATGTTTTTTTTTTAACCTTTCAGTCCCACTGATGCCATTTGGCATCATCATGTTTCTGATCATAATTTTAAAAAAAATAGGGCTGACATCTATTGGGATTAATAAAAAATATTTTCTAATGGAAAAAAGTTTGAAGAATCTAATGATGTGCTTTTTGATATCATAAATGGCTATAGACGATCAGAAATTGTTTTCTAAAATGATGATGCCAAATTGCCATTGGCACTGAAAGGGTTAATGAATTCCACCTATAAAAAATTAGTTTTAAGCAGATTTAGCTTCATATATTCGTAAAAAATGTCTTTTCTATTGGTTAAATATTTCAACCAAAGGGATGTTTCTACGACATTCGATCCGCTTATTCTTTTACTTGTGAATATCAAGCACTATTATGTTGTGCCTAGATAATTAACGGCTAGTTACAGGCGACTAATATTCAAGGGTTCAATAAGCAACCATGACTTCTCCGTCTGTAAATGCCCAAATGCTCCTAAATATACCTAACTATGAATCACCATTATGTTATGCTTAAAAAATAAATGGCTAGTTACTGGCGACTAATATTCGATTGTTCAATTAGCAGTTATGACTTCCTTATCTGTAAGAGTCAAAATGCTCCTAAATAAACCTACTCTATTTGTGTTTAGAAGCTATGTAACAATTAGCAGCTATGAAATTCCTATTCCTGAAAGCCTAAATACTTCTTATGCACCTTAGAAACACTTTTTCCAATCCAACTGTCTAATCAAATATTTGCACAGAATCCAATAGGACTCACCTAAATGACAAAAGAAGGCAGGTTCGCAAGCGTGTCTAAGCTGACAGTTGGTGCGGTTGCCCCTGACAACGACTCCGAACAAGGGGCCGCAAAAGAATTGACCCGGATCTTTTGACGATTTATTGTATCTGGCAGCAGTGGGCGGGTTCGTGAGCTTGTGTCGAGCCATTGTTTGGGGAACTTTCGCCCCCTTTTATTCCCATAAATTTCTTGGTGTGGTTGGGGCAAATGCTGTTGCTGTCATGTTAAGGGAGATGTTGGGGGTTTTCAACGTTTCTAGGGGGTGGTTGTGGCTGTTAGTCAAAGATCTGAATGATATGTGTCCTGCATCCAATAGTAAATATAAATGGTTGGGTGAGTCTAACAAGAGTCGTTGACTAAACGGGACTGATCCCTTTTTGGGTGACTTGATATGGTGAAACATTTCACCACACTGCCGTTGTAGCTACTAGGAAGACTATTTTTGGTGAAACCAAGGACCAAATTGAATAGTGCATGTTAGAAAATATTTTGGAAATTTAGTATATCAGAATATTAAGTAGGTGGTAAATGCCCACTCATTGATGCCTTTAATGACTGGGGCATTTACAGCATCCCTTGAAAAGATGGTCTTTCATGCATAGGACAAACGAAGGTGGAAATTAAAATCAGACTCAAGGAACATAGATCTTATGTTAAGAACAAGATTGTCAGACATTTTCAGTCACTACATCTTCCTGTGAGTTTAATCATCCGTTTCAATTTTTCATTGCCTCACTTGGTTAAAACTTTGAGCATAGAGAAACTTTTACAAAGATTTGTTTAAATCCTTTTTTTCTATATTTTTACAAAGTTTACCGCATTCTTAAAATTACAATAATTTTAAAATCAAAGGCAGGGGCCTAAAACACTGCCCTATAGTCTTAACACTTGAAGTTGAAGAAGGAAGGAAGGTGCTTCAAAGCCATCTAATATATATCATTTTTAACGTCATTAAATCTCACAAGAATATTAAAATTTTATAAATAAAACGAAACAAATGACTCATTTTCAAAATCTCGTCTTAAAAACAGATTAAGTCGCTGCATGAAAATCGTGATTTGGGTTGTTATGTTTCTTCACATTTAAGTTGCTAATATTCCGTCTATCCTTATTATAAGACTGTGAGTGGTTTCAGCATTTGCGGCCGATTTGTAAAGAATTAATTTATCTGAACGATTTTAAGGGGCGTGTTGTTGAGGGATAATGTATTTCTGATGGATTATCAGCCGTTTAACACAGCAACTATTTATTATGTATTACAAAGTATCTACTTATTTTGTTGTTTTCACGATAGGGCCTATTCAAACTGTCTTAGAACTGCCATGTTTGCTATAAAACTGCACAACTAACGAAACACAGACACTTAAATATCACATATGACATATAAATCGTTAAATGTAGAAAGAGGGTACATTCAATTGAAGAATTTCCCTCTACGCTTTTTCCATTCAACATTTTAATGAAGGAAGAAGCCTTTATGGAAATCTTGCTGTGCAATTGTCTCTTTTTTACAATCAGCTATTCATATAGTCATTGGATAATTTAATATAGATAAACTACCCATGTGTAAATGAAAAATTTGGATTTCGTAGATCTTTTGGTTTGAGATGTACAGGGGTTTCAGACAAGACAGAAAGACAGACGGACCAATATTCGAAAACCGCTTTTTTACAACCAGCTTCCTCCTAAACGCGTAGAAAATACAAAATCTCCATTTCGGATTTTCGACCCAATCGCAAGACTTTCATTACCTTATATTTCATATTAGTTAGTTGAAAGTAAAAATATACATCAGTAATATTAATTGGAATATTATTAAATCTGTGTAATAAGGCAGATAAAATTAAACTTACAATTACTAATTCTATTTAATCTTATTCATAGCTCAGAAAATAAATAAGAAAGAAAAACTTACAACTAACTACTCCAAATTTCTTATTTTTACTCAGTGCGTAAAAACTCTTTTGTTGTTGGCATCATGAATTCAGAGGGATTCTTTTAAAGTTCAACTAAGAATTTCAATCCAAGTCGTAAAAAAGATGCCCTACAGTCGAAAAAAAAGATCTGAAACCTTCACGTCATTGTATGTTTTTTTCATTTAATTCTACTCCGGGGAAACAAATTTAATTTAAAGAATCTTCAAAACCTGCAATGGTTTTTAATTAGGTTCATGTAGGTACGTCTAACTTCCACTTTAGGACATTTTGATTACTTCTTCAGGATGACTTCTAGGCATACTTCTATTGTGGAGTTGGTATAAACCAGGAATTAGATATGCATTTTATCTTGTAGAATAGATGATGAGTAAAATATCTGAATTGTATTTTAAAAAAGAATAAATTTGTATCCGTGGGGGCTTTTCGAAACATTCCGAATATTTTTATCAATGAAAAACTTATATTATTATAATTTTCTGATAGTACAAATAAATTACAAACCAAATATCTGTAAGCACTGGTTATTAATCTCATAACAATACAGTACCACAAATATTCACCTTTCAATTTGTTTTTTGGCGATTTAATATCCCTTTCTTCAATAAGTGTAACATTTTAAATTCTGTATTTTCCGAAATCTCTCATTTTTAAAGTGTTTGGATACAGCAAAGGCAGGATACTGCTACCTATACTTTGATTCGCTGAGAAAACATTAAATCATGACTTGTATCTTTATAAAAAAAATTTATATAAATATTTTATTTTAACTACAGTAAACTGTATTATAATTGTAGAGATATATGCAAATAAATCCGTCAAGTAAGGTTTGAATCTCTATAGTGGCGCGCAACTAGAAATAAATTCTGGGGGGGAGGAATCCAATTTTTTAAATATTATTTTTCAATTGAAATTATGTTTAATTAAAATTATTTTTAATTAATATAATTTTAATTACAAATATATTAATTAACAATACTTTAATTAAAGTTATTTTTATTTAAAGTTATTTTTAAATAGTATAATTTTTAATTAACAATAATTAATTAGTTATTTTTATTTAAAATTATTTTTAATTAATATAATTTTATTTCACAATATTTTAATTAAAAATATTTTAATTTACAATATTTTAATTTAAACAATATTTTAATTAACAATATTTTAATTAACAATATTTTAAAATATTTTAATTTACAATATTTTAATTTACAATATTTTAATTTACAATATTTTAATTTACAATATTTTAATTTACAATATTTTAATTTACAATATTTTAATTAACAAAATATTTTATTTAAAGTTATTTTTAATTAATATAATTTTCAATTAACAAAATTTTAATAATAATTGTAATGACTAGGTTGCGTACCAAAGAAAATCTCGGGGAAACTTTAGAAAATATTTAATTTAGCTAAGCACAGCATGTACACAACACTAGATTACAACAATTACAACTAAAACAATTAAAGTTAAGTTAAATTAAATCAAAATGAAATTATTAAGTTGGACGGACAAAAGTTTAATGCTTACAGTCTGAAAGCCAGGCCCTCTCTGGTGACGCAATCACCAATTGGACAAAACGTTGATGCCCAAATGGTGGCGCCCTCTTTATGGTGCATTATAGGAGCGCGTTACATGATTTTTAATTTAATTTTCCATTGTGGATGTTTCCATTGTAAATGCAGTTTTTTACTATAAATTTAGTATTACTAATTATTTATAAACATTAATTAAATTTTATTTTACATAAAAAAAACCCATCTAAATGAAAAAACACATCCAAAATACTGAAAAAAAACAACCAAAATCCAAGTGAGTTGGGTTTTTCATGAAAAAACCCGGGTTTTTAACAACCCTGCGAAATGGCCGGCCAGTTGAATATTCTCTGATCGTTTAAATTACAAACTAACTAATGAATTTAATAGGACATATTCAAAAGTTTCAGCTGAACAAAAAAAAAAAATGATTTAATATTTCAAACTTCAATGAAGCTAATTCAGATTTTTAATTAAACTTTCGACGTCGTACAGGCGAATCTCCGATGTGAAATAATTTAAAAATTGTATGTATATTTTTATGCCGTTGTATAAAAATAGCAACTAATTATTATAAAACTTGTTTTAAATATAAAACAGCCAATAATGAAAACAGAACTGAACAGGGATTCTTAGATTTATGTTAAGCATTCAGACAAACACAAAAAGAAAAAATAGCGCCCACATTCCTTACAAACATACTCATATCTATGATATCCAATCTTGAACTTAAGAAAAGTGATGGTATAGAAAATGATACGACATGATACGATAGAAACCTCTTAACTTGTAATACACTGATTTTATTTGTATATAATAAGTGAAATAAACACCTTAAAAATAACACGATGAAAAAAATATTAATCCAAAGATAGCACGTGTCAGTGGATTAACGAACAAAATGCACTATTCGAAAGCTATTCAAATAAATATGCCAATATTTTATTTTTTGTTTTTTTTATGCTTCATGTTTCAGGGTATAGTCGTCGACCCATCGACGCAACTCTTTATTCCCCAAATAAGAAAACTACCTAATAACGTCTGTCTGGCTATCAGTTGATATAATAAAAGTAGTTGTATCCAAAATCTTATTCGTCCCGAATATTATCTAAAAATAATTTCGAGGAAGGGGTGGGGTGAGGATAGCTTTTGTTATTTCTTATCTTTAACATTGCATAATATCGTGACCTTTAATGATTTGTGAATATAGCAACTCATAAAAAAAAAACGACAAATAAAAAAAATGGGCGCCACAGAATTGGAGTATTTTTTTCTAACCCTCTCCTACATTAATTATTACACATTAATAATTAATTTTGCTTGCAATACCATCCATTAGATTAGACAATCTAGTCGCCAGCCAATTTATCATACTTGAAACGATTGACTTTTCCACGTGTCAGTTGGCGGTCATAAATTAGCGCCAAATCACCCGAAATGGAGACGGTTTGGCGGGACGAAGTGTGTATGGGTCTTCATGTTACGATATTATGTCAAGGCGATTTCCATATATGACCGATGCCTCTTCAATCGTAACTCGCGTAGTATTCGATAAAATTGTTTGTAACAATGACTATATTTTTAAAGGGCGAGGGGTTGAATATCCATTGTTAGAGATCATATATTACGGAAATTAATAGGACGGTTTAATTATTACAAAGAACAAAATATACACATAACCTAAAAATATAATAATAATAATAATAATAATAATAATAAATGTTGTTAAAAATTGATAAAATATGTCTCAGGAAGGGAGAAAGTATGTAAGTAACCCTTTCAAATTACTTATATATTCTTTATCGTAGCATTACATTTAATATTAAAATTAAAATGTATAAGTTTTTTTTATCTTTAAGAAAATAGCAATTGTTTAAAGTTAATAAAATTGATTCTTAAAGAAAATAACACCGACATTTACCATATCGCAATACTCATCAAAAGTAAACCTAACACTATACACAAAACTCTTGAAAATTATCTGCTTCCTAACTTCTTTAAACCTCTTATCTGATCTCTTACAACAAACACTTTTTTTAAATCAGAATTCTACTCTCAACTTTCGACGCGAAAATCACTGATCTGAAAATGTTAATTCCATTTCTTTTTCGCACGGCATTTCTGCTCTTAGACAATCGTTTCAATTTCAACCAAACGCGAAAGACTTAATTTCACTCTCAGGAGATATTGCTGTAAAGCTTTCTGTTCTTAGCTTACCAGTTATTTAAAGTGTGACTGACTCGCGTAGTTTAAAATCCTTTACATTTTCTTTCCTAATAGTTAGTAAATTACTTTGGTCGAAAAATTAAACTATTGTTATCGGGAATTATCACTGTAATTAACTTAGTTATAAAAAACACTGAGACATGACATCCATTTAAATGCATGTTTTGTTTTACTTTTCAGGTACTATATACAATTAATTTTAAATTTTAAAAACTGAAATGGTTCGATAGAAGATGATATGAAAATCACTTTACAATTTCACTTTGCGCAATTCAACACTTTTCCCCTGAAAAATAAAATTAAGCCTTTTTAAAAAAAATTAACTGTTAAAAATATTACTTCAATATTGCACCGGCATACTTGAACGTATCCAGCTGACACCACTATTTAGGGCGTAAATTTACCAATTTTATGGTAAAGCCATAACTTGGATCCACCTCAAAAATGGTAAATTAGCACTCCGCAAACAGTGGTGGCAGCTAGAAAGTTTAAGGATTCCGGTACAAACTTGCATTAATATTTTTAATTGTGTACAACGCATACCAACTATCAGGGCCTGATCTTCCATAAGGCCAGGGCCTAGGGCCCCCAACTTTCTGTGGCCCCTAAATTTCAGTCCCTTTTATGCTAAATGTTGTGGATCCTCAAAATTCAGTCTTTCTCTTTTTAAAGCTTGACTTTGGCTTAGACATTGACTTAACATGATTGGTCTGATTAATGTAATAAGGAAGAAGATAGAAATAACTTAATACAACAGCCAACTAGAACAATATAATTAAGGACAATCATGCACAAAAATTTTCGTAAGGGGCCCCCAAAATCTTATGTGCATATAATCTGTGTTTTCTTAGATCAGGCCCTGCCAACTATTTCGTACAAAGAACACAAATTCTGTATTCCTAGTTCTTTCTCTTTAAAATTTATGCAAATGGCGCCTTTTCTGGCGTGCGTTCCTATTCCATTCTCGTGCGTTTAATCAACGGCTCCACTGTGGAAAACCCTGAAAGAAAAATGTGTTGGAGCTCCCCTTCTAAATATTTCTTCGGGCATACAACCCCGGCCTACTCACAATCCCACCGTGCAATGCATTAACTTTGAATTCATTCTTGAAATTTCTTAACCTTAGGGTTACAGACAGGGCCGGATTTAAAGATTTACCGCTTGTAGACTATGATCAAATTGCCGCCCCTGTCACAATATTTTCTCCTTCGAGGAAAGATAGCTGGTTAGCTGTAAAATAGGGTGGTATGTGCTGTTTAAAATTTGTTCATCCTCATCGATTGGTGAAAGATTACTTTAAAAAAAACTACTTTTGGAATTCGATCAAGAACACGTTGCTGTTCGAATATTTTATCGTTCAACTTCAATCCGGGGGCAGAGGGTGCAATTGCTCTCGCAGCGGGTGCTATGCTTGCTCCTAAATATTAGTAATATATATTATACGTTTAAGGATTACTCGTTAATGTAATTTATTTGTTTTCTTTCTTTAAAATATTAGTATCTTTATAATATTTTTTGCCGAATGCCCTTTAATTGGTCGTAAAATTTGCCGCCCCCGAAAATTCGCCGCTCCTGGCTACAGCCTACTTAGCCTATTTAGAAATCCGGCCCTGGTTACAGAAGCATCTCTGGAGCATAATGAAGATGACAGCCTTTTGCATGTGGCAAAAATTGCTTGAAATGTACACGTGAATGCGCATGAACTCTTTTCACTTCCTTCTGAAAGCGGAAAACATTTTATATGCCTGCCCTGCATCTATCGAAAGTTAATCTATAGCATAATGCAACTTATTGCATTAATTTTTAACATCAAATGCACTGTGTAAATTTTTTCTTAAAAGTTCTCAACGTTAGAGTTACAGAAGTGTCTCGAGCATAACGTAGTGACTTTTGGTCGATGACTATGTCTTATGGCAAAAATTGCTTAAAATGTACACGTGAGTGCGCATGAACTATTTTTATACCCTCCTGAATGCGAGAAACGTCATCTTATGGACTTGCATCTACTGAATGCGCTTTAGTCGTTTCTGCCAAAATTGTATATTGCACTGTTAAAAATTTTGTGCCTTGATGATAGTTCCTTGTAGTTTGTTGCCAAAATCTCAAAAATGATTCAACCGAATACTGGAAATGTGGTGAACCGTTTCACCACATAGCCGTTGTAGCTACTAGGAAGCATATTTTTAGTTACAACAATCTCTAAAAGCTCAGAGGTGCTGTTAGGTTTTGAAAAAGTCAATTTATTCATGGTGTCATATTTTGAGCACACAACTTTTTAGTCAAGACTAATTTTAAAAATGTAACTTAAAACGTAAATACCCTTGACAAAGTATTAAGCATGAAGATTAAAAGGTTAAGAAAATAATATTTGCGTCAACAAATAGAATAAAAAAGCATTTTGTAACCAATTTCAAAATATAGGAATTTTTTAACTGCTAATTAATTACGTTACATAGCTTTAAATAGTTAGAAATAAATGTTATACCTTTTCGTACGATCGCCGAGTGGAAAGATCACTGACCCTTTGTATCTGTCTGTCGGTCCAAATCCATTCTGGCATGTTAGGTCAAATTGCAATTATCCCAACTAAGGGGGAGAATGCACACCAAATAAAATTTATACGCGCTTTGACATGATTAATCTTACACTCTCCTTGAGTTGGATAGTGACATTGGCATTTAAACTCAGAGAGAAAGAAATATAAATTTCCAGAAAGAACTTTTGAAGAGTCCGAAGACAAACGGACCGAGAAAATAGTCTCGACTTTCAGGCCGTGCTAAAAATCACAATAAAAAAGTAACATCACAAGACAGAAGAGGGCCTTGGAAATTTTCTAGTTCAGAGAAATGTCCCGTTTTCCACTTTTCTTGAAACTTTTAGGCATAAAAAAACTGAATAAAAGTTGTCTCAATATAAATAATGTGTTTGGTGCCCGGTAAACTTGAATCTTAAGGAAAGTTGATTTGCGGTTATTGGACATTTTCTTTGCCCACAAATTTTGGAAAAAAGTACTTAATATGGAAATTTTATCTTGGAAATATTCTTTCTAATTATTTAAATGGAGAGAGTGATATAGGTGAATATTGAAATGTTTCCGGAAAAATTACTTCTTGGAGAATCGCCATTAGCTTTGTTGCACACTTCATTGTGATACGGATCTACTTACTACAGATCGATGTAAAAAAACGAAATACCTTTGCGTTATTAATAGCAGTTTAAAAATTACCATCACATGCAATATATTTACCCAAATAGGCACTTGAAATTAACATTAAAATATTTAGAGTAATTTTATTACAAAAAAAGAAAATCGTTTTATTGCAAACCAGCTAGAATCTAACAAACTGTATTCAAATTCTACTGATCCATTTTTCAGCATCAATTGATAAGTTTTAAGTGTTAGAATATCTTATAAATATATGTTGCATAATTATATTGGGCATATTTTGCGTTTTGAGTGGCAAAAGTTCCACAGGAATGAAAATATTATCTCGATTGGTTAATGAATGTAGTGGGCGGAGATAATAGTGTCATACCATACCGAGCCAATCGCCAAAACCACCAATGAAATCCAAGAATGAACGCAGGAATGATTTACGTTATGTGAAACAAGCCAATTGTTAGTTAGTTCACTTTTAACGCATAGTGCGTTATGGGTTTTTAAGCTGACTACGAAAAAGTTTTTAATGGGAATGTTACAGATGATGAAACGCTCTTGTTTTAATTTTTCTCCGTACTGCGATTTCATTGGTTGCTTCGGTTTTCCTCTCAAAATGACCGGTATAGATGAAAAGAAACTTTTCTTTCTATGCAAGCTTTCTGTAACAAATGTTTCGAACAACCAACAGCACAACAAGAAGTTGACATTTAAAAAATTTAATAAGTAAAATATTCTTACAAAACTCATTTTCGATTACCAAAACAGTAATTCCAGATAACAAATGAAAACAAACCGTTGAAGCTGTTGTCATCCTCGACGTGAAACAACCCCATTGTCTTTTATTCTTGTTAACCAGTTTACCATAACAGTTTTTAAATTAATATTAATTGTACCTTTGCCCTTAGAAATTTTAAATTAAAACATTGTACTAAAGATAATATCTACTGCATTATGCTTTGATAAAAATATTTTATTCTAAAAACTAATAAGCATTAGCTTCAGCGAATTTAAATTAGGTTGCCACCAAATGAATATGCAAGTAACCAACAATTATTTAGCATTTTCTTTATCTTAAAGAATTCATATTTAAATATTCCGTTGCAAAGAGGCATCGTTTGCATGAAATTATGGCGAACAATTTGTTCTAAACTCTTCAGGAAAAATATTTTCCTAAAAAAAAAAATATTGTTTGTTTTTTAAAGCTCGCTAAAATGGCTCCAAGAAAATGGTCGAGATTAAGGTGGTATTAAGATGGAACGTTGCAGCGAGTTTTTAAAGAATTAATTCGCCACTATTTATTTGAAAATTAGTAGAATGTCATGGAATATGCTTAAGAAGTAATTATCGTTTTCTTTTTTGGGATTATTTTAAGAAATTGAAAATAATGAGATTTCTTCTTGAGTTGGGATTATTTTTATTGACAATATTTTTAAAGGCAATTCGAGGTTGTCGTTTTTGCATTTCAAAGCATAATTAACATATTTTGTTCATAATTAAACCATTAACGACGATATACAAAAAAATTACCGTGCGAAAATTAACTTTCTACTTAAGTTAATCTAAATAAACAAAATTTAAGACTAATGAAGTCGATAGTCATAAATAATTTATGTAAGACAAATTTTGTTTACACAAAAAAAAACAAATTTAACCCATTATCCACAATTTTGTGAATACCATTAACATCTTTATTGCCGAATAAAAACGTTAGTTTTCAATTTTTCATAATTGTTTTTCGTGTAACTTAATATTTTAATCATAAATTGTTCAGGACTTAGGTGTTCATGCCTCTTAATTTTGTTTATCTAAATAAACTTTTGCAGAATGCTCATTTTCGGGTAAAATTTTTTTCTTGGCAATCGTCGTTAATGACTGTAAAAAATTTAAAAGTTAATGTTTTTATTACTAATGAAGGTGTTAATGTTATTCAAAAAGTCGTCGTTTATGAGTTAATGCTTACAAAACATATTGTAACTCAGATTCAGGTTTGTTGAAGTTTAATGGTAAAACATATCAGGAAAAAGATGAAAAACCGTATTTTCGAACTTTTGTCTTCAGTTTTGATGACTATCATTGAGATTAACTCTTAAAGTTCGTGTTCTTGCATGTATATAAAAACTTTGATAAATTTAAATTAAAGACATAAGTTGCTTTAAAAGTGCAGCTCTTCATAAAGAATGAAATAAAAATCTGTGTGAAATCTTACGTGAAATAAAACTCAATAACTTATTTTTATTTAAAAAAAAATATTATAGAAAATAGCTTTTATTTTTTGTTACTGTTTTTATCCTGAGGCGAAAATAGATTCAAGACTCGTTGCCTTTCAATAGGTTCATTCTGATAGATTATAAAAGATTTCCATATTCTGTGTAAGCAAATGAATTTTTGAAATCAATAAGTGGAGAATTGAAGTGGGTTAAAAATATTGGTTGTAGTTGGCAACAGTTTTTCTGAAAATTATTATTAAGTGCATTTAAGGTCATTTAAACCAATTTCTATTGATCTAAAATTCATTAATCAGAAATAATGTCAAACCCCTTTGTTTTTATTGCGTTCGCTGTTCTTCTGAATTCACAAATCTTACTCTATCATATCTTCAGTTACCATATAATCCAACAATTTAATAAATAAACGTCACAGAGCTGTTGACAACATGAAAAGATCCATCATCCCATCCATGACAAATCCGGCTTTGATCATCAAATCGCGAAATCACATTAATAATATTTAACGACTAATTCCGATCGTGAATACTAATGTCAGGAATCTATTTGCCACTTGTCACGTGATTTGAGAAACGTCACTATGCGGGAGGGGTTCCCATTTGTTAGCGAGACGTTCAGTAATTTCATTCCTTTGATGTCATTCAGTAATTTCATTCATTTGATGTCATTCTGTTTTCGATTGGATGGTAATGGAAGGAAGATGGTTTGACATCTTTCCTGATTTTGGAAGTCAGTTTAGCTTTGTGTTAATAGAAAATTATTGTTGTTGTTTTGGTGAGTGAAAGTGGTATATATTCAAGGATGACCATTTTCTATGTTTTTGTAATTTTGAATGAAGTTTTCGTAAAGCTCTTAGATTATATGAAAAGAAAGTCGTTTTGAATCGTATCGTAGAAGTCGTATCTGAATGTTAGTTAAATATTTTTTTAAGAATTCGAAGTCATCAATTATTATTTTGTCATCATTTAGTATTTTGATAAATGGCTAACAGTGTTAGTCCAACAGGAAAAAATATTTTCTACGACAAATTACTCCAGCTATATTAAATATTTTTACAAAAGTTTTTTAACATGATAAATGTAGCTAGCTGGCTTACAGGGCTTTACAATTCAAAAAAAAATTCGAACAAATTTCAAGAAGTCAAATTAAAGAGCCCTGTAAGTGATTACTGTAGGGTAAGTAACCCTACATTTATCATATCGAGGAAAAAAAAAACGTTTGTAAAAATATTTGATGCAGCCGGAGTAATTTGGCTAAGAAAATTATTTTTTCAGTTGGTTTAACACAGAAAGAATACTTCGGATTAAGGACCCACAGCAGTACATTCCCCCCTTTATCACTAAGTCCAGGTATTGATGGCATTAAAGTTAAAAGTGTCTTGCTGCTTAAAAAAATATATTCTGAGATATGTGTAACACTTGTCAAACATAACTACTTTTACTATAATCATACAAACGAAAGAGCATGGTAGTGGTGCTGCCCTCTACCTTGCCGTATGCGGTAGCAATGAACTTTTTAGCATCGGTTCGAGGGTGGCTCCTACTTCAACAGCACTTCAGGGATTAGGGAGTTGGTACAAATGCCCATAGGTGTCTTTGTCCCCTTAATACCATTCACAGACAGACACTGAGCGGGGGAGGGGGGATTATTAATATTAACACCTCATAGTCCATAGCAACGAAAACGAGCAAGTAAGCTCGGGCAGACTTAACTTATTCTACAATTAAACTAGTTCGACACAATATCGATACTGGACCACAAAGCTACCTGGGATAAGGCTAAAAGCGGACTTATTATAAATAAAAGTAGTAAATTTTCTTATTAAGTTAGTTCTGTTACTGCACAAAATTAAGTTAAGCACGAAAATTCTATTGCCGATTTTTTTTAATAAAATAACGCACTAGAAAACGTGTTTATTTACGAACCCTACATAACAGAGTTACTACGCATCTACTTCAATTCCTTCTCAATACACCGGACAGTATTCAGATCCACCAAGTTAGAAAGAATTAGTTGAGAATGAACGACGAAAACTCCCGAGGGTCCACAAATAAAAAACCCTGGTGAAGAAAGATAAGGAAGAGCAAAAGGGATGCGGAGGGATCGAAAGGATGGAGACGAACTATCACGGTCAATAAATGACCTGGGATGTTGCCGGGGAAAAGGAGATGTTTTAGTTAAAGGAGGATGCTATTTTTCACCAAGAAGTTGGGATTGGGAATGGATGGATAACATTTTATAAGGCTCAGAGGCAGGGCCTGATATACCATAAGGCCCGCTAGGCCCGGGCCTCCAAATTTTGGGGAATTTTAGTTTCGATTATGCTAAATACTGTAGACCCCCAAAATTTCAGTAAATTTTAAAGTTTTCTGAGACCCACTTTATTTTCAGCTTGACTTTGACTCAGACATAGACCAACGTGACTGGTTTAATCGATCGAAGCCGATAAAATTATAGCAAAAATATGATAAATCGGCCAACTAGCATCATCATTACGGGCAATCATACTCAAAATTTTTCGTATAGTCTTAATCCCTAAATTAGGGCCTGTTTAGAGGAAAATATTTACAATATGGATAGATCAGTAAAATAAAATAAATAACTGTTCTTATTTGTTTTATTGTTAGGACTGTTGAATGAGACATGGTTTTAGTGTTTAGTTTTATGAGTGACTTTAATTTATAAAAAGGTAATGCTATCTAGAAATTTTTAAATTTAAACAAATTACAATAATTAGCTCTAAAATGTGTTATTTTACGAGATAAAACCATAGATATGTCAAACTTAAGAAAAGTAGAGTACAGCATTACATAAAAATTACATGAAACCAATTTGCATAACATTTTAATTCATAACTGGTATTCTATCAACAGATATTGTGACTTTGGAACCAATAACCAGCGATTTTACCCCTCACCCAATAAAGTATATGGACACTAAAAATTTACAAAGAATTTTTTTTCTCAAAAAAAGTATCAGTATCCTCCTTCTGTTAAATCAGAGCATCTTCTCCAAAAAGCAAAAAAGTTAAACTTATGCAGAGTGCTAGTATTATTCATATTATAGCACTTCCCCAGTTGAACATAAATATATTACGATGCTGATGCCGCAAAAGTATGTTCAAGACAGAAAAAAGGGGGACATTACTTAAAATTTATGACCCCTTTTTGGCAGTTTTTATGTCCTATATCTCAAAACAGGTGGGAACGACGAGGAATGTAAGGTTTTTTTTAGCTATATACTTAAAGCGGCATTGTCATTTGCATATTTCGGTCATAGGGTTTAAGAGGTTACATAAAAAATTAAGGTAAAGTTCCTGTAAGGATGGCAGATTTTTGTTTTGCTTAAAACAAGTTGATAAAACAGTTTTGATTAGTTGTAATTCGACTCTTCCAAAAGTGGAGGGGTACCCGATTGCGCCATATTTGATTTCGAGCGGTCTCTGCCACGCAACAATGTATCCAATTAAATAAACTTAGTTACATTAGATAACAAGATTATTATGCTTCGTAACTATACAATGATCATAAATTGTTAACAGTAATTATAGTTGACTTACCTCGAAATTACCTTCAGAAGTTTTTTAGATGAAAATACATGATTAATTATTCACGGACGAAATACTATGTGTTTTTGCTTTGCCAGCCGCCTTTATCACACTGAGCATTGCCCTTGCTTTCTGCTAGGTGTCAGACGTCAGTACTGTCAAATTAACTTAGGGGTTGCCCAGTTTGTCACAGCTGAGCTGAGCGCGATTGCCTTCTGAGCGCTATTACCCGTCTCTCCCCTATGACACCTCTTTCAAATGCCCAAGACAAAGAAAATTTCAAGAAATCTATGAAAACTCACTTACTTTTGAAGTGCTGCAACTGGTGCTGTTGATATCCTTTGCCTGTGCCTTTTTCCCGAAATCATATGCAAAATAACTTTTGACAAAAACACGAACTGATTGACGGTATTTACGTTGGTTTTTCGTCTTTATATATAACAAACATGAACAGACACAGACTACTGTTTACATTGTATAGAATTATGTATGGAGAGGTGATTTTATACGTCTTCCCATATTCATGCATATCAGAGATCTCAGTTACAAATAAAATCGGAACAAAAACCTAAAAATTGGAACCAAAAAGTAAATTTGAGAAGTGGAACCGAAGAAAATGGTAACAGAAAAAAAAAGTTCGTTTCTAGCTCTGGACATTTAGCGGCATCTAGTGCTTATTAAAATGAGCTTAAATGAATTCAAATTAAATAATAATTTAAAATACAAATAAAATCTTTGGTAAACACTTTAAAATTCAGAAAAGAAAATATTTTTACAATGCACACTTCCATAAACAGAATTATTCAAAATAAATCATTATGACAATAAAATTGGTTATAAAAATATAACACATTAAAAATATAATAATAATACAAGAAAACATTATGCCATTTAGCCTTAATTTACAACAAACACAGAGAGAAGTCTTCCTTTTGGAGACCAAGCTACTGCTTTCATGTCCCCTTAAATTGTATTTTATAAGTAATAATTTTCGTCTCAGTTGAATATATATATAATATATATATAATAATATATATATATATATATTATATATATATTATATATATATTATATATTATATAATTAATATATAGTATATATATATATAATAATATTATCTTTTGATAAGTTTTGAAGTATAACTGTTTTATAAATTACTTGCTAAAAGCACCCACTTTTTCAACCAGTTTCTACACTTAATATTAAGTCCTTGTTTATTGCATGCTTATTTAAATTTACTTTTTCGAGCAACAGGATCATGTTTTCAACTATAGATAATTTCAATAAGAGCTTAAGATAAAAAGAGGAACGGCTGTGATGTAAGTAGCATAGCTTTGTTTAAAATCGTGACTGCACACTCTCATCAATAATTTTGTAGCAGATATTAGATAGAGCGAGACTAGAAATATATATTAAAAATGTAACTCAACAATCGAAATACAAAATTAGGAAACTAAACAATACGATTCCCATGTTAGATTGATAATAATAATCACAAATTTTAAACAAAAGAACATAGATTTTTTTTAAAACTAAACTGGTTACATTTCTCATGTGACTTTTTGGAAGACTTGGTGTTAAGCATAGAGATAGTAAAATCGTGTGCTAGCGCACACTTTCTAAACGCAAAACGTAATGAAGAACCAAGAGGGAATTAGTGCTAACGCAGCATCTATGTCGAGGTCGGCTGGAGGAGTTGAATAGACTAGGAATAAAATAGAATTAAACTATACTAAAATTGAGCTCTTTTAGAAATTTTAATATTAGAGTCAATGGCTAGTAGCTCTTTAAATTATTTTTTTGGCCGTTAAATGTCCTTTTGAGATTCATGAATATACATCATTTTTTGGGTAGTTCCATTTGAGCGAAATAATTTTTATGTCAAACTCAGTAACTCAAACTTTTTTCAATAAACACTTATAAATGGCCTGCAATTAAGTATTAGTAGATTAAAATAAAAAATGTAATTAAAATAACGTAACATTAAATTTTTAATTGGTATTTTTTAATTCAAAAATCTCAATTTTACTGTACCTAAATAATTAATAAAAAATATTTTTAATTAATATTTAATTAATAACCTAATATGAAGACGAATTACTAATATTAATCTACTCAATAATTTATCTTTTTAAAACATATTAAAAACACAATGAACGAGTTGAATTACGGGCAATTTCTAAGTGTTTATTGAAAAAATTTAATTTGACATAAAAAAAATTCGCTGAATAGAAATAGTTATCAAAGAAATTATCCTGATTTAGGAGTCATAAAAGTAATATCAACGTCCACAAAAAATTCAAAATGCTACTAGCCATAGACCCTGATATAAATGCTTCTAAAAAAAGAGAGTAATTTTAATACTGTTTTCTTCTACGCAACTCCACAAGACGAACATGGTGAAAGAAACGAAACATAGTTTTACCTCCATTGTCTCCTCTAGAAAGTGTTCGAGAGCGCACGGAATTACTGTCTCTATGGTGTTAAAGCTCTACGTCCGGTAGATATGGAGCTATTGAGAGTCATACGTACAAACTTTGAATTTCAGATATATTTCTTGGTGAGACCCCTGGTATTAAGTCGTATAGTCCATCTGGCAGTGCACAATCGGTTTTTTTTGGCTTTATCCTTTTCTTTATCACGTATTCTTTCAATGAACGATAACTGTGGTAACAGATTGTTTTAAAAAAAGTGACTTTTCTCATTTTTTCCTATTCTTTATACATATTTCTCTTAATATTTTTGCGGCTAACAGAAGATTGCTGTTTTGAAAATTATCCCACTTTTCGGAAGAAATCATCTCCTCGTTTTGGCGGATGAAGTTAACGATATATTTCATCAACTGGTCATCCGAGTGTCTATCTGCCAAGACGAGCGCTTCGCACGCATTATCCACTGTCAGACCTTCTTTCAAGACGCTAGCACACTTATGTTTCAAGGGTTGGATGTCGTACTTGTCCGCCGCGTAGTACAGATCCGATGCCTCTTCCCATCGTTGCACGCTTTCGAGTGAGTCGCCGTACAGGTAGACCAGCATCTGGTCCACGGTCTCGCTGTCCACGTCGTCAATGTCCACGGCCCCCGAGCGACCCTCGCTCATTTCGTCTTTCTCGAACATGGCGCGGAAGACCGGCGATCTGGCGGACAAGATGCTTCTGTGAACCTGGAAGGATTTCCCTTCGGTGTTGAGTGTCGCATCGCTGAACAATTTGTCTTTGTATATAAGCAAGAAGTCGTCACCCAGTGCACCGGAAACATTCTCGTAACGAGGCGTAGACGCGAGGTTGAATTGATCTCGACAGCCCCTATGAACTGCAATAATTGATTCTAGTTGAAGATCGAGTCTTGTGCTATTAAGACATATCTTAATATAATATATTTTGCAGTTGTAGGTACCATCAACACTTTCTCTGATAACACTCACGCTACCAGGTTTAACGGAGAGTTGACAGTTTAAAGGTGAAACATCGCATTCTGTAGAAGGTACTTCACTAAATATGAACTTGTAATCACCCTTTTCACTATTACTTTCTAGGAAAACTATAAATTTAAAATTTTCTTTAACGATGCATTTTTTGTAAGTGTAATATTGTCCGAAATTTTCAATGTTCCAAAGGTAGCTGAAGTTGTGTAAAAATGAATCGATGCGAAACTCGCGATTCCTGATTGTTTTCTCCCACATCTTACAACGGAGAGTTAGAGTGTCGTTCGGAAGGAACGATTGCCTTTTCTCGCCAAATACAGCTTCTCTTTCACTGAAATAGGGCCAATAGTCCGAATGTCTGCAAAAGTGTTTTAGTAGAACCTCACTACAAGAAGAAATGAGTGATATCTCGCAATCGTCGAGATGCAAACATTCTGTGGCCGAGATTAGAGAGATGTTGATGTCGGAATCATCTAAATCTATGCCCAGTCTCCTCCATACGCTCTTTCCGGTGTGTTCCGTTTTCCAAAAATGGGTCCAACACGATTCCTTCTCCACCGAAAGTAAAAGGCTGATGTTCTGGATCTCCCAAGTGAGTGTGACGCAACCCCCTTCGTCTTCTTTACTCGCCATGGCTAACTACTATTAATATAATCGAAGTTGCTGAGAAATGATTTTATAAAAACATTGCAAGGATCTGAATATTAGTTTTTTCTTTTAATCTGTGTTTCTCTCTGTGATGATAAGAGGTGTCGATAGGAGAAAACAATAGCACAATACAAGGGAACTTCACCCTTTTGACTTTCGATAATGCGCTTATCGTAATCTTTATACATCCAAAATATTACAAGTACAAACTATACAGATGCAATAGCCTTTCGATGGTTTATTTATCAAATTTTTATACTTTCTTAAATGTTTTTTGATAAAATTATTAATTTATTGTTTGAAATATATTATAAGATATGAGACCAGACGCTCTCATTCGCATGGTACTGTAGCATGTGCTTGGTTCGGGTCTGGGCATTGTCAAAACAACAGCCGTCCTATAAATGGTATGTACATCCAAACAGTCTGATCAATTATACCCCAGAGGGAGTGCACTTTTTAAATGTGCCCCAAAGTCTCTACGCCGCGTACGATGACGTCATTAAAATTTGCGTTGGTTGCCTATTCAGGTCTCGCCTCGACACGTGACTGTCGTTCTCAGTTAAGAAGCCTGTCTTCTAATAGCCCTCGTTTTGTTCTAGTGTGCCTTTAATTCCACCTAACTCAACACTTTGACAGCTAATCAAACTTAGACTTTCCTCAATATACTCAGTGCAACTCTTACACGACTCGAGTTCACAAACCAAACCTAACCAAAGGTATTACCCATAACTAACTTCAGTGCAAAGTTATCTACAAGAAAATATTGGGAAACTAAGCCTCTGTGAGATATTTTTTCTTTAAAAATCTATATCCTTATCTATAAACATTGTATTACAATCCCTATTCCCCGTTGAAATATAACATCCTCCTTAAACTCAAATTCCCGCATCACCATGTATTGAGTCGGATAGTCCATCCTTCCTGATCCCTCAGCATTCTTTTTGCTCTTCTTTATCTTCCATCCTCCTCCGGCATCGCAATCGGGTTTTTTCCTGCACCCTCGGGGCGTTTGGCCTTTTCTGTCGTCCACTCTCTATCACTAGGGATGAGCAGGAAAAGATCGTCTTAGTGATAGTTACCTGTTTTTTTAATGGTACATTGTTGGCTTAATGCGTAAAATGTCATGTGCATAAAATGTGAGAGTTTAGGACTTAGGCCATTTTTGGACTGTAGGCCGTTTATGGACTGTAGGTCATTTTAGGACTTTAGGCCATTTTAGGACTTAAACAGTCTTAGTGCATAAAAAGAATAATAGAAAATGCTAACGAGCCACAATAAAAACGTGCATAAAATGTGCTTTAAAAAAGGTGTTTTCTTTCATCTGTATCCTGGCATTGTAGTCTTATATCTTTACTAAGTCTAATTTGAGAAAACATGCCATCTTAGTTTAAATTTACGGAGAATTATTGATTGAGTTAAAAACCTTTGAAATATCCCTATTTACTTGGTAGCTCTATTACGCAATCAAACCCTGTCACAATGCTTCGTACTTTAATACTTTTATAAAATAATCTTCGGTATCGAAATCGAATTTATTTATCTACAGTTAGGGGAGAGATAAGCACATTGAGAAACCTTTTGTATTTTGTTTTTGCATAAGAGTCGAATATTAAAAAACAATGCACAAACTCACAATCGCAATGAAAGATATCTCCCTTTTGTTATTCTATGCGATTTATTCATCCACATAGATATCTTTTGTAAAATGCCACTTGAAGTTGAAGTTTAACTCATCTGAATTGAGTGTTTTATCTTAAAAAATCCTTTTGCCTGATTGATAACATTGTAAAGTTGAAATAGTCCTAAAAACTTATTCAAAAATTTCAGTCTTGCTTAATGAATCGGAAAATACAACACACAAAGATAACAACTTAGTAAGAAAACGCAAAGAAAACTATTCTTTTCCTAAAACGTTCGTCTTTTTTTTCTTCCTTGTCCTCTGTTCCTAAGCTTCCCCCCCCCCCCCTGCAGAACTCATTTTGTCCGGAATAATTCCGGGTACTCTTCTTCAGAGTTAGTTGAAATCCGGACGCGGTGTGTAAGGCCAGGGATTTATGTATTAGCTGGCTTCAAATGACCTTATATTGGAGATACAAGAAAAAGGCTGGTATTGGTAAACGAAGGAACGTTTTATAGATTGTATTGAGTTATTTTATTGTCATTTAAGTTAATATTTGAAGAGCTTAGTGGAAGAACGTGCTAAGTGACATTTTTGAAAATATTGAGATTTTTGTGTCTATCAACATATTATTAACTTCTTTAACGATAACAAGTTTCCCCTTTTTTATAAACTTTAAGTTTAGAATATTTTTTACTGTTCGCAAGTACCGTTTTCAACATATCTGAGTGCAAACGAGAAACTTTTATTTAAAGCTCATTTTCACCTTTTTGTCACTTAGCACGTCCTTCCACTAAGCTCTTCATTTGTTGATAAATGATAATTCTTAACCTGAAGTGCAATTTACCGTAGAAATGCGATAAAAAATATCTTGTATAGCCTTGTTTTGGCGAAAGTAGCAACTAAACTTTAGAGAATAGTTTTATCGTAAGAGAACTCTGAAGAATTATTGAAACATGGTAATCTCACTTTATCAATAATATCTGATGGTTACCTGAGCAACGGAAAGCCCCTTGATTGCCCCTTGATTTAACCAGTTATTTTTCAAGGCTTGGATTTCCGTCAATGACCGGTAGTTTTTAGAACACCATGCAGGCTACTTTTAAAACCCTATTTTTAATGTGTTTATCTATGTAGGTTACTTTTAAAACTCATTGTTAATAAACAAATTAGTTGTTTTACAACAATGAAATATTTTTCCAATTATTCAGAAAAATCCAAACCACTAACAGATAACAATATATTTACATAAAAATAACACTTCATTTTAAACATTCTATAATACAAAATTAAAATCCCTCTATTTCCACAGAACCCATTTCGTTTCTCAACTTCCAATATTCCATCACTTATAATTGCATTGGATTCCACATACCGTTCACACCCAATTAACGTCAAATCCACACTAATAAATCCACACTTTCTCCCGCTAACTCTTCATCTCTCCAGTGGCGCAAATACCTTTGTCACGGCACTTTGGACCGCCACTGACAAACCATCAACGTATTAGTGGGGGTGCATTATTTTCCAGTCGACCCCATCCTGCGAAGAACCACCTCAAGAACTAATTATAGAGATGTGCGACACGGCAGAGAGATGTATTTGTTCGCATTTTGCTTTGGGGATAAGAAAATGTGTCAAACTTGTTTTAGTGTTATAGATTAAAATTGTATTATCTAATAGATTTATTATTAAAATTTTAAAAAACCATTTCTGTAGTGCTGATTTTATTCTTCAATTCACTCATATGGAATATAATAGAACTTAATCTGGCAGAATCTTCTTCCAAAAATATTATGAATACCCTAACTTACATTTTCTGAGCTTCTGTATTCATTATGGTTGACGGAAATGAAATTTAATGTGAGAGTTTGGTAGACTTTCGCATTGCATATGGTACGCAGAAATGCGACGTTTCTGCTATTTCCACGCTTGGTTATAGCAACAATTATAAGTTTAATGCAATATGAAGTCCTCAAAGTGCTTCTAGACCTGCACTTAGTTCCGGTAATGCTCACCTAACTTACGGTGCCGGAAGATCACAGTGTCATTGTTAAGTCAATTGGAACTTTCACATGCGACAGAAACAAAAACCGCACTTACTGTTTTATCTGAAGTTTTCAATCAATTAAATAGTGACAAAATTAAATGCTGTTGAAGTGACAATTTACAGCAGGACATTTTTCCACACATTAAAATTCACCAACATTGCCACCACTTGAATAAAAGCAGAAGGTAAATCCGTAGTACGGTTTTCCTTGCTTATTTAAGAAGTTTTCCTTTTATTTACTACAGCACTTTTTTTTAAAATTAGTGATCAAAATAAAAAATATATACATTACTGATTTCATATTATACGATCATGATAATTTTAACTTAAAAATAGTACAAGCCATATTTATTTCTCACACTTTCACTTGATCAATTTAAAAATTCTAAAGATTCTTAGTACTTTCCAGAGTTGGCTTTCTGGAAAACAGAAACTGTCATTAATGCTTATTTTTTTCGCACTAAAAACTTCTGTCTTGCTAAAACCTTTCATACGAAAAATACAAAGGTATGTATGTAGAACTATAAAAGGTTTCTCTTCCTGAATTTTTTTCTTAAAAAAAGGGAATCTACTTTTCCCATTCTTCCTCGTTTAGAATCCTGTTGTGCACTTCGAATCAAAGACGTAGAAAAAATTTCTACGGATTGTGTATTTCTTGTCAAACAAATATGCATTTGCGATTTCGTAGTTGAATAGTTTTTGTAGCAAAGAATTGTAGTGTTTGATTGTTAGGGGACGGTATCTGTGTCATTTCTAAAGAATCCACAGAATCGACAATTTCATTTTAAGACTAGTTTCTAAAGTAATATATTTCATTCATAAAAAAAAATTTCTTTATAAAAAATTAGTTTTTTTTTAATTATATACCAAATATTTTTCCAACGTTTAGTCGTACAAATATAAATTTTAATTAATACATGTACAAAAGCTAAATGATCGACTTATAATTTTGCATCAAGTGGCACACAAAGCACCTTACAAGTACAAATATTATGTTATTACAACAAATTTGCAAATAGTATCTTGACTGATCTGCGAAAAAAGTGATTTATCGGTAAAAAGATATTTTTAAAGGAAACTCATCTGAAGTTTATCTTTCCCATTGCATCATAGAAATTAAAAGAATTTTCTAACTATATCCCAACTGTTTTGACGATCATTTAAGATTTTTTCATGGATAGGCTTTCGTAATACGAATATTTTAACTCGAAAAATCATTTGTCTGATACTTTACTTTTCGAGGCACGATGCGAATATACTTTTCTGGCTCCAAAGTACGAATATGTTTATCTACGAATATTTCAGAGACCTGCAATCCTTATATAGATTGTAGCATATTAAGATTTAGGTATTTATTTTTCTTGAATTCAACCAAATATAGTTAGTTGAGATTATAACTGGTTATCATTTTTTTACTATAGGCCTGAAATTTGTTTTGTTACGAATTATGAAGCTCAATGTATTGCTGCTTAAGCGTTGCCATTAGCTAAAAGGGTTTGTGGATTTGGCACTCACAGTCCACAACCACTTTTAAGGGATGTTCGGTTTTTAGAAATAAACTGGTTATTGGCTTTCGCTTAAAACGTTAACGGTTTAACCGTTCCTGATTTTCCATTTGTCCACCCCTAAAGGTGCCTAGTTTTGAGGAACCTTTTCCTAGTGTTAGAACAATAGCGGTTGACACATTACACTATCCCTTTTAGCAACTATACCTCCAATGGAAAGATTAAAAATAACAGAAAATGGCAGACACACACTCGGAAAGGATGAGAAGAATTGAGTTGTATCACTCCTTCGCTCGTACGGTAAATGGCTAATCTCTGGAATTCATCGGGGGCTTAGGAAAAGTGCCCCCTCGAGAGGCTGCATGGAGGATTAGAGGTAGAGGCGGACCGTTCGTCTTGAAAGTTTAAGATACAAGATTATGTTGTCAATTACCCTGTTCGCTGAGAGACTGATGTACGTAGTGAGCTGGATATAAGGTGTGCTATGTGTATTGCCGAAATTCCAAATTTTGGCTGCTAGGATATGTATTTGGAACGAGTCCCAAAAAATCAAAACTCTTTCTAAGTTATCATTTTATATAAACTCAAATTTTAAATTTGTATCTTCCACGTCTTATGGTTTCGAAGTCCAGTCTTCGGAACGGAAATTGAGATCTTTATGTATTCCTTATTTGAGAAAAATATTACAAATGTTCATTGTATCTTATATAGTAACGCTTTTTAATCTCCTTTATGTATTGGATTTGTTTTATCCATCATATATTACAAGGTTCTAGAAAGTTGGAATGGGGCCCTGAGTAAATGATAATTGGATAACCTTTTGTCAGTTCTTAGCGTATGCCCCAATACCATAGAAAATAGTAGAAATTTCAAGGATTTTTTTAGTTATTTTGAACAGACGGCTGTCTTTGGAAACTTCAATTTAAAAAACTTATATTGGCAATTAAACACTCCCTTGCCTACCAATCACACTTATTTTCTACATCTTGCACATGGTAAATTTTTGAAAAAAGTTTCATAATAAGAATATGTAGTATATTACGTTTATGTTACTAAGTATCTTAGGTAATTTTTTTACAAGTCAAAAAGTGTGTTTTTATAGTGAAGATGCGTGAAAAGGTATCTTGTTTTAAACTTGAAAATGTGTTTTCGAGTATCATAAAAAGTAGTGGAAAATCTACCTATTTATAATGTACAATTTGCTCGGGTTCAAAATGTTTCATGCAATTAAAATAATTTTAATTCGTTTAAGTTCTTGTTTCCATTTGTGCTAAATAAACAAGATGAACATAAAGTAAACCTGATTTAAAATTTGCTGTTTTTTTACTTTTGATATTTTGATAAATAATTATAAGTAATCCACAAATTTGATTAGCATTTTCCATTTTAACCGCCGATTCCAAAGTTGTTGAATTAATTTTGGCTACATTTTTTGATACTAGATGGCAACCCTACATAAATCTATCCCTACTTTATTTTCGATTAACTAAAGACTATTTTATTGTATATTTTTTTCTAATTTGTAGTTGACAAAGTAGAAGAAAATTCAATTTCTCTTTACACCCTGCGTTTTCGATAGCAATCAGTAAAAAAAGTATAATAAATTAATTTTATTCTTATTTAAAATTTTTTACTCTAAATTGCACTGCTTTTTTGGGAGGGCTTAAAGCTATCGACTTTTTCTCGTCGTAAAAAAAAAGTTAAGTTTATTTGATTCCGCTTCGTTTCGATATTGGAAGATTTGCATTTTGCCGCCGGGAAAATTGAAATACAAACAATCTCGTTCTTAGAAGTTTTGGGGTGCTTGAGTTATGAAATTTTCAAAATATAGTTTATTTTAAAGGTTAAATATTTTTATTCATCTCCATACTTTTTTTTTTATCAAATATTTTAACTTATAAATAAAGTTTTTTGTAAATGTATCGTATGAATCAATAAAACATTTACTTTAGCCCAGCGGGTACTTTAGCCCAGCGAGTTTTGTGATACGAAATAATAATATCGTCGAATTCTTACCTGAATTCAGTCAATATTAATAATTTTTTTTAAAGGTTTGAAGAGCTATTTGTATTAAAATATGTCTCGAATTTTTAGCTAATCAGGGTATAGAAACTATCGGTTAAATTGGAAACCTCTTTATTTGGCCAAATTATGAAGAACTAAATTATAGCGTTGAGGCCAAGTGGCTTAGTGGTAGTGCTTCGCATTGCCACGCCACAGGTCCGGGGATCGAATCCCAGATTGGGCGAGGTTGACCCATCCTTTCATCCCTTGAGTGGGTCGATAAAGTGGGTACCAAGCATGCTTGGCAACTAAACACTGGGGGTTCCGCGTGAGGCTGACCACCTTACCGGAACATATGCATAGCACCCCAGAGCCCTATGTCACGAAAGCTGAAATGGCATGGCAGCCTGGCCAGTAATGGCGTTGCGCCGAGGAGTCGTAGCAAATCATAGCGTTATAATTGTATTCACTTTTTGGGATAAAATGCATACCGGAACATATGCATAGCACCAGAGCCCTAGGTCACGAATGGCATGCAGGCTTGGCCAGTAATGGGCTGTTGCGCCGAGGAGTCGTAGCAAATTATAGCGTTAAATTGTATTCACTTTTTGGGGATAAAATGCTGCTTTATGAGTTCATAAGCTTTTAAAATAGAGATTACAAAGCCATATATAAGCTTTGGTATGACTCATTAATTTAATACTTAAAACTGTACTCCATTACCTTGAGAATTGTAGTATTTTCGAAAATTAACTTTGATGAAACTAAATTTGATGGAAAAAGAAATGTAATTTTATATCTTTAAAATATATTAATGTAATTTTATATATTATAAAATCTATTATTTACCGTTTATATATTTAAAATTTTCCTTTAAAACTTCCTGAAAATTCAAAATAAATATTTTTCGTTTTTTGAGAATCTCTATCTAAAAACTGATAAATTTTCTTGCACTTACGACACTTAAGTAGCTTATGCTAGAGTAGTGTCACAGCTTTGAGAAATTCCGTGTCGAGACACTTAAGTACTATTAATAGGGCATGCCTATACGCTATTGTCATTTTTAAAGAATGGATCTTAGATAGCTTTAGGGGATTTTTTAAACAATTTCTTTGTAACTTTAGCATCGAACGTATAATATTTCAGGTCGAAGTATTGCTGTGAATGGATGCTTTCTTTTTAAATAATATAATTACTTTATGAAAACAAAAAACCTTATTCTTATTTTTCGATTCATTATTTTGTAAACAATGAATGATAAATATTTTTTATAGGCTGGGAAGCCTAGTTGGGGTAAGATGCTTGCCTGGTTGCAAGTCCAAAAAGTTGCGTTGGGAGCCTACTCGGGTGTAGTCACTTGACATTGGTTCTGAACAATGTTTGCCAAGATCCCTCGTGTAGCTCTAGTGCAACGAAAATTCTATTCAACTCAACTCAAGTACACTGTAAAAACAAATCTGTAAAAATGCACATCATTTACTGCGTATTTACAGCACTTTCTGCTGCATTTGATTGAAGCTTTTGCTGTAAACGCAATTCTACAGCACGTTGTTGTATTTGCAGTGCTTTTCGTTTCCATCAATCGAGAATTCAAACTGGATCGTGTCTGATGCGCATGTACTTGAAAATTACTGCAAGTATGCGTCACTTGACTGTGGTTTTAAAATACGATGCCCGTCGCCAATAGCCCTCGTGTAGCTCTAGTGCGACGATAATTCAAACTAAACTAAACTGCAAGTGTGTGGGATTAGAATGCAGTACCCCTGCTGTTAAACTGCTGATATAGGTATTTTATTAAAAATATTATTAAATTACGTTCTTCCCAAAATTATCTGTCAAAAGTGTCATATGTTTATTGCTTGACAGCTTGTCACAATCTTTTAAACTATTTTTTAGGTTTAGTTTTTTTTTGCATAAACAACACTTTTTTAAAAATTTCTCATTTCCAAGAGGCTTCGCTAATATTTTTTAAAGGTGAGTTTATTGCCAAGATAAAGAGCCAGTTTTTTTAAAAATCGGACAAAACAGGCAGGTTGGGATAGTTGACATTTGTAATTTTGCTGATATTTGCAGAATATGTTCTTTATGTAAAACTATTAGTCACGTATATATATTTTTTTTGCAAAAACAAAAGTATACGTGTGTAAGAGTTTTACATAAAGAACATATTCTGCAATTTTCAACAAAATTAAAAATGTCAACTATCCAAGCCTGCCTCTTAAAAAAACTGGCTTTTAAAATTCATTTACTTCATTACATTTTTTATCTCTTTAAAACGTTATTCTAAAGAAGCAGACTTTACAAAAACAAAAATAAATAGGTCTTTATTACCCTGCCCTGAAAGATTAAAAAAAACGCACATTTTTTGTAGGTCATTGACTTTTTTAATGCCAAAAACTCATTAGTTTTTTGTTTCTTTTAAATCTTGTCTTGACATAATTAAGTTTAGTTGTTTTTAAGTATATATACATTTTTAATTTGATGTAATAGGAACTGTTATAAAAAGTGAGATAATGCATAGTTTATTTATAAATTTTCTATTTATTAGCTCCTGATCTTTAATCGGATAAATCAACTATTTTATTTGTTTTATTCCCATAGGTTCCGTTTATTGCTTATCCTTTCACTAAAACAAATATTTATCTTTTTATAATAACTAGTTTAAACGCAATAATTTTATTTTAGTGTTTGGCACTAAACCTTAAACTGGTTGTTAACTAAATATTTGCAATTTATACTTTACTTGCCATAAATATTAAACTTTATTGTGAACAATATTAAATTAAGTAATTAAACTAATTAAGTTCGCTTTAAAAACAAAAGCATAATTTTATAATATGTGACGTTGTATAAATTTCAGACTTCGCTGAAGATACTTTTAAAGACTTAAGATATTGAATAATAGTATAATTCAAGAGATCTTTTACATGCCATAGTAATACTCAAGATATCTTTTACACGCCACACAATCATATGAGATGCGCGCCCAAGATTTTTCCCTTCAGAAAATATGACCACTCAGCTGGAGCTAGAACCCGCAAATTTGGGCTTATGTTGCGGACACGTAATACCTCTCAGCCACTTAGCCGCTACTTTCTAATTCATCTATATATATATAAAAGAAAGTCGTGTTAGTTACACTATTTATAACTCAAGAACGGCTTAACTGATTTGGCTGGAAATTGGTGGGGAGGTAGCTTAGAACCAGGAATAGGCTATAGGATACTTTTTATTCGAACCCAAATGGGTGAAGGAGGGCAAAACGTGAGCCGATTTCCCCATAGGAATAGCATTGTAAGATTAGAATTTATACTTTTATTTCAATTTAAAGAAATTTCAGCGCGTTCAGCGTGAACGAAAATTAAGAAAAGAAAAAATAGAGCACGTGGGTTTAACTTTCTGGATTGTTATTTGAATATCAGTATTTTATTTTATTTGTTGATTTTAAATCTTTTCATTTTTTTTATGGTAGATCAGATTTCCTCAACTAGATTTTAATTACGTTTCCGAATTTAATTTTATTGATGTTTACAAATGGTAAGAAATGATGAGATGGAGGAATATAGGTTAACCTAAAGTATCGTGGCCGGATTTGGCGAATTTTCAAAAATGTCGCTAAGTCGAAGTGATAACAAACCCCGGCACTTGCCGAGATAGTTACCAACTCGAAATGACCAAAAATACAACACAATTTCAAAATGGCCGACTTAAAACAGCGGAAAAATTCCTTAAATTGCAGACCAGATTTATAAAAAAAAATTGAAACTTTAAAATGACTAAGAATTGATTTAAAAAAAAGTAAATAATTATTTAAAATCAGTAAGCATCTAATTAATAAAATATTAGTATAAGAAAACTACAGAATAAATTATATGCGTTTAAGATTTAAATAGATTAACATTTAGAAATTGTCAATGCAATTGCTAATTTCGCCAAAGGTTACCATCGGGGTTACCAGATTTGGCGTAAAATTGCCGGCCACGATTCTTTAGGTTAACCGGAATATATTCGGCATAAATAAGGAATTTGTACTTTATAAAACTTTTCCAACCATACAAGAGGATAAATAAAATGTCTGCTTTTTTTCTGATGTTAAGATGGCGTAATGATCGATTGAATTTTGGCATTGGCGGCTTTTGGCGAAGTTGAAAATTTAACGTAGGGTAGCTATTCCCATCCAGTTGTATGGCTTAGGGTTAGTAAGTTAGTTTGAATTATCGTCGCATTAAAGCTACACACGAGTGCTATTGGAAACGGGAGTCGTAATTTAGAACCACAGTCAAGTTACCAGCCGACACGTGATTATGTACACAATGCAACTTTTAAGGGCGACATCGCACGCAGAGTTGGGAATTTGGAGGATATTTAAAGTGCCCTTCCTCTACACGGGGTATTATTCGTCGGACAATTTTGGCTGCACGAGCCGTTTATAGGTCAGCAGTTATTTTGGCGATGCCCGGACCTGAACCTGGGACCTACCGCATGCAAGACGAAAGTCTTTACCGTCTGGGTCCCCCAGCCCTATCGAGTTGTATGAAATATGAAGTGGAATGTTTACCACATTTGGGCAGTTTCGTTTTGCGCTAATCGTGAAATAGAAACAGGCCATTATATATATCATATAGCTGTTCTGGCAGTTTGAACAGGGGCCTATGGGAAAGTCCTCAAACTCCTGGAAGGGCCTGGATAAAATCAACCCTTCATATAAGAATGGGAGGAGATTATAATATCCTGATGGAGTGGACCAGTGGAGAGGGGATCAATTGGTATAAAATAAAAGTTTACATAAAAAACTACTAATTAGGGTTATTAAGGGTACAGCCGTGCAACGCCGGGTTTATGAAGCTAGTAAAACATAAAAAGGGGCTGGGGATCCCAGTCGGTTAAGACGTTCGCCATGCATGCGGAAGGTCCAGTTTAGTTTCCGGGTATCGCCAAAACAACTGTTGACCTATAAATGGCCCGTGCAGCCAAAAAATATCCGACGAATAATACCCCGTGCAGAGGCAGTGCCCGTTAAATATGCTCCTATAAGTCCCAACGCTGCGTAAGATGTTGCCCTTAACGGTTGCGTTGGTTGCCTACGCAGATTTCGGCTCTTCACTTGACTGTGGTTCTAAATTACGCCAATAGCCCTCGTGCGACGATAATTCAAACTAACTAAAACATAAAAAAACATTGCAAATTTGAATTATTTTTATACTAAAAGATAAATTTGTTACCACATACATTCAAACGACATATTGAAAACAATCGTGCCTGGGGTTTCGTTTCAGGTTTTATCGTGTAAGGGGGCGGGTTTAAAATATTCAAAGGATTTTACGGGAAAGAAAAAGTGTCACTTTTGAGAGAAGGGTCGATCCATCACTAGAATAATCGATTTTTTTTATTCATGTAAAATGTTTGTTACTTTTTCGAAAAGTTTTTATGCAGTTTAGTAAAGACGTTTTTGTTTTAATAAGATTAATTTTGAGAAAAGAACAGCCTTTTTTTGGTATTGATTTCAAACTTTTTTTTATATGTTTTACACATTAAGTTTGAATGAAGTGTTTTTACATAAGTATCATTTCTTTAATGGACTTTTTTGTTAAGTTATTGGTCTTTGAAATATTGAAGATTTCAATAAAACTTTATTTTGTAAATGGTCTTTTTTTATTTCCCTGAAATAAAATATTGTCCAATGAGGGTCTTTTTCTTCTTCAAAAGAAACATTGTGCAGGTAATGCATAAATATTTCAGACGGACATGAACATAATGTAATTGTACAGTAGCAATATTTTAGTAGACTGCTGACTGAACTTACCACAACTGTGACAATATTGTAGTTTTTAATATATATGTAAATTATGAGTACATTAAACTTTACACCACTTCGAATTATAAGAATGTAAAGAAGCTTTACACCACTTCGAATTATAAGAATGTAAAGAAGCTTTACACCACTTCGAATTATAAGAATGTAAAGAAGCTTTACACCACTTCGAATTATAAGAATGTAAATAAACTTTACACCACTTCGAATTATAGGAAGTTTATTTTCTAAAATAAAATATGGGTACAAATATATTTAATACAATAAAAAAAGAACAAGGGTAAAATTAAACACATGCTTATATTGATGCAAATATGCCACACTGCGAAGTTCCTATCTATAAATTAAATTCGAGAGAATTGAAGAATTTTTCAATCCTTTTCTTTTGAATTCACAACACAATTTGGTAAAGTGTTCTACCCATTGCTAATGCTATCGTAAAAATTATTTTTCCTTACCTTCGTTTTGAGGCAGGATTTTTTAAATTTAAGTATATCTTCTCTGCATTGACTATTTAAGTTCAAACCTACTATTAAGTTCATTCGTACATGTTCAGTGTTCTTAATCTGCTCTTATAATCTATACCCAATAAACCATTAATCAGATTTGTAACCATGTGCTGAACTTTTTCGGGAAAATCAATATCTTTTCAGAGGAAGGGCGACAAAAACTGAACGGCATATTCCAGAAGTAGTTTTACCAATCCCATGTACAACGGCAAAAAAACATCTCCTTAGTATGAGAAGAAATATTATTTCTAGAATGTGAAAAAATTACCAGTAAAATGAAACAGAAACCGGCATAAAATAGTGGATTGACACATGATGTCACTGATACAATCTTATTGGGTTGTAATTAGTGCTAGTTTTATTATTCTTTTATTTTAAAATTGTTACTAAATTTATCTCTTAAATACCGTGTATGTAACGTCTTAAGACAATATGTATGTCTAAATAGAAGTTTAATATTATTTTTTAATCGATCGTGTGAATCTAAAAAAACATCAAAATGTTTGAAATATCTAGGACATTTAAAAATTTACAAAAGTACCCATTTATTTTTAACACCAAATGTTGACTATTTCAACATTGCATTAATTTTATTAAACAAGAAAATGTCTTTAGATTCTTAAAGAACCATTAAATATTTATTACAGTTTTTTTAAAAAATTATATCTTACTGTACAACAAATTATTTGGAAAATTGAAATTTATATATATTTTTATTATTTGAATAGCTGACATCTTAATTAAGATTTTCAATTTCTAATTGGCTCATTCACCTGACCTAAAAATACATACTTCGTTCAATTGAATTTACCATTATTAAAAGTCGCCATTGAACAGATCCGTTAGGGTTCGCACGCGGCCTGGAAATCCTGGAATTTCATTTTTGTATTTAAAGTCCTTGAATAGCCTGGAAAATTCACAGACAGCCTGGAAATTCCTGGAATTTCCAGTTTTTATTACGATTCAAAATTGAATCGAACTAGCTTAGCGGTGGACGAAACATCTCCCTTTTTCTGCGCATGTCCGAACCACCCCGCAGGTGTCAATCACTCGGGATTCCCCCGTGTGGACGCGATCAGAACGTTGTGAAATTCTTACGGCTTTTGCTCAGGTTTAGGTTGTGATCACTACTAACGGATCAAAAGAAAATGTTCTGGTTAGTCCGATTGGCCTGAACCGGAACTACAAAAGTAAACTTGCCTCTCTTCCTATCAGGCAGAGGCAAAAAAATGTCAATCATTAGGAGACAATGCAACCTCATCGGTGGTTGCCGTGAAAATTACTAGGCAGCAAAATAAGTAAATCAGGTAGCATTATTGGATTGCATACTTTTAGTCAGGTAAAGACGATCCTCTTCTAATAGGGGATTACACTTGTCGGCATCCAATATTTGAAGATATCTTAGTGTAATCTTAATTCATCTTCAAATTTTAATTAAATTGTTTATCTTAATCATTAATTTTTTTTTATTTAAACTTGTTTTTTTATTGAAATTTAAGTTTAGTTTTCATTGATATGGACCTGGGGGGGGGTAGGGGGAGAAGAGAATGAAGGAAACGAGTTATGCAGTATACAGTAGAACTCCCTCCAATTATCAAAGAAATTGGACCTAACCAGCAACATTCGTATAATCGGTAATTCGGATAATTGGAGTTTATCGGAGAAAAGGTATATTTTAATGAAATCAACCAATCCAAATTGTAAGATGTCATTTGGCAGTTTGGGTTATAGCTTTTTGTAATAGTTTTTTGCTATTCAACTTTTATTAGAATCTTGGTTTTACAAAAGTTTGTCTGCAACATATAGAGACAAACAGTAACCAATAGACCAAATGATATATATATATTTCACTTGGTCTATTTGTTACTGTTTGTCTCTGTTGGATGTCATGCCTAGTAATTTTTTTGGTCAGTACAAAAAAAATTACTAGGTATGACATTCAATTAAGACGAACAGTAACAGGTAGGCCAGGTGGATTTTTTTTTAAATGACATTCGGATAATCGGCACCGTTTTCAGGTAATCGGAGTTCTACATCTACTGTAGCTATTGATGAGAAATTTTTTAATATGATTCGATTTTGCAATAAATAGTACAGACTTTTTTCCCCTATACTCAGATTTATTTTCAAGTATTTGGGCTTTAATAGCTTGAAAGTGTGAGCAGCTTTTTCATTCAAATTTTTTCAAGGAGTCTACGAACCATGTTATAAAGCTATTCTCTGATCAGGTGGTTCCTCTAAACTTATTCCGATTTTTGGAAATCTGGAAAAGTTAGGTATGCTAACCCATGATGGTATAATTTCAGAAATTAGTTTGATGTTTCTGCTCTGGGGTTAAGGCAATATGGTTGCTAATAAAATCATTTAGCTCAATATATAGTTCTGTAACTTACAGTAATTTTACATTCAAATTTTAATTCAACCAGTTAATCTTAATAAATCTTAAGTAAGTTGATTTTGAGTTATTAAAGTTTCATCTCGCTGTGTAGCATGGTAGCCTGGAAAATCATTAAAAAGTCCTGGAAAAGCCTTGAAAAGGCCTGGAAATTCGGGTAGCCAAGAGTTGTATGAACCCTGTCGTACCCTGTATCTTAGTTATACGTTGAAAAATGTGAGTTTTGCTCACACCCTTCATATTTTCATATATCTATTTATCTCATTCTTTTAATACACCCTCAATTAAAAACCACCCCTTCATTCGTAGTTATTAATCCGTGCCAGGAAGACTTCAGCCAGAGCCATAACTTGCTACCGATTCAGGGTCGCCAAACGAATATCTCGGCGGAAGGGGCCTAAATTTAGCCACCACCGAACCCCTCTTAACTTATAACCGCATCGTGCGTTTTGCTTCTGAGTGCAAACTGTGCTTACTTTGCTCAAGCAAAAGATGAGTGTGCCGAGTGTAGATGGTGTTTGTTTGTAGACCTGTTGGAAAAGAAGACCTTGGCATTGGTTTGGATTAGTTAGGAGTTGGTGATAGCGGGTCAAAGGATTATGTGGTATGGATATTTTTGATGGTTTGATTTAGAGCTTATGGTTTCGTTGTTAAATTTTAGAATTTTCTTTAGTTTTCTGCAATTGAATTTTAAAAATGTTTTGAAGATTTTTTTAAATATATGATTTGGTTTTCAACTTTCTTATTGCCATGGTCACTTACTGCTGTCGATCATTTGTCGATATTTAAGGCAGCAACGAAACGATAAAAAATTTGAAAAACCGAATTTCAGACCTTTTCGCATTTATTTAGAATTGGTAAGTTCCTGTTTACTCTAAAAGAACACGCATAATGTGTATGCTTATTTTGTAAAAAAAAATATGCAATCAAGATTCTGAATACAGACTGTGAACATCATCTTTTTACTTGCTTGCGGCAATACGTTTATTTTTCAATATTTTTTTTCCTAATTAATTTCCTAACATGTGACTTATGACACATTTAAATTCAAAACATATTTTATCTTAATTTAATCTATCGCTCCACCTTTACTGTCCATTTTAACTTCTCATTAGCATCTAAAAGTCTCATTTAAACCATTTTTGTAAATTTCACCCTCTTTTCAACAACATTATTATCCCTTAACACATCTATTCTCACAGATCTTATCAATTAATAGCATATATAACAGTTTCGATTGGAGTGATAGAGACCCTTAAGAATCTGATCCTTGGTAACTTAGAACAAAACAATTCAAAATATATACTTTTCTCCGAATATAGTGCAGTGTTGTTCATTATAAAAAGAAATCTCACTCAAACCTAACCGTTAATGGACTGTTGTAAATTGCTTCTGTGAAAAGGAGATAAAGTTTTAAGTTCCTTAAATGTATAGTTTCCTGAGGTGTATTTTTGTAGGGATTTAACATTAAGTCTTGGTGTTTATCACTTGGTACACTACATTTTATCAGTATAAAAACAAGATTGGTTAGTTAAGTTACTGTAGTTTAGACTACGAAGTTAGAATATAAATGTTATATATATTTGATTTAGTCTTTATAAATAATTTCGCTGGCGGTTATAAATTATTTGTGTGTGGATAAACCGGAAATACGTGGTATATGCATTCTTTTTGTGCACTCTCTTCCTAATTTTTGTTTTATCCGCGTGTGTTTTTTGCAGATATTTTATATTTAACATTTATTTTAAAAAAAGAATGCAATTTGATCATTGCACTATAAAAATCATAAAACGCATCTTTCAAATATCCATCAATAAAATTACAAACGCCCCCCTAAACATTACTTCAATAGCAATATATGCGGTCGAAATAACTCAAACCTAGAAACGTTTAACACTGAATCTAAATATCATGACCACAAATTACCTTACGACGCTTGTAACCAAACAAAAAGTAACACAACCAAAGTAACACACCAAAAGTAACACACCCCTAAACATTACGTCTATAGCAAGATATGCAGTCGAAATAACTCAAACCTGGAAACGTTTAACACTGAATCTAAATATCATGTCCACAAATTACCTTACGACGCTTGTAACCAAACAAAAAGTAACACACCCAGATGATCTCGGAATGATTCAGTCATAGGGAACTTTGCCAACAGTTTATCACCTTGATAAGCATCCATCTCTTCCATTGTTTGTACGTGTTGGTCCCTCTATTGCCACCTGGAAATGAGTAAAATTAGATCTCATTGTGATCACTGACGATATGCGATTCGCCGTGCTATTGTTTCGTATTTGTTTGTTTGTGATTTGTTTTTTTTTTAGTAAATGTGTGTTGTGAATTGCGTTAGTTAAATGTTAGTTTTTGTGATTTTATTTTTTTTATTTAATTTTAAGGTATAATGAAATACTTATTTGTGGATTATCGTCCGTTATAGTTGCTTATCTAATATGAAAAAAATAGTTTTGTTGGAACTTAAAGTACAGTCCCTGGACAAATTATTAGACGCACTGCAAGATTTCATGTATCAATCAATGATGAACAAAATACCTTTAGAAGGACATTTGTGTTCCTAAACTTAAGCTATCGAATAAAAATATTATCTGCTATACTTAATCTACGACATTTATATATATATATATATAAAAATATTATAATATTTTATATATATATATATATATATATATATATATATTAATATATATATATATATTATATAATATATATATATATATTATATATATATATATATTATATATATATATATATATTATATATATAAATATATCTATAATAATTTATAATTATATATATAATATATATATATATATATATATATATATATATATATATATATATATATATATATATATATATATCTGACGGATGAAACTGCATACTTATCACACTTTCAAAGCCAAATTAAATTACCATCTTCCAGTTTTCGACAATTTAATAATCTAAGTTTCTGTATTCTCTCTTGACATTTAAATCATGAATTATGAAACTATTCGTAAGACCGTTCAACTTCGTTCTCTTATCGCTTCCGTAAATTCGAATCCCTATTCATTAATCATTCATTAAACTGGTATAAATCTAAATTTGATTAAATTTTAATGAAATTTGATAGGCTTATACTTCTCCAATTATTGAATCAATGAATATTAAAAGCAATTATCTGTATCAATCTTTTGGTATTAAATGTATAGTATTGCGTAAAAAGATTTGAACAAGCTATAAATACATTGTAAAAGGTGGTCAAATTCTCAGATAAAAGCACGGCCTACTCAACTACTAAGGCCGAAAGAAGCTTTCCCAAACAAGCTCGGGGACGGAAATTTTGAAGTCATAGATCCGAGTGACTCTGTTCCGAAGATGAAGACAACCTGTCTCGAAACCTGTTCGGAACCACTCGTTCACGACTGACCACATTTTTAGGGTTCCGAATGCGTCCGAACTAGTTTCTCGATCTTCGGCACTGGGAACAGTGACGTCAAAATTTCCGTCTACGCTCATGTTTGGGAGAGCTTCTCTGGCCTTGTTATTGAAGTTGGCAGTGATAAAAGACGTTCAGACAACGAACCATTAGTGTTGGACCGGCTGCTACGACGATTCCTGTTCATGTACAGAAATTGCTTTAAAAATGCTTTCAAATACGTTTATTGACACAAAAAGAAATGCCATACTCAAAGTTTACACGTTTTCGGTTTCTTGATAAAAATCAATTGATTGTCCAATAATTGTCACTTACATGAATATGTGAAGGCGTGATGTTTTTATAACTAACGTCAAACAGTTACAATCATATTAAGCTGCCGTCATCTTGTGGTTATATACAGTCAATGGACAAATTATTAGACGCACTGTAAGATTTCATGTAACAATCAATCATGAACAAAATACCTTTAGAAGGACATTTGTGTTCCTAAACTTAAGCTGTTGAATAGAAAATACTATCTGCTATACTTAATACATATATCGACATCTTTTTTAATGATATGGCATTCTTTGGTATGTTTTCATCATTACTAAAAAAAGTACAGTGCGTCTAATAATTTGTCCAAGGACTGTATATTCTTTTTAAAAGATATGTCGCCATTTTATGATAGAAATATATTTTAAAATGGTACTTCGTATACTATGCAGTTAAAATGATCGTAGTATTTGCTAAGTGGCAAATATTTTATGATCGGTTGGACGATTAGATTAGGTCATGCTGACTTAAAATTTTAATGCGGTTCTGAGTCGCCAAGAAAAATAAAATAATTCTTATTATTTTATCAAAACCTTATAATACTAAAAACGTACTCTGTATACGACATAAAATACAACAATCTAGACAAAGTATTCAATAAAACATTCAAGCCAAAAAATTGAATCAAAATACATTTTGATTTTATTTTCCAGAATTACAGAGATTTTTTCATTATGTTTAGTTCTTATAAATTTTCCATTCCCAGTACGCGAAATACAAACTCAAATAAGCCAAACATTTGAATCAACCTTTCTTATACGAACTCAAAAAGAGATGAATTTTTCATCGTTTCGAAAAAAAAGAATAACGCTGACTTCGGCTATGCTATTATTGGACCATCGTATTTTCGGGTCCTTCTTTTATTTTAAGATGAAGTGTACTGGGTATTGCTTTTATGTGGTATTTTAGAACATCAAAATGCCAAATTCAATTCTGACTTGGATCATTTTGTTTCTGTGTCACTAAATTATTTCAATTCTTATATATTTTGGTATTTTAAAACGTTAAGAGTAAAAGTGGCACAAGTCATAAAAGGACTTGAGTCGTTTTTGCTCTGACTCTCTGTGTAAAATGTCGTGTGCGAAAATGAGTGACAGTTTTCAAAATAGTGTTTTTGTATGATTTTTTTTCTTCATCGTTTTATGAGCATTTGGCGGTATAAATTGAATCAGTCTTTTGAAGAAGGGAACTAGTGCAGTGTTTTTCCTACAGATATTGTTTCCTTTTTTTAAACTGCTGATTCAATTGGCGAAAAATTTCTAGTGACAGTTTTTCCAAGTTTTGTTTGTGATGGGATATAGGAGTTGTCAAGGTATGTAGACATGCGTGACAAGACGAAATATTTTTTTCTGAATTGTTAGTTCAAATATCAAATTGAATTTCGTAGTAAATTGAAATTGACGAATAGCCTATAATGAAGCATATATTGAGTTTTGTAAAATAGACTATATTACAATATATACAGATTTTTCTCAAAGCTCTGATTTGCTCTAAACATCAATAATGATTATTAAAAAGTAAGTTCCAAACTTCAAAGTGAAATCGCAAAATAATTTCACAAAGATTAAATACTCAGGATATAAGTGTATGCAATTCCCTTCAAAGTATTTACCATGAGAATAAGTAATAATCATGATATAAAAAAGTAACAACTAAATTCCCATTAAAAACATGATAAAAAAATTATAAATAAATATTACTTTGATTACATTTCAAACCGAGTACAAAAATTGCTAATTGATTTTTAGGCTAATGTAAATATTAAGAAAAGCAGTACGAATTTATCTTGATAAAAGTATTTGAAGGGTGAAATTGCAGAACTCACTAAGATATTTTGTACGATTCCTCAGTTGGCGACTTTTGACGAACGTAAATTCAATTAAATGAAGTCGCCAGTGAACGGTACAAACACTATATTTTAGTTGTACATTGTCGAGTTTTGCAACTGCTCTAGTGGTCTGCAACTTAAGGGGACGCATTATCCAAAATTTAGGGCTGCCCAGAAAATAATTAAACATGCTCGAATGCTGTGAGATAAGGATATTGTAAAAAAAAGGATTCTTTTATAAGGGTGGAGGTTTATTGAAAATGATATAGTGGTTTGGTAAATGGTTTTTGAAATTTTATGTTGAATTTTTAAGTTTTAATTTTTTCAGCTTGTGAATGGTTAAAACCCTAAGGCTTTTAGGTAAATTAATGTAGAGCTCCAAATTTTTTTTCCTGTGTTGAAACATATGCGATTAACAAAATCGGGTATGGGATAAGGTCTAGTGTTAATATATATATTTTTTAAAAATGATGAAGGTGAAAATTTACAAATTTTATTATTTTTATACATAAAGCTACATAACTTTTTTTGTTTAACTGATAGCTCAATATCCATACCAACTTCTATTAATAGATATTGTGGGAACATTTTGAAAAAAAATCCATTAAAAAATTTAAATTGCAGGAGGAGTAGCATTTTGAAAAAAAACGTTAAAATTTTTAAACTTAAAAAAAAACGTAAGTTTTAATATGTATCATTTTTTCGTATATGTTTGTTGAATGTTAGTACTTTGTAAAAATAGTTTAATTTGAAAGCTAGCAATAAAAGTACTGGATTTATTTTTTTTGTGTACCGCGTCCCCTTAATCATTAAAAGGGCCATAATGTTTGTTTTTGAAAAATTTTCGGAAATATTGCGGCTGCACCATTTTTTAGGAGGGATTAAACGACCGTTTAAATACTTATTTATCACTTTTAAATCCTCAGCACCTAAAAGTATATTTACGAACATATTTTAATATTTTAAACAAAGTGGTATTATAAAAGTGTTGTTTCTTGAAAGATATTTTTAGATGCTTCGCTTTTTCTGTATTATGTTCGGCATTATGCATTTAATCTAATTAGGTTTTGCCTCATTATTATGCATTAAATTAAATATATGAATAATACTAGCATAAATTTAGATATTCGAGTTTTTTGTGCGCAATTTGTTTATAGATTAATTTTGGCATTAGACTTTTATAGTTTGGAATTGCTATTATTTGTAGAATTAGGTAATGTAAGAAGAAAAGTTATAATTTCCCCCGATATTTTATTAGTCGCTTTGTGTTTTTACGCGTTTTAAAAAATATATAATTATAATTACTAAAAAAAATACAATATAATTGCTAAATTATGTCAAAATATTATAACAACTTTGTTTTATTGTTTAAAGTAGGTACTTTGAAATATTTATTCTAATATCTCGATTTTCCGCTTATTTTGTCTTAGAAACAACTTACTCTTTTCCGAGACAGAATTAAATTCTCCAAACACTTTAATCATTCCTCTTTTGAAAACTTCCGAAAGCTTATTCAAATTTGTTTCTCCAACTTTTAACTCTAGCTTCCGTCTTTTGATTTGAATCTGCAAATAAAAAGGAACCAAGTTCTTGGTACTTCCCTTTAGACTTAGACCCTTTTTGATTGTTAGATATTCGTTACTTTTCTTTACTTAAAGTCATTTAGTGTCGTATGCTAATAATGTATCATTAATCCTGCTTCTTGTTAGAGAAATAAGGGCACATGTGCTATATTAAAGCATGATACAATGGCCTTTATTTGAGAATTTCGATACTTTCGTTGTTGTCATTGAAAACGGGAAAAAGACACGGAAATTTAAAAATAAGTGGAGCATTTCTCTTGTGTGATGTAGGTTTCAAATGCTGATTGTTAACTTTGATATTTTTTAGTTTCTGTTGAAATTGTAATCTGTCGATTTTGTAACATACCCGAGTCAAATGTTTCTGTTGCTTATCTGAAATTACTTCGTGTAAGAACTTCATTTTGACAGTAATTTACGACGTTGCGTTGGCAAGAAAATTTACAATGCCAAAATAATATTTCTTAAGTTTATTTAAACAAACAAAAGCTAAGACAAATAAAGACCAAAGTACTGAAAAATTTTGTACGAAAAATTAAGTTACACAAAAAAATTAATTTTAAAAACATAAAAATGTTCCGTTTTTATTCGGAAATGAAAATGTTAATGGTATTCACAAATTGGTTTTTAATTAGTTAAATAAGATATTTGTGATAAGATTTAATGATTCTAAACAAAGGTTGATATTTAAAAAAAAAGTCGTGATAAAATTCCTGTCTAATATTCTTGTATAGTCACTTAATCCTAACTATTTGTAGAATACTATTAGTTTGGAAGTAATATAATAAAAAAATAATGTAGTTTTTCCGGATTAATCATCTAATAAAGAAGTGATTTTTATTTGAAAACAAAAGACATCAATACCGCAAGTATCATGCAAAATTAACAAAGTACTGGAGTTTTGTAAACGTTGTGGTCAAAAAGGAATTGTTTAGCCAAAGAAAGATAAAAGAAATTACAGGGTTAAAATATGGATGACATTGAGAAAAACCGTATGCATAATTTTAACAAGTTAGTCATATTTTAGAATGGTTTGTTTTAAAATATTTTGAGCCTACTTTTCTTTTTTTTAATTCGAAAGAATTAAAAAAAATGAAAGAGTAAGTATTGACATGCGGTCGATGTCCGTCTGTCTGTCCGTACCCCCCTTCCAAAATCGGTTCTATACATCTGATCTTAAAGATTCTTTTTTTGTTAGAAAGCTATGACCTCAGAGACCCAACTTTCATACTTTTTGTCCGCCTGTCTAGGTACGTCCGGACGGACATATAAATTTACTATCTGTCGGCGAATTTCCCATTGAATTAGCATTGGAATTCAATTTTGAGTCCTTTAAATCACTGTTGCCAAATCAACAATGGCATTAGAAACTTTATTTATTTAAAAATATTTGAATTTTTTTTTTCATGAATCAGTTTGGAATGACGTCGATGCTGTGTTTAGAGCGATTTATTTTTCTAATGTGTATAAATCTAGTATAGAAACGGTTGTTGGTGATATTTACTGTTAAGAACCTAGTTGTTTCCCGATTAGAATTTCAATAAGTATTTAAGTAACAGGAAAGTAGGCTATTTTAGTTCTTTAAGAACTTCTTGTTTAAATATTAAAACAATTTGTTTCCATCACTTGGTAGAAGTTTATAGCTTACGAATTTTCTTTGCACTTTAGTGAATACGTTATTTGAAGGATCTATTTGAAATCTCACCTTCTCCAAAGTATATAACTAAGATTCAGAGTCCGATTTGTTCGTTGGCATCTTTTGACTAACATAAATCCAATTAGGCGAAGTCAACTTGGCACGGACTGGACCCTATATCTGAGATATACTTTAAAGAATGTGTGTGCGTTTTGAAACTAGACCTTTCGTTTGACAATGTTTTTAAATTTTCATCCGCTAGGCGTCCACCATGCTTAGTATTATCTTTTGAAAGAGCTTGGTTTTTGTAGCTGCTACAAACTTAAAACTCAACTAATTTTTTTATTGGAAATGTAATAAAAATACATCATACATACATCAGTAATCTAGAAGTTAAATTTTATAAAATTAATTTGATTCCATTTTAAATTTTCTCCACCAAACATAGCCGGTCAATTTTTTGCCTTGACACTGATCCTCTAACTGTTCTTTATGATCCGCCGTGGAAATTCCTTTTAGAACGTTTTTCCTCCCCTCGTGTTCTGTCCTCCTACTCCGACAACATGCTGACGATTAATGATCGTTTGCTTGACGAATGACGATTCGATGACGATTAAAGTGGCACGATATATGAGATCCTAGGTACACAAGTTCGTGGGATCTTAGTTTAGTTTGAAATATCGTCGCACTAGAGCTACACGAGGGCTGTTGGCGACGGACGTCGTATTTTAAAACCACAGTCAAGTGACGAGCCGACACCTGAGTAGGCACCCAACGCAACCGTTAAGGGCGACATCGTACGCAGCGTTAGGTCTTTGAAGGATATTTAACGTGCACTCCCGCCACACGGGGTATTATACGTCGGGGAATTTTGGCTGCACGGGCCATTTATAGGTCGGCAGTTATTTTCTCGATGCCCGGACCCGAACCTGGGACCTTCCGCATGCTAGGCGAATGCCTATCCGACTGGGCTCGCCAGCCCCCCATGGGATCTTAAGTATAAATGTATTGTGGTTTGGGTCATTAAGTACAGCTTGTGACTTTTACTAATACTTGTAGTACGTTGGTTTGTAAAATATTCTTGTACTGCGAAACTATTACGAATTTTATTTTGTACTCTTTTATTGGCGCTGACTTTAAATTAAACAATTAATTTAAAGAATGGAAGGAAAATTTACCTAAGCATCATAACTACTTTTTTTCAATTCTTATTATAGTAAAGAGATAAAAAAAAAACTATAATGAAAAATTAATTGGATTTAAAACCTTAGACCTTTGTTGTGCAGTATAAAAAGATTTTTTTCGGAAATTTCCTTGATAATTTTTTTTTTATAAATTTCATGTGACTATTGCGAAATTTTTATGTTTTATCGGAAATTCCTTAATAAAAGTTATGGATTTTTGTTTTAAATAAAATTTAACTATTGACTTAAATTAAACTTCTTTTTGCCTTATTCTTCAGAAGATCTTAATTAAGAAAATATTTCCCTTCAACCTAAAAAAAATGATGACATTAGAATTAAAAAAATTATTTTGCTTTTCATTTATACTTGTTTGCTAAAAGTTCATTTATAACAGTATCTACAGCAAAGCTCGTTAGCTATGTAAATAGTCACCACCGTCTTTCAATTGACATCTTTTTTTTAAAATGCAGTTTTATTTTATGGTTTGTCATTCGGAATTTATTAATCATTTATTCGGAATAAAACTCAAATTATAATACATATTTTGAATTAGAATCTATGAAGGCATTAATAGTGTGCGTTTTTTCTTTTTATTCTCTACTACTTTTAAGACTGTACAAGAGGGACTGTCAGTCCCATTGAGCTAATGCATTAGTTTTGTAATCATAACTTCCGCAGAAGTATTGTTTTGCCATGTTAGCCCTTTCCCCCCAGGTATGGGAATCATCATAAAATCCATTTAAAACAAAATTGAAAAGAAAATAACATCGGGTTATTTAATTATTAATTAATAAAGTTTTAAAATAGTGTCGCCATCTGCTGTAATTTTTGGCATTTTATAACTTCAAAAATATATAATTAAATAGCTAGATAACATTTTCGTTTAAAACTTGTTTCATTTTGATGTTATGTTGATTCCCATACCTGGGGAAAAAGGGCTCACATGGCAAAGCAATACTTCTGCGGAAGTTATGATTACAAAACTAATGCATTAGCTCAATGGGACTGACAATCCCTTTTTTTGAGTTAATTTCCAATCCTTTCCGTGCAGAAAATGCACTTCCCCTATAGGGGTGGATTTCACTATTTTTGCGGAGTAGGTAAAAGAAATAAAAGAAAACAAGCTATGTCCTACACTCTTAAAACGAGCGGTTTTAACTTAGTCTGAGTTAATTTCCACTCCTTTCCGGTGCCGAAAATGCACTTCCCCTATAGTTGTGGATTTCACTCTTTTGTTTTAAGAGTGTAGCTATTTAAAATTCTCAGTAAATCTTTAACAATATTAACTAATCCATTCGTTTATTGTTTCATTACTTCTGTCAATATTCACATGAATTTTTATGCAAAAAGTAATGCTCGGTTAATAAATGCCAATTAGTTCCTTATTAGCATAATGCATTTTGATTTGTAAAACGATAAAGGTGATATCTTTCGAAAAACTGGTTTGTTAAATTTTTTTTAATGAATGTAGGGTAAATCAAAGTCAAATATTTGTTGGTGGAATGAAATTTTATAATTCAATTTCAAAACGAATTTTAAAATGCTATGATAACCAAATGCTTAAATTAGCCGAAAAGAGGAGTTGCTTCCATTTAAATATTTCAAATTAAAATGAAACCCAAATCAATATAAGGCATTCATATTATATTTCCTTAAAAGCAAAAAATAACCATCTAAACGCATGGATTGTATTTATTCTTCTTCTTAAAATATATTTTAATTTGAAATGGTTAAAAAAAATCTCTGTTATTGATCACTTTAAAATTACTTCACCGTAACTTTTTTTACTGAAAATTACTACAATTTAATCAATGAACTCACTAAAATGTAAGTTTTAAAACTTAAAAAACACATCCTTGATAATTTTAGAGACTCATAAGCATGTGCTAAGATAGTTATTGTTTTAAAAACTAAATAGAATATTTCTTTTGGAATGCAGCCAGGAGGGAAATTATTCCTTGAAAGAAGGATTACATAATCCTAATAAATAATGAAATAGGAGTGCATTCATTATTTTCCATGAGTATTTTCCAGTTTAACGTTTAATTTTATTTCTGGCTATTTTAAAAAGTAGGAGAATCTGAATAATTGACAAATTGATGCCATAAACTCATCGAACTACCGTAACATCAACTTAGGATTCTAACTAGTCTAGTTTGATTTTTATGTACTTCATGTTGTAACTTCTTTTGTTAAATATTTATATGCATGCTTTTTTACGGTTATTAAAAAAAAATATTTTTATATTCTTCCAAACAATATTAGAATATTGGCTATAATAGATGTTTTCCGTATTTTGGAAAATAAATATACTATTTGAAGATTTTTCGGTGGTAAAATGTCGATGCTTATCTGCTCTTCCTATGATATCGATGTCGTTTGCCTACGCAACGACATCAATATCATAGGAGGATCAGAACGGGCTTGTAAAGATGCCTCTCAAGCCCTTGAGGCCTCTGCTATAAATATGGGCCTTTCCATTAATGCAGACAAGACCAAATTCATGGAGTTTTCAAACTCAATTGTAAACTATAGTGACCCTTTGAAGATAAACGGACATCCTTTGAAAAGGTTTAAAAATTCAAGTACCTTGGTACAATTATTACCGACCAAAACAAACTGAAATCTGAAATTGACAGCAGAATCAAAATGGCCAACAAACCCTTTTTTGGGCTAAAAAGGTAACTAAGATCGAATCTTATTAGCCGAAAAGCAAAACTAAAACTATTAAGAGGGAATGTCAGTCCCATAGAGATAATACATTACTTTTGAAATCATAAATTTTTCAAAAGAATTGCTTTGCCATGTTATCCCATTTTCACCAAGTATGGGAATCATCATAACATCAATTTAAAACAAAATTGAATAGAAAATAACATCCGGTTATTTAATTATTAATTGATAAATTTTCAAAATAGTGTCGCCATCTGCTGTAATTTTTGGCATTTTAAAACTTCAAAAATATATTAATAAATAACTAGATAACATTTTCGTTTCAAAATTTGTTTCATTTCTATGTTATGTTGATTCTCATACCTGGGAAAAAAGGGCTTACATGGCAAAGCAATACTTCTGTGGAAGTTGTGATTAGAAAACTAATGTATTAGCTCTATGGGACTGACAATCCCTCTTAAAGACACTCATTCTGCTTGTCTTGCTGTACGGAAATGAAACCTGGACTTTAAACCAAGAAGTCCAACGCCCGCTATAAACTTTCGAAAGAAAGATACTTACAAGTATATTAAGAATATCAGTTTCCTATGAATATAAAAGTTTATGTTGGCTTTTAGAGCAGAAACATTAAAATAAAATAGTTTTAGTACAAAAGATGATTTTTTTGTATTAACTTAGTTTTATTTAATTTTTAAATTAGCTCTTTTCTTCAAGTAAATTTTTTGCAATGGTAAAAAACTGTTGAAAGATTATTATTAAAAAAAAATAGTTATTTCCCCCTGAAAGTTGTTTCTGATGCAATATTCTGTAAAAGTTCGTGCCGCCATCTATCGGCAATGAAACCTATGATTTAAAAAGTTTAAGAAGAAATTGTCTACTACGACAAATGAAGAGAAGAACAAATTAAAAAAATAATTACACATTAATAAAATTCCTAAAATATATATTTTGTAAAAATTTTCAGAGTAATGTCGATCTTCAGAATATTTTATCTATTTAATAAAAATTAACTTTCTAGTTAAAACCATAACGTTTGAATTCACAGGGAGTTTGGCACTCTCATTAAAAATTGTGTGTCTTTATTAAATTAAAATTGTATGTATTATGTGTACTTTCGTATTTTTTTAAAAAAAATGTATTCAAATGTCTCAGAAATAGTATATTTGTAAGTCTCGGTGCTCGAATATTAAACGAGAAATTCCTAAAAATAATGCTGGATTAATATCAATTTAAAACGAATAAAATTGCAGGGGATTAAAAATCATGTGACTAAGAGCATCCAGTGGCGTAGAAATTCAATGCACAGTTGCAATTGCGTCACATTTCATCTGACGTTTACATATGCATTATTGCCACGTGGTTTAAGTCAACTAAAACCGAACTTTGTAATAAGAAACTGTTACGTCACAACAGCCAGTGGTCAGCCGTTATTATTATTATTTTTTTTTGCAAGTTTGTTTGGTCACTATTAAAATACCGTCAAACTTTTGCCTTAAAGGAATGGGCGCGCTGGACCGGGGGTCTCCAAAGCAAAGTGCATCAGTGTTAATTTTATGGAGAAAAAAAATATTTTATTTGCCACATTTCCCGGCTGTATTGAATATTTTTACAAACGGTTTTCTTTTAATAATAAATGTAGATAACTTACAGGTCTCTATCTTCCCACTTTTTGAAATTGCTTCGAATATTTTGTGTAAAATTATTTATTGAAAATTTAAATAATATATATATATATATATATATATATATATATATATATATATATTATATATATATATATATAATATATATATATAATATATATATATATATATATATATATATATATATATATATATATATATATTATATATATATATATATATATATCGAACCAATTTCACAATGTGCGAAGTCGGAACCTGTTAGTCAGCTACATTTATCACATAAAAAATCGCTTGTAAAAATATTCAATACAGCCTGGAGAAATGTGGCAGAGGAAATGTTTTTTTCTCCATAGGATTAACACTGATGCACTTTGCTTTGGAGACCCCCGGTCCAGCGCGCCCATTCCCCCTTAAAGGGTAACTTTGGTCCAATCATAAGACCCTAGTACTGACTATCTTCTTGAATATTTTTCTGCTTACAGATCAAGGCAGAGTTGCCAATAATTGAAAAAGGCACTCACATTTAAATAGTGTATTTAATAAGAAGTTATTAGCTATAAAGGTTGGTCCAAAGTTACCCTGCAGGGCCATATTTACTCCATTCTGTTTTAAAGTATTGAAGTTTTGGCTGCAATTCGAAATTAATGATTTTATCGACGTACCAAATCGATTTAAAAATATACATATTTAAAAATATGAAGAACCATATTTTCAGTACATTGTGTGTGGATGTAAAATGACTTCCTATATAGTTATATATTAAGAGGGATTGTCAGTTCCATTGAGCTAATGCATTAGTTTTGGAATCACAAATTCCGTCTTTGCCATGTTAAAACTTTTTCCCTGGGTATGGGATTTAACATAACATCGAAATGAAACAAATTTAACAACGAAAATGTTATCTAGTAATTTAATTATATATTTTGAAGTTTTAAAATGCCAAAAATATGCAGCAGATGGTGACACTATTTTAAAACCTTATCAATTAATAATTAAATAACCTGATGTTATTTTCTTTTCAATTTTGTTTTAAATGGTTGGTATGATGATTCCCATACCTGGTGAAAATGGGATAACATGGCAAAGCATTTTTTTTTTTTTTTTTTAAGTTGTGATTTCAAAACTAATGCATTAGCTCTATGGGACTGACAGTCCCTCTTAACTCCTATATCCTGACTTATATACATTTCCTTGTTTCAGCTCCCTCTAGCCTGTCTAAGCGGGGCGAATGGGAGGGTGACTCGGGGCATTTAAGCGACTACACGCCCCGGGGCTCCCAGACCCTGAAGCGGCCCCGCAGCCAGAGGCACCACACCGTCGGCTTCGAGACGGGCAGCATGACCACCCTACCCAGGGGGTCCATGGACCTCGAGGTACGAGCACTTCACTTATTACAAACAAAATTATATACAGTCCCTGGACAAATTATTAGACGCACTGTATTTTTTTTTTAGTAATTTTACGTTTCTTTAGAGTTTTTATGCAATAATGGTATATTTAAACTACAATATTATTGATTTTTATTTAAAAGAATTGTTGTAGACTACATAACATATTCGTATTTATTTTTAACATATGGCAACACTGTGTTGACAAAGTGATACATGAACGTAAACAAGTACAAACCTGTATCATCTCTCCCCTCATCATCTTCAAATGCAGGAGACAGTACGGTCTTGCATTGATAGCATGCCGCGCAGAATTAAAGCTTTGATAGCGGCTAAAGGTGGCTCAACTAAATATTGACTTTTACTAACATTAATTTCACTTTTCTTTAAAACTTAATAAACTTATGCTTTTCTAAATTAATGCTGTTTTATTTATGTCAAATAAATCGGTAATTGATTAGATAATATAAAAATAAAAAACAAATCAATTTAAAATAATAAAACGGTACAATATCACCCGGTAATTAATATTTTACATGAAATCTTGCAGTGCGTCTAATAATTTGTCCAGGTACTGTATACAGATCTTTCAATAATTGCATAGTTTTTTAAATAATAATAACAAAAATAAATCTTTATTATTTCAAGAACAAAAAGAAATAACAAAGGAACAATATAAAAATACCATGTCACGCCAAGGGGAAAAAATAACGTACAGGCGAACAAAAACATCATAGTAAAATTCGAACAAACACAGAAATAAATAGGACATAATGTGGCATTCAGCTGACTACAGATATGATTAATATATGCTTAAAATTAAAGAGAAAAATAGAGATCCCTGTCGTCGATATTTATAAAAAAAAATTCAAAAAGTTGTTTTTAAAGGCATAATAATTATTTGTATTTGTTAGGTGAATCGGCAGTTTATTATATAATTTAAGGGCAAGATAGAAGAAATGTTTAGTAAATATAATTTGGAATATGTTGGAATTCAAAAAATTTCATTTGATCTGGTCTAGTTATCTTTAAAATCCACGTGTATCGTCCGTTTGATAATTTCGGTTATACTGCATATCAATATTGAATATGTGCTATGGCTATTGTGATATACGAGAAGTGATATCATAGCAAGTACGTTCTACTAGGCATATAGCTCATTCCCTGTAAGTCTTAAGTTTAATGATCAGCCGATTTTATATTTAGGCTGATGCTCACCTTGTATTGTGGATGATAGGAGAATGTGATACATCGGCCTTCGATGGCAGTTCCGAATAGTGTACTTAGTGTGTACTTGAGGAATTGTTCGTCTTGTTGATTTTCCGACTCTCTGTAGTAAAATAAAAATCACAAAGCCGATTTTACAATTTGAGAGTCTGGTCCGATCATCGATAATAGGAATAACACAATAGAAATGAAATGAACTGTGAAAAACCAACACTTTTCTGATCAAATTCATGTTTATAATAGTGCTGCCATCTAGTGTGGTAAATTTTGAGAAATTGTACGTCGTTTCTGGAAGTGCTATTGACTCTCTATAAATAAAAAAGAATCCAGAAACCTGATTAAAATTTAACCTGTTAAATAGTTGGTAGTTTTATATGACGAAATGGGACTTAAAAAGGTAGTGGTTTAAATTTCAAGGATTGACCGATGGATATTTTTGAATGGCAGGCTCAGCAAGTTTATTGAGAAATAAGTATTATTAAATGCGTATTTTTATATTAGACCGTATAAATTATTCAATTCAGATATCATCTGTTATAAAAAAGTTTTTTTTTCTGCATTATTTGCTTTTTAACTTTTCAACGTTTAAAACAAAATAATCACAAATCTACCTGCTACAATTTGTTGTACTTAATGCGAATAATTTTAGGAGCCCTCGTTGGTTAAATTTTTCGTAGATTAATTTGAGTTTTGTTTTAATTCATTAAATGAAAATTTAACAACAATGTAGTTGTGTTGAGCACTGCTTTTTTTATATAAATGAAATAGTCATGTAGAAAATTCATATAAAACCTTTTTTTGAAAGAATTAAACTTGATGTTTGAAAAAAGAAGTGATTCTGGAGAAATGATTTTTTTATTACTAAAAAGTTTTAATCAAATAACTATGCGTTTTCTAGTGTTTGCGGTTAATTAAATAATGTGCATTTTGTCTTAAAAAAATAATGTATGTTTCAAATTACAGCATACCAAAACGAAATTTTGAATAAAACCTTAAAAGCGAACTTGATTTCAGATATCTATTTGAATGCATTTCATACCTTCTGTGTAAGCTATTTTTCGATGATGATGGTAATTTTAATAATTATAAGAAACAACATGTACTGTACTTATTAATAATACCCCCCCCCCCCATCCACCCTTATACATGCATTTTTTAAATGTATGACTTTAACTTGAATTTGTATACAGTTAAAATTAAAATTTTAACAACAAAACTCTTTTCTAAGCAACCCAATTTCGAACATTTTCTCCTTTTTTACCTTTATTTCTCAATAAGTTTTAAACATATTTTTATCATACAATCCGGAGTTTTTATAAAGACAGTTGAAGTTTTCCTTATTTCGCAACATTTTTTCGCAACACCACCTTTTTTCCCTGCCTCAGGCTACCCCTCAAGCTACCCCTCTCTTACTCAAAAGAAACTTTCTCAGGTACAATGGCCCCTGGATTGATTCTCCAGTTGCTATAGCAACCCGATAGTAGCCGGTTGTCATGACGACCAAACGTCTCCATCCGACAAGACTTGATCAGAGGGGTTGCCGATTTTCTTTAAGCGATACTATGTTGAGAAAGGATGATATCGGACTCTAAATTTTATGGTATATACACCTGCGACAACGCTGCAAAAATATAGTTTTCTATAAAATGGATGTCTATTTTGTTCATGTTTGGCACAAATGGCTATGCTTCTGAGACCTGGCATCGGTTACCATTTAAATAGATGGAAGTCGTCTTGTATCTTCCTGTTACTACAGAGTTTTATTTTTAAATGAACTGAAATTGTTCGATAGAAGATCTAAAATTCACTTTCTTTTTTTGATTTCAGGTAACATTCGTTTGTTTGCATAAAAAATGACGTAACACGAGGGTCAGGCACAATTTCGGAGGTCTTGGAGTTTATTAAGCAGTTTACTTTAAAGGCATTTGGCATTAAAAATGTTACAATAGACTATTATTTAATAAAAAAAAATGACCGCTTGTTTTGGCATTTATAGCACAAACATGTTTTTTAGGGCCTAAAGCTAAGTGTCCACGTGCAAGAAAAATTGCATAAGTTTCATGCAAGAAACTTGCTTGAGTGTTTACATGGAGCTGGCAATTGTTCTTGCGGCAAGACTCTGCAAGATATTTTATAGCTTTCTTGCAAGTTTAACTTGCAGAGTATTGTCCACGACAGTACTCTGCAACCGTGGTTTGTGTCCGTTATAAATATAAACAGTGATCGGGATCGTCCATTCCATCGGAATATAGAGGACCCTCAACAATTAAAAAAATATGTATGTCGGCATAAATCGCTAAAACTTCTTCAATTTCTTCTCGCTGCAATATTGCTGAGAGTTCCTGCTAAGTGACTTGCTGGGATGTATACACCTGCAAGACGGTTTGAAAACTTTAACTTGCAAACAAATTGCGCAATTTTTCTTGCACGTGGACACTAACCTTATGACCTCAACACTTATATAATTGATGTGACTCTCTTCAAATATTAAACGTTGCTATTTTAAATATTCCTTGCAAAACATTTATTTAATCTAAAAAATATCTATGTACGATATTTTGCCGGGGTCTTAGGAGGTTACACGACTACGAATGAGTCTATATTTTTTGTTTTTGGTTCAATTATCGTCAAACTAGAACTACACGATAACTTTGCTAAATTTGTATTAAATAGATTTCTATATTCATGCAAAAGCATCACACATGGCTATAGCCACCTGGCATTTTGTTCTTGTTCCTGTGTCCTTGTTCAATACTTTGTGATACCATGGTAAAAAGTTAACGGGACCTATTTGTCTAATTCATAGTGCAGAATTGCATATGTACATTCCAAAGTTTCCTTTGTTCTTTGGAATGCAATAATAACCTCACGCAATTTGCAAATAAATATAATTCAATGCATTAACACAATGTAAAATAAAATATTATGTTTCAACATAAAACATATTATCTGCATATAATTTAGCAAAAAAACTGCTGTCAAAGCTTCTTTCTGACGTGATTTGTTTTTATGAAAATATTAACAATTTCTGTTGCTTTGCATATTTTAATGTCTCAAAGTAGACATTTTATCCTCAAGTCTTCGTTTGATTTTCATAAAAAAATATATTTCAAACATATGTTTACATTGTTAAAAACTGAAGCTCTGTTTATGCATCATAAAAAGAATAATGAATGAAATTATTTTAATTCGCTTCTCCATAAACGACGAGTCGCCTCTGATGCCCTTGGGTTAGTCATTACAATGTTAAAAACTATAATATACTGAAAACTCGCAAGTTTTCGTTAACTACTTTTTACGCAACCCAAAACATTGTATATCAAACAATTAAAAAAACAAATCTTACTTAATTCATATTCCTTCGTGTAAGCGATTCTTAGCCAAAAGTGTTATAATCCCTTTTATGCAAAAAAAATATATATATACCAATGAGAAACTTACTTAAGACACCAAAGGTGATTAGAAGGAGTGAGATTCAATTAATTTATGCCCCAAGGAAAAAATTTGAGATTTCACCTCCCTTTTTACCTGATTGATTGCAAACGCAAAGGAAATAATTAATAAAATAAAAAGCATATCTTAGTTTTATTTTTACTTGGCTTCTTTTGGTTTTCTTGCAAAACTCGCATAATTTATTTAGGAAGTAATAACTCTTTGCAACTTTGCCATTAATTCTGGGATGGGAAGTTTTAATTTAGTCTGTATGATTGCTTTGTTGTGCGTAGTTATGAAATATATAAAGAAACTGGAGTTTGTTTTTTTTAGTTCGGATAAGTTCATTAATTTTTACTATGTTTTTTTTTAATTTGATGACGCGTTACTTTTTTGAGTTACTAATAATATATATGTTTGCAAAGAAAAACAATTTCACACATTCAAGATATTTTTATTTTCAGTTAACTTTGTATGACAATGTTTAGGTTGTTATGAATGCTATATCGGTATTTTTTTAATACAGAAAGGGTCTTACTTTTTACGAAAAAGTCCTGACAATTACAATTTCAGCTTTTGTTAATAGTTTTTAACAAAGGATAATAAACGACTCTAGTCCTACCTAAACATTTGTACTTCGAATGATGGCCGTATATAAGCTATAACCTTAACAACTTTTATGTGTAGTACTGAAAAACCTTTCAACCCCAAAATTTTGCTGAAAAGTGCTTCTGTAAATATTTTGACTCGCTTGGAGAAAAATGCGATTCCTACTTACGAGTTAAATAGCTCTCTTGCTTTCTGTAATTAGAGCCAAAGAACCAACTTAGAGCCATAATAACTAATACGTTTGAAAGATTCACGTCACTAATTCTCAGTCTCTGTCTTTTTTATAGGCAAAAGCAATTTGGTGATAGGGTGATCGGCAAATGTAAGCATCTGGCTGTTGCGGTTGCTATTTCGCCAATGCTGTCGCGGCTATATTTACGCTAGGCATTAAGGGGACGCGGTATCCAAAAAATTAAATCCAGTATTTTTATCGCTAGCATTCAATCAAACTATTTTTACAAAGAACTAACATTCAATAAACATATACGAAAAAATGGTAAATATTAAAACGTAAGTATTTTTTAAAATTTTTAACGTTTTTTTTTAATGCTACTCCTCCAACAATTTAAAGAATTTTGTAATGATTTTTTTTAAATGTTCCCACAACATCTATTGATAAAAGTTGGTATGGATATTGAGCTATCAGTTAAACAAAAACAGTTATGTAGCTTTATGTATAAAAATGGTCAAAAAATAAGATTTTTTGTACATTTTCACCTTCATCATTTTTTTAAAAAACATCTATTCACAATAGACCTTATCCCGTACCAACTTTTGTTAAACGCATACGTTTCAACACCGGAAAAAATTTTTGGAGCTCTACATTAATTTGCAAAAGCCTTAGGGTTTTAACCATTCACAAGCTGAAAAAATTAAAAATTTTAAAAATCAACATAAAATTTCAAAAACCATTATACCAAACCACTATATCATTTTCAATAAACCTCCACCATTATAAAAGAATCCTTCTTTTTTTTGCAATATCCTTAGTTCACAGCATTCGAGCATGTTTAATTATTTTCTGGGCTGCCCTAAATTTTGGGTAATGCGTCCCCGTAAATATAGAGACTCTATTACTCTATTAGGGATATATTCAACATTCCTAATCACTGCCACGTCACCCAATTATGAAGCAACGTCATTTCAACTGCCGTCGACATTATTCCAATAGTCAATTCTGCTTTGTGTCATCATTCCGTTGTGCCATGAGCATGTTTTGTTTATTCTCCACAGAAGCGAGGAGAGAGCTTTCTCGTGTCCCATTTGGGTTGTTTGCTGAGACTCTCCAATTTACCCTTCGCAACCCCGTCTCTGCGAATAATGTTTGTAGATCGATTGGATTCAGGCCCATGGAGGTTAAATATAGAAATCAGTTTGTACTATGCTGATTGGAGCCTTTTTGACACTTAACATTATCTCTGGGTATATATCTTTAAAAGAAAATATGTTAAAAATTTGCTTATTTGATCAAATATATTCAATGGGTACTTATATTTCATGTAAAATATACAACTGTTTCGTAAATGTTTTTTTTTTTAGTATAGAATCATATCATACATAGAATAAGATTAGATTTTTAATGAAGAGTGCTTGTATATTTCGTAGTAATGTGAACCATTTTTTAACTCAGAGTAAAATAAAGAATCAAACAACACAGACTAAGCCAAAAGGAAGTCGTGGATAAGACAAGTGGGTTGAGTTGGTTTAATGTTAAGCTTTATTGGGCATATTTGAAGATCCTTTTAAAATTGTCCTTTCCGAAAATCCGGACCTGATTTTACAATGTGTCGCATCAGTTACCTAACCATTGAAACTAAAATCCAAAAACAATTAAAGACCCTACTCCCATAACATATCCATTACCATTCACTTCTTCCAATTAAGGTTCCATTTTCCCAATACTCCCCCTTTACTGAACTAAAAATATCAACTATCAGGGACATTAGATACTTCCATGCTTCGTGAATCGTTTCTCCTGTTGTAAGTAGGTATCGGTATCACAGCTTTTGAAGCTGAGGCCGGCATTTCAAGAGGGTCACTGCGGGCCCCTTTTCCAATTACAGGACTGCTGATCGGTGGACGATTTAAGTGGAGGGAAATTGAATTTCGTTGTTCTGATGTTTCGGCTTCATCGAACAAAGGAACGCGGGACTTGGTAGAAAGGAATGGTGGGGTACATTTTACCTGTTCTATAGGAAAGAAGGCTAAGTTTTCTGGTCGATTGCTTCGAGCCTAGTGTGCATTCAATAAATCAAGCTGGACATGGACAGGAGTATGAAGATTTGTTCTGAATGCTATTTGTTTCGAATGCGCGAAACAGTTAGACAGAAAATATTACTGTGTTTGAGCTTTGAAGAGTTGAAAAGTTCTAATTTTGAAGGGAATTGCCCGGTTTCGCTCGCCCCCTTAGAGTATGTGTGAAACGCAGAGATCGAGCTTTATTTTTCGGTAGAAATGGATTGGAATGAACAAATGTGAAATGCGATTAATTATGAGTACGCGAAAAAGCATTATCCTGTTTTTCCACACCCTTAAACCAATCCAACCCCAAGGAGATTTTCGTATGGAATACCTTATTACAAGAAGATTGTCCTACATAAATTGCTCATTGCTATTTTCTTCATTTGTCTTATATTTTAGAGTAAAAAGCTATTTCAGAATATATTTTGAAAAGCAAAGTTATATTTTAAGTAAAAAGATTATTTGCCCATGGTACATTTTCTGGCCAATAATATTTAATAAGTTAACTATTCATCAGGCCATACTCTTCAAGCGGCATCTCGATTTAACTGCCAGGTCATGTCTAATGTAGGATTTTCTTTCATGCATGCGAGTGTGGCAAAATATTCTTTACTTTACATGAACGAGATAATCATGGCATTTCCCCTTATTGTCACTACTATTTTCATGGGAAATATCATAACAAGAAATGTTAATATATGTGGAGAAACCGGATGATTACATCATTCGACAATATCACAAACAAAAAACAGGTGTTCTCTGTAAAATACAGGTTCCCCGTCCTTAATTTGAGCATGGGAGAATTGAATTGCCGTGTCTCGATGGACTTTTCGCTGTTTTAAGGGCCGCTTGGGGAGTCCCTTTTGGTGGGGTATCAAATTGATCGGGCGATCTCGAACTAGAAATTTGCAGTTTGAAGTCGTCATTTCTGTGCTTAACAGTATCTGAAAAGTGTCGATAGTGAATTGAGTTAGTTTGAAAGGTATTAAACGACAATTTTTAAAAATTATGGTAGCGTTAAAATGGAATTGTTATGTACAAAAATGAAATAAAAAAAACAGCTAGTAAAAAATATTGATTGGGCTATCTCGAACCAGAAAGTTGCAGTTTGAAGTTGACATTTCTGTGCTTAACAGTATACCTGAAAAGTGGAATTGAATTAGTTAGAAAAGTACTAAAATACAATTTTTCGAAAATTATATTAGCGTTAAAATCTAGCGTTAAGTTAAAACTAGAAAAAAATAGCAAGTAAAAATAGTGTATAATTTAAATCTTTAACATTTAAAATCGATGAAACCATAATTTTTTACGTTTGAAATATTTTAATTTGAATTGTTAATACCTCGATAAAAATACTATAACGCTTTTCCACATATATATTTTTTTAATTTCCTTGCTGTTCAAAACTAATATTTTTTCTTCAATTAATTGATATAAGGAAAAGTAAAGGTGTTGCTTATTAGCAGTTACTATAAATAATAGCCATACAATTGGCCTAATTTAACATATGAATACCAATTCGCCTAAAAGTTTAGTCGTTGCTTGTTTCATACAGAAAGTGGGTATTTATCAAATACCGAATAATGTTGACTGGTTAATATACAAATTTCTAGATGCATATTCCTCTTAGATAAACGTTAAGGTCTAATATTATAAACCTAGACAACCGTCTCGCTTGCTACCAACGTAAAGATATATTTCTTCGCGCAACTGTTTACTTTCTCCGCCATTTCTTGCAGAGATACCACCAAAGATATTTTTTCCTGATCTTTGTTTCTTTCTTTTCGGGTATGAGCATCAACGCTGTTGGATATCGTTAAATTGCAAATTTATGTATATATATAATAGAAAATATTTGATGCTCAATATTATAATATAAACACTATTTACAACGTAATATATATTTCTTCGCGCAACTGTTTACTTTCTCCGGTATTTCTTGCAGAGATACCACCAAAGATATTTTTTCCTGATCTTTTTGTTTCTTTCTTTTCGGGTTATGAGCATCAAACGCTGTTAGATATCGTTAAATTGCAAATTTATGTATATATTATAATAGAAAAATATTTGATGCTCAATATTATAATATAAACCACTATTTCTACCAACATATGGCTATCTATTCATTCAACAAACCGAAGACAAAGCCCGTTTTTCCTATCTTTTCCCGTTTTTTCCTGGACTCGAAGAGGGTTGTAATTTCCGCTTTCTCCTGTCTGTCCTTTGTTTGCCCAGAACTTTCCTTCCTAGCACTGTTCCATCTATTCCTTTATTCTTTATATTATTTTTTTTTATTCGTTTCAATTTCGTTCAACTTTTTTTCTTCTTTTTCGAATTCTAAATTGGGATATAGTTTTTCACTCGTCACTAGATTTTTTTTGTTTCTTTTTTGTCTTTGAATTTAGAAGTGGAAACGGAATATATTTGGAACATATTTTTTTTTGTATGTGTGTGTCTGAGAATTGTTAATAGAATGAGGTTCTCAAGATAGGTTTTGTTTGATTTGACCTTATTTTCTCGTCGTTTAAATAAGAAAATGTTAGTAAGAATTACTTTCTACGGTTAAAGATAAAATCACAGTAATCAAATTCGGCCAAATGAAGCTTTTAGTCACATGGAAAGTAACATTTATGTCTAAAAATATTGAAACATAAGAAAAATATATACTCTTATAATATGTATTAAAAAGGCGTATGTAATTAATAAATATGCTGAGATATTTTATTAACCCATTGAAGATGACTTTTTGTGAACACTATTAACACCTTCATTTCTCTACAAAAATGTTAGGGCCTGGGGAGCCTAGTCGGTTAAGGCGTTCGCCTTGCATTCGGAAGGTCCCATGTTCGGGCCCGGGCATTGCCAATAACTGCCGACCTATAAACGGCCCGTGCAGCTAAAAATGTCCGACGAATAATACCCCGTGTAGAGGTAGTGCACGTTAAATATGCTCCGACGCTGCATACGATGTCGCCCTTAACGGTTGCGTTGGGTGCCTCTCAGGTGTCGGCTCGTCACCTGACTGTGGTTCTAAATTACGACGTCCGTCGCCAATAGCTCTCGTGTAGCTCTAGTAGTGCGAAGATAATTCAAACTAAACTAAAAATAAAAATGTTAGTTTTAGGTTTTTCTAAGTTAGCTTTTCGTGCAACTTAATTTGTCAAAGATAAATTGTTCAATACAATGGTCTTCATATTTTCTTTCCGAACGTCGTTAATGAGTTAAAATAAGAATTTTAATTATTTTTTTATAGTAAACTATTTGTACTTACTTGTAATAAATAATAATTAATAATTTAGTAATAAAATAATAAAATAAAAATTAGATTATATTAAACTAAACTTACTTATTAAACTGAAACTATATTATAAGTATTACACATACAGTTTTAAATTCGTACACTTTGTTTTGATTGTTATATGTTATTATTAAGCTTGTTTATGAGCATGGCAGGAAAGAAAACCAACAGGAGAATCAGTTACGTGTTATCCACGTAAATAAAATAAAACTTTTGTTGCAAAAATATTAATTCATTAATTAAGTTACCATGACTTGAAAGCTTTTTAATTGACTTTTGCGATCCTTTTGTCTCTTAACAAGACAAAAACCAACGTAAAAAAAGATAAAAATACAGGAATAAGCAGACCACCCCAAATATTTATTTCGCCCAAGTAATTATTTTGTACTTAATTGTATTTTATTTTTCCTTTACTTGTCTTTTTTTCGTGATCTTTTGGGTTTGATATTTTTTCTACGCTGGTTTAATTGGGTGGTTAAATCTGAATGCATCATTTTTCTGTCGCAATTTGTTTCATGTTACCGAGAAGAAATATCATTTGGATTTTATGTTGGACGTTTTTTGCCTTACTCAGTAAATAATTTTTTTTATTGTTGGTAAAACACTTTCTTTTCACTCTTTCACCGAATAATTTCGTTTTTAAGACATTGGGTGATATTTCTTTATTTCTACTGATGAAAAATTCTCATTAAACAATCGTTATTGACGTACATTGTAAATTATAATTTCGTGCTAGGGCTTTATATTTTTTATGCCTTAAACACAAAATGTATCCATGAAATATTTTGAGTTGAACTGGTCACATTCGGTAATTTTTTATCAATTTGCAGCATGCTATAATTTATCAAGCAATTTTTTAATCGTATGATTTGAAATTGTAAATTTAGTAACAGTAATTGCGTACGAATTGTAACTAATCAAAAATAGTTATATTTCAAAATTTGCACGGGGTGAGGGACATTAACAAGATTATTACCATTAGTCGTATGCAGTGCTACTTGAATATAATGCACACTATTTGACTTAGGGTTTTCTTTTGTATCGATTCGTTGTGAGTAATTTATATTTTATATCGCATATTCTAAGTTAATTGTTTCATGTATAAATATTAAATTATGTATAATAAATAAAATGACTAAAATTAAAAACTAAATTAAGACTTTAAAAGTTCTACCTTCAAATTATTTAAAACATAAATAAACTCTACTTGGAAATCTTCGCTTATTTTTAAATACTTATTTTTAATGTTTTAACCTATCGTAAAAGTGACGTATCGGCAAAAAGTTAATTTTTTCAGAAAAATCCACTGAAGTTGTATTTGAGTTTGGTCTAGTTTAGTTTGAATTATCGTCGCACTAGAGCTACACGAGGGCTATTGGCGACGGGCGTCGTATTTTAGAACCACAGTCAAGTGACGAGCCGACACCTGAGTAGGCACCCAACGCAACCGTTAAGGGAGACATCGTACGCAGCGTTGGGACTTTGGAGCATATTTAACGTGCACTCTCTCTACACGGGGTATTCGTCGGACATTTTTCTGAATATTTAGGCATTAAATGATCGAAATGCCAACATCCGTAATCCTTTGACAGTTGAGTGATATTTTGCTAAGTACAGAAATTAATAAAGTATTCAGAAATTCGGTTCTTTTTTGACTGCACAGTCCAAGCCTGTTTCAAACTGTCCATTTTTGTAAAAATGACGCTTTAACAATGCTATTCAATACAGAGGTGTCACTTTCTTTAGATCAATATTTAGGTGCATTCAAAGAATGTATAGTCGCAAACAAAGCCAACATATCCACTTCCGTTAATCCTTGTTTTGCGTACAAGGTTTTGAGGTACGATATTTTTCTGCTAAGGTACAGAAAAATTCATATAAAGTAATTATACAGAAAAATTCGGTTTCCCTTGTCTTTGATACTACTAGTCCTTCCAGCCCTGTTCACCAACTATCCATTTATATGTAAAGAAGTGACGCTTTAACAATGCTAGTTCAATACAAGAAGAGTGTCACTTTTCCTTGTAGAATTCAATATTATAGAGTGCATTCAAAGGAAAATGGTAATAGTCGGCAAAAAATGGCCCCAAACATATCCACTTTCGTTTAATCTGCTGGTTTTGAGAAAACCCGTATCCCAAAAATGTAAAACCAATATTTGTGTGTGTGAAAACGAAACTCCTGCTTTTCCCAGTTTATTTTTTTTCACCACCGAAATGTATTTTGTTCCTTTTGCGAGAATTCGGTAGCCATGCATAATATATTTTAGCGCGGGGAAAGCTTAGATTCCGACTGGGAGGAAAGTTATAAATTGTTCTTGTGGTAGTTTTGTGGTTTTCCGAAACGGTAATGGTGTGTGTAAAAGATTTAAAATTGGATAAATATTGCTGTTTATTGCATATTCTAGAGATTATTTTTGCATAAACATATTTAATATTTTCTTTCGGAATTCATACCGAGGTGTTTTGAAGCTTTGATGTGTGAAATCCAAGCGTCACACTCTTAAAACAAACGAGCGATTTAACTCAGTCTGGGTTAATTTCACTCCTTTCCCTGCCGAAATGCACTTCCCTATAGGAGTGGTTCACTCTTTGCGGAGGGGTAATATTAAAGAAAACAATCTACGCCAACACTCTTAAACGACGTTTACTCAGTTGATGTCTGAATTTCCACTCAGCTTTCGGTGCGAAATGCACTTCCCTATAGGAGTGGTTTCACTCTTTTGTTTAAAGAGTGCACTATGCGTGGCATTTGTCTGTCAAAGACGGCGTGCATATTTCAAAGAAATTCCAATTTTTAATTAAAATAAGACATCAATTAATAAAAAAGCTTCACTAAAGTAGTTTACTAAATTAGTACATTTCAAGATGCGATGGGATAGTATAGGCAATTGCCCAATTCAAATAATTGATTCTTCTATAGAAAATTGAATATTCCAACAATTACTTTTGATGACCAAAAATCGCCCAACTATCTGAAAGAAACAGTGTGAACATCTAATTCTAAAAAAAAAAGGAACGATTAGAGAGGTCCTAACATAAATAGCTGAGTTGACAAGTAGCTCCTATTTTGGCGACTTATCTTTAGTTTAGCGTACACAATATTGTTTAACGTAATTAATAATTAATTTTATAACTAGTTATCCCTTATAAACAATATATATGACATATTATAACTTAACCCCTCAAAATCTTATATTTTGTACCCCAATTAAACTTAATAACTTTAATTATATTTTTCATATATCCTTAATATCACTTAGTACTTTAACATCCCAACCACACCCTGTCGGCGACAAACAGTCGCCTAGATCAATCGTTCCCACAGAAACTGTTTAGTCATCACATTTTTAAGTTGATCTTTCAAACTTTCTCATAACTCTGATTGGTCAGTGAGGCAGAGCTCGAGATTTTTCGCCATTTTTGTGGGCATTCGATCACACTCTCTCGTCGACTGCAGATGACAAATCAACCTTCTCCCGATGACTAGTTACTAAATAAAAGATCTTTAATTACTCCGAAGTTTCCCTGTCGACTTATTTTACATATATATCTGATTTTTAAGTCAAAACAGTTACATAAAACAGCAATTTTTTTTCTTCGAAATTTACCGAATACATTAATTATATTAATGTCGCTTACGTTGTAGCGCCATTCTATACTCTATCAGTTACCTTCAAAAGATCTATCCTCAATCTAGCTAGTCTGTAAACTTATCATGCTGAAGAATAAAATACCACCAATAAAAAATTCGGTTTAATTGGGCTCATTCACTATAATTTTTTAGTGTTCATCCAAGATCTACACTCTTAAAACAAAAGAGTGAAATCCACTCCTATAGGGGAAGTGCATTTTCGGCACCGGAAAGGAGTGGAAATTAACTCAGACTGAGTTAAAACCGCTCGTTTTAAGAGTGTAGGACGTAGATTGTTTTCTTTTATTTATTTTACCCACTCCGCAAAAAGAGTGAAATCCACTCCTATAGGGGAAGTGCATTTTCGGCTCGGAAAGGAGTGGAAATTAACTCAGACTGGGTTAAAACCGCTCGTTTGTTTTAAGAGGGTAAGTCGCTAACAGCCCTCGGGTAAATTTAATGAGATCTTCATAGACGACAAATATTTTTTATGTCTAGTCTTGATTATTTTTAATGTTGGTGTCTTTGACAAATATTTAGGTGACTAGTCTAAAACACGCCAAAACTTTTCGCCAAACCCACATCACTTGAGTAGCTATGGCCATGTCTGTTCCCATTTAGGTGGCATCATCCATATCAGAGGCCTTTGATATAGCCCCGAGGAATTGCCCATCCAGCACGAAACGTCGGTGAAATCTTGTCCAAGTATCACAGATCTTGCAAAAAGAACTTAGCAGATCCTGCAATGTCGTCAGAAATCAACAACATTCACTTATTGATCGTCTTGTCTTACCTGAGAGGATTGAGTTTGACTAGAGGCCCATTTTTATCAATTTATAGGGATTTCATTTATATACGTTCTCATATGTTTTAACTAGCAAATTTATACCCGTTCTTCGCACGGAATAAAAAATATCAAATAGATTCCAAATATGTGTACCATATAACCTGCTATAGGATCATAAACTTGTTATTGTTTCCGCTCGTTATAAATTATAAAATCCCGTTTCATTGCCTTAAAATTCCAAATTGAAAAATACGCTATAAAATGCACTCATAAATGTCATCACAATTCCCTCATATACATAAAACCTTTTAGCTAATTTGGCGCGTTTTGGGAAATAAATTGGCGAGAAAATAGATATAGCTACCCACACCCATTATACAGCTCTAACACAATGACCTTCGAACAACCGACCAGCTTATAAATTATTTATATAAGAAATTGCCTATTTGGCAATTTTAGTTAATAATTTGGCGAGTTTGGCAACGTATTTGGCGAAAAAATAAAGACATAAAACACTAATAGCTCTAGTGCGATGGCCTTTATTAACCATCATAGTTCAGTAATAGCTTAACTATACACTTCAGTAATAGCTTAACTATACACTTATTGCTTAAATATGCATACATGCAGTCAACAGAAAAATCAATGAAAAAATCATTAAATAAACCCACAATAAAATCCGGGAATGAAGACTGGCGGAATTACGTCACTTGAAACATGTCAATTATTTTTCAAATAATGAATTTAGTTTCTGAAAGTAATGGCAAAAGAATAAAATAAGCATTTTGAATTTTAAATGTTTTCGTTAAAAGTTTTATTTAATTTTTTCAGCCGATGGCATCAGGAAAGAGAAAAAATTATCGGATTTTAGCGAAAGTGGTGTATTTTTTTCAGAAAATTCAAATTTTCTCTAAAAATGGAACAAATATGAAAAATCTAAGCCTCAGGTGCACATATTAAAGGGAATCTATCTTAAAAATTTAGAATTTCTGAGGGCAGTATAAGTAGGTCTTTTACGATCCGATGACAAACAGACACACAGACAGACTCTTTCTTTTATTATTATAGATATTGGAATAGTTCAGAGGTTAAAATATTCAAAGTTCTTTTGGTGGTTGATGCTTTATTAAATTAATAAACACCTATTTAATTTACGTAATTTAATTTTAATTGACTTATTTCAATTGCAGTACTACTATGCTGCATATATATCATTTTTATAGTTAAAGTAGTTATCAGAAAAAGTGTGTGTTTATTACTGGTTGAAAAATGGATTAACCGATTGACCGGTTCTCCAAAATGCTTTAAATAGTTTAAATCACATAAAAGTTGTTTTTTTTTTGTTTGTTATTTTTTATATAAAAAAAACTAACACTTACCTGTACAAATAGGCATTTATTTCTTAATTTGAAGCTATCCAGATTTTAGAATTCAGCATTCTGTAACAATTAACTAGTTGGCTGGATGGTTCATTTTCAAACGGTTTTTTCTTTTGTGAAAGCTAAAAGATAAGAATAATCTTTCTACATTTGCTTATAATGCAATGCATAATTGCAAGTGACTGCTTAGAAAAAATGACTGGTTCAAACTACTGGTTTTGACCACTATCCTATTTCAAAGGAAAATGATATTTTAATTGGTAATTTTCAGATTTCTCTACCATGTCTGTATTTCGAGTTCCAATGTTTGTTATTCTTGTCTGTCCAAAATACGTTTTATGGGGTTTAGTTATGTCTGGAACATTTTTCTATCGACGGGGACCATACACGTTATGTGAACTGTTTACTGTAGTTACACTGCTGCCTCTTATAAAATATAAACTCTTTTTCCATGCCAAAACGCTCCTAATTAAAAATAAACCATTACGTATATTATTCGGCGTTGTCATTGCTTTTCAAACCCAATCTTATTTTAATACCCTTTAAATAAAAAGTATTTGGAAATGATTATAAAATAGCGCAAGAAATTAATTAGATTTTTATCAAAAAGAATGCATAAAATTTAATCACATAGAGGCGAGATCACAATCATTTTTTTTTAAAAAAGTAGATTGTTATTATTGATTTCACAGTTTTTGCTCCTATCGATATATTTTATAATTACAAATTCACTTTATTTTAGAAATATAATAATTAAATGTGTTTGGTAAGGGTTTTGTTCCATTCGCGAACTTCTTTTTGCAATACTTACATTATCGTTTTACATTGTTATATCACCCTTTACGTGCAAAAGTGAATTAGCTCACAAATAAGTTTTCGACTTGTATACTGTTTTAGAATTGTTCTTTTGAAAAAATCTCCTCCAAGTTAGTTTTCTGCTTATTGTTCGACATGAAGTAGTTTTTAATCTGTTCTAAATTTTGAGTAGAATTCTGAATAGTTAGGAATAGATAGGTTAGATACTACCTCTTCTTCTACTCGCTTTTTTAAGACGTTTTTTTTTTTTTAAATATCCTTTTCTCCAACAGCATTTTTCTGCTTACTGTACCACATAAACTAGTTTTTAAACTTTTCTAAATTCAGAGTAGAGTTCAGAGCAGTAAGATATAGATGGGTTAGATGCTAGCTCGACTTTGATTTTACATAATTATTTTTCATCTATAAACAATGTTTTATAAGCAATTAAAAAATGTACTTCCGCTTAAGGTTAGTGCTAATCAAGTGAGCCCATGAAAAAAATGGTTTAAAATAAGTTTTACGCATTTGCGTTTTAACCCGTTCACGACGACTCTGTGAAAAACCAGTAACGCCTTCATTTCCGTATAAAAACGTTAACTTTATTTTTTGAAAAATTATTTTTTCGCGTAAATTAATTTCTCCTTCCTGAAATGTTCTGGACGATATTATTCTTGTGTCTTATATTTTGTTTACTAGCTTACACTCTTAAAACAAAAGAGTGAAATTCACTCCTATAGGAGAAGTGCATTTTCGGCACCGGAAAGGAGTGGAAATTAACTCAGACTGAGTTAAAACCGCTCGTTTTAAGAGTGTAGGACGCAGATTGTTTTCTTTTATTTCTTTTACCCATTCCGAAAAGAGTGAAATTCACTCCTATAGGAGTAGTGCATTTTCGGCACCGGAAAGGAGTAGAAATTAACTCAGACTGAGTTAAAACCGCTCGTTTTAAGAGTGTAGGACGCAGATTGTTTTCTTTTATTTCTTTTACCCACTCAGAAAAAGAGTGAAATTCACTCCTATAGGAGAAGTGCATTTTCGGCACGGAAAGGAGTGGAAATTAACTCAGACTGAGTTAAAACCACTCGTTTGTTTTAAGAGTGTAGATAAACATAAGCAGAAAGCTCTTTTCGCGTGCAAATTTTCTTGCCATCCGTAGTTAATAGGTTAATGAAGCATCTTAGACTTTCAAAATAAAAATTTTCCTCATTCAAACATCCTTTGTTAGCTGATGTAGGTAGATAAACTTTATATTATTTTTTTTAAGTTACCGACCTAACCAACTTAGAATAAAAAATTCGTACTTAACCTGATTTGTCACTGGAGCATTTTACTGTAAGCTGTTTTTCATTTGAAACTAAATTTTTTAAAAATAGTTATTTTGGTAGGAATAATATGAGGGGCTATCGAAAAAACATATTAAGGGACAATATTTTCAATAGTTTTACGAACTTATCTTTTTTTTAACATTGCATAAAAATTCATGTTGTTATAATGTCTAATTTTGACTAATTTCGCTAATGCATATTTATTTTATTTTGATCTGATAACCATCAAGCTATATTTTTATCTTGATGATTAATGTATGTGTTTTAACCAAATTTTATTATTCTATGTGGAACTTATAATCATGTTATACTGGTTCCTAAATTCTGCAAATTATTTATTCAATATTTATCCTTCATTTATTCCTCTCATACGCTTCATGAATTTTATATATCTTCCAATTAAATGTATTGGTATAATTTTAAAGGATACGTACAAGTTCTATAAAACTTTTCTACCCAATGTTCTAAAAGTTGCAACGCATCATAAAGAGTATCAATTTAATTATTAATTCCAATATCAAGTTCGGAACTTCTGTTTTCGACAGTTTTATTAAACCCGCAGCATTTTTAACTCGAAAATCGATCAATAACTGTCTCTTTTCGTTTCATCTTTTTCGCGGGCGATTTTCCCTATGGTTAAAAGTTCCGAACGAAATAAAGTTTCTCAAAAGTCCAATTTGACAATTTTTCCAATGGTTGACATCTAAGCGGAATTGAAGTATGCGTATTTTTCATGACGATCGAGATAATTTTCAATCTTTTTATTTTAAATGTTAAGTTAAACATTTCAATTTAATAAAGTTACGAATATAAGGAGACACAAAAATGGAATTGTTTGCTCAAAAATGATATTTAAGATTCTGCGCCAGTGACATTTAAATACGAATAATCAGAGCTTCAGGCTAAATCTTTCTTGAAGAGAATAAAGCGAATATTTCATTTGTATCCAGAAAGTATATTTCTTTAGCTTAGACGTATTGAGATTATTTTATACTTGCAAAGTATGTATTTCTGAAACCCGATTAAGCATATATATATATTTTTTTATCGTTGTAGTAACCTTTTGAAATGCATTACTTTTAAAATTATGATAGTTATTTCGGGACTATTTTTTGCTGTTGACTCAGTTTGAAGTTACAATATTTTCATTTGTTTTATACGTAAATGAATTATTTTGTAACTGATATGTGAACGGATTTTACTGTAACATAAAATCGTCTGTTAAATTGTCTATTTTAACGAATAAGTTTATCACATTTAGTTGTATTAAATTCATTTTGAAACGTACATATTTTTTTTAAATTTTTGATTTTGTTTTGAATTTTGAAATGAGCTTTATATCCATAAGCTGTTAAATATATTAGCTTCTTAAATATAACGGATCAGGTGTACTTGTATCATACCCTAATCTTTCTCGGTCCATGTTCTTTAGAAATTGAAATATTCAAATGCGCCAAATGTATCCCCTGAATGTTTCGTTTAATTTCTTCCAATCATAAAACAGTCAATATCTTGACTTTTCTTTCAAAATTTTATCTGATATATTAGGATCACTACTTAAAAAATCTACACAGAAAAAATGTTTTGTTGGAAGAACCAAATTTTTTTTGTTGACGTGTTTTTTGTTGACTTAACAATATTTTACTTGTCCCAACAAAGCGAGTATTTTCACCACAACAAAACCCTTGGTTGAGGGAAGCTCGGCCTGCTATGGCTGTTTCTAACTGTGACGTCATGGCGCCTGTAATCAACGCAAAGGCAAATCGAAGAAAATAGGGCGCCATTCGGCATTATCGTCGGGGCGGATTTGATGCATTTTTAAAGGTTACTTGGGGCCGTAGTGAGTCTAGTGGTCAGCGTCTCGGTCTCGAGATCGGAAGGTCAGTGATCGAGTCCCGGTACCACTGAAGACCTACGAGTATATGCGGAGAACGTGCTCGTTAAATCTGTTGGTCCGAAAGTCATGTGGTCGGTCATGCGCATTTTCGGTTTGGCGCATTTTTGGTTGAATCAACAAAACCATTTGGTTGAATCAACAAAATATTTCAACAAAATAATTGTACTGACAACAAAATTTGTTGCGCTATATTGACCAAATAATTTTGTTGAAACAAAATTTTTGTTCTTTCAACAAACATATTTTTTCTGCTACTTGTATTAAATCGAAAATCGTGAATTTTAACTTTCTTAATAACCTGATACATTTTTATCTTTCGACTCCCTACTTCAGAATCATTTATGCTTTCAACAAAAAGCACGTAACACTTTTCTGTCAAACATATTTATATCTTACTTTCATTCTTGTCTCTAAAATAGCTTGCCGCATCATCACATCTTGCTGTTTGTGTAACTTGAATCTCGGCCATAAATATAATTCTGTGTGTGTTTTTTTTAAAAGTGGTTTTTGCCGTTTGTTATTTTCAATCCCGAAAATCTTTAATAAATGACGCCAACAGAAATAGGAAGGGAATAACTGATTTTTCCTGTAGTGATAGTTTCTTTTAGTAAATAGTTGTTGTATCTCATTGTATTAATTATTATATATAATACTTTATAGCTTTTCTATCATTTTGTTATTGTTTATATTCAAAACTAGTTTAGGAAATTTATTTTAAAAACCTCATATTCAGCAAGCTATTATTAAAATACTGCAAATTAGCATACATTCAAGAAATATCTATAAAATATTTACATTTTTGAAAAACAATTGAAACGTTAATCGAGCAAGTTTTCTTTAAAGGTTTAATTTTAAAATATCAATTAGGGGATCTTTCTGTTTTTTTTAATCTTTCTTTTGAAAGTCTATATTTCTTTTTAACTATCTTTTTAAGAACTTTCTTTTTTTAATCTTTTTTTTTAACTTTCCGGTTGAAACAACATAAATATCGCCGACTTTTTTTTGTTGTTGACCGTATGTATGTCATGAACATTGTCTGACCAACAATTAGGAGATATTTCTGTTTTTTTAATTCTTTTTTTGAAAGTCTATATTTCTTTTTAACTATCTTTCTTAGAACTTTCTATCTTTTTTTTTTAACTTTCCGGTTGAAACAACATAAATATCACCTACTTTTTTTTACCGTATGTATATCATGAACATTATCTGACGACTGACCAACATATCGATCATTGTAAGCTGTTGTTATAATGTTAAATGATGTTAACCTTAATAAGGCACAACAAACCATTAGTTGCTGTGCCTTATTAAGGTTAAAATCTTAAAAATACAATAAAGCTAGTAATCCACTCACGCTGGAGCTGGGTGAGAGCTTGATTTTGTCACGTGTCTGCTATATCCAGCTTGGGGGAGCGATGGAAAATACCGTCCGTGGAAATAAAAACACAACTATTGCGCATGCCCTGAAAAACAGATTTGTTGAGTTTTTAAAAGTTGCATTGTTTACTTTTTTGTGTGTACAAATTAGATGCAGTTTCAAAGGTGAAAAAGCAAATTTTTAGTTTAATTTTAGTTGAATTCATTTTTTTTCTTCCTAGTATTTTATAAATTGTCAAATTATCATAATAAAATCATTATATATAGTTCTTATTTTTTTAAAGTAAACAAAGATATTACTGTAAACATTCTTATGTATAATTCAAATTATTACTGATATTTGATGGTTTTACTATAAAAATTAGTTTCCAAATAAATTATTATTATGAATTCATAATAAGATTCATGTATGAGCATAATATTCCTTAGTTCATAATATAAACAAACATAAATAAAGTTAAAGAAAGTTTAACTCTCTCTTGAAACTAACTGCGCATGCTCAAAAAATATTTCCAGCTCCAATATAGCTTTGAAAGCGATTCAAAAATACAGCTTCAGAAATCCAGCTTTGAACTCGCGCGCATGCGTACTAGTGACAAAGACGTCACAAAAGCAAGCTCTCGCCCAGCTCCAGCGTGAGTGTATTACTAGCTTTAAACTAACCAGAATGGCCATTCCGTTCCTGTTATTGTACAAGAACATTATAAAAATAACTAAGCACTAGTTCTTAACACCTCAAAACATAAAATACATGAAAACCAAAAGAATATCCTATCAACAAAATCGTTATATTTATCAAAATATAGAAGTACTTTTTTTAGTTCATGCTAGTAAGACTTTAAGATCCCTTGATGCTTTGTTTAGGGTGTTTCGTAACAAGACATTTCTGCCGTATGTTAACAAGTGTGAAAAGACATGCTCACCGGAAATGGTGTTAAAAAATTGTGTAGATGTTCAAATTTTTTTTAAAAATTTCATTAAGAGTTTCGTTTTTATTTTTAGAAATTGCGTTAAGCAAGAGGTTGTTTCAGTTTGAGACAGCTAGGAATTTCTAAAATATAAATATAGATGTCTGGAAAATGGAATCTTTTGACTTTTCTGTTCAAAAATTATTTTTAAAAACCAAAAAGTTTGTTTCTTTAAAAAATGTTACGATTGTGATTTTAATTAAAATGGTATAATGCTTAAATATTTGTAAGACTATTTCTTATTGATTATAAATTTTTGTAAATTGTAAACTTGAATTCTCAAATTTACTTCATTTTTTAAAAACTTCACATTTAATAAAAAATGTCCAATGTATTAATTAATTCAAAACTGTTGTTGATATTTATAATATATATTTTCATGTCATTTTTACACATTTTTGTGTAAAAATTTGATTGCATGCCAAAACACATATCTTTACAATGCAATGACACGATTACATGTAAAAAATCCAAATAAATGCTGTGCTCTGTAGATAAGACTAAAAATTTCAATGTTTCTATGAAAAATAGTGTGTTATTTGTGTACGTTTAAAACGCTTTTTTTTTCATTTAACATTAAACTAATTGTGATTTTTTTTTCTTGTAGGTAAGTCATCTTTTTAAATTTAGTGTGTTTGGACTATAGATGCATTTGATGTTTTGCCAATATTCCTTTAGGTAAGAAGACTTTTCTAAATACCGTTTTTATTCCCTTCGTTAATGATTATTATAACACTTCTTTGAACATAATGTCAATATTATAATCTCTTTTTAATAACAACGATACTCTCAAAAGTTAAATGTTAATGGAAAAATATTTTTTTTACTTAAAAATTATTTTGAACTTTATTCATTCAAGATTATCTAAACTAAACTCCTTGGCGCAACAGTCCATTAGTAGGCCAAGGCCTGCCGTGCCCATTTCAGCTTTCGTGACCTAGGGCTCTGGGGCGCTAGGCATGTGTCCTGGTAAGGTGGTCAGCCTCACGCGGAACCCCCAGTGTTTAGTTCCCAAGGATGCTTGGTACCCATTTTATCGACCCACTTAAGAGATGAAAGAATGGATTAACCTCGCCCAATCCGGGATTCGATCCCCGGACCTGTGGCGTGGCAATGCGAAGCACTACCACTAAGCCACTGGGCCTCCATTCAAGATTCAATAATTTTAATGGGTTAACTTATGAAATGTTTTTTTTTAACGTTAATCGGATTATCAAATAGTAGTTGTCATTACGAATAAAGTGCCTCTTGCCCCTCATCTTAAATAAATATTTAATTTAATACATATTTAATATTAATCTCTCTTATCTAAGTGGGTGAAATTTTGTTATTCTTTTGTCTTATATGTTAATAACTGTTTACCCTCAACAATAATAAATGTGGGAAAATTAATAAAAATAATCTTATTTTGAAATTATGCCAAAGGTTATTTTAATAGGATTAATTCAAAAAGACTAAATTATGTCATTTCTTTTTAAACTGGTGTGTCGATTCACAGTAAAATGAAAATAAATGTATGACTTGTAAATTAATATTTTGATTAGAAATGGGTTCTATAAATTAAATGCTATATGTTAACTCAATAGCGACAACTTTGTGAATGCCATTAACACCTTAACGTTAACTTAAAGTTTTTGTTTTTTTAATTCAATTTTGGCGCAAATTTATCCAAGATAAATTTGGGCTGGACTACGGTTAAAATGTGTCTTTTGTTGTGTCATTTTTAAATGTGTCATTTTGTTTATTTCGATAAGCAGAAAGCTTATTTTTATGCATCATTTAACTACTGTACCAAAGCACTAACTCTGATATCCCAAAGTATATTTTTCAACATAAAACCATACCCATAACACATAAAACAACATCTTGACCACATACAAAGGAAATCTCGGCCAGTCCCCTATCTATTTCTGCACCTTAACAATGCGTCCTTGTCCTTCCCGTGACATTTGACGGCCGTTTGGGTCAGAACTGTGTCCATTATTATCTGCGGATTGATGCACATGGGAGCGAGATTCGATGGACATGCAACACCCCCCAAGAAATATATCGTCTGCTTGGGTCGGGTGACGGGCGCGAAAGATAGAGCCCGGAGATAGGATTGGGTATCTTTAGTGGAAATTAAATAATACAAGGGATTAATTGCGGTATAACAAGCGGTAGGTCGATATGCGATAACTACATTTCACCTTGACTCAGCCAGGGTCAACTTAATGTATAGAGGCGCGTCGGGCCATTATGGACACTGGTCATAAGTCTGGCGGGAGGCTTTTGAGGGTACAGCAGACCTGACGTTATAGTATAATGGAATTTGCACGGGCCGGGAGGCCCTTTTGTGCTGGTATTTTCGAGTTACGAAAAACATCCTGTTTACTTCCCAGGAATAAGGTCGGGTGTTGACCGGTCAAAGGGGCCGACGGGCCAATCGCTTAGAATTATATCGGATGTCTTCTGCCACCCTCGTTCCAATCAAAAAAAGGGGTGAAGGAAGTTGGGGGATGAAATTGAACCTCAGTGGTTAAGGATCCTTGGGGGCAGGATAAAATTTAAAAAAGTAGGCGGATCAAAAAGATATCCGACGAGGGGTCAGCGAGAGAGTAGGAAAATAAGATCAATTCTGAATTTTGACTTCAAGCCGACCCAACTAAAATTTGAGCTAATTTACCCTCCAATCCAATTTTAAATCTACTTCATGTAAATTATAGGAGATTTTACTAAGTTAATTCCTAAAATATTACCCTCATGATAGGGTATTTAAATTAGTAATCTAATTAAAATTATAATTGGTAGTAGATTCCGCCGAGATGATCTGGAAATTGAGTAAGTGTTATTCCTATTCTTCCCCTCCATCTGGACTCGACCCTTCTGATATATATATATATATAATCATTATATTTTACTAGCATAGAAATGTATTATGTCTTTGCGAATAAACGATTATACAAATAAATTGTCCATCATTCCGGGTTGCGGTAATATTATTAATTAGATATTAACTAATTCCAACTATGTTCTACAACGCAATTTATTAACCTTAAATATTAAATTCTTGGTGATCAATTGGATACAATTGATTAATAATAATTATTAAGATGGTTAAGTGTTAAGGGTAGGTACTCTACCTTCCTTGAGGAAATTGGCAGTAACACCTCAAGAAAGTGGTGCCGTGTTTTTTTTTTAGAGCGAACTAGAGTGATGGACGGTGAATTTGTAAACATGGATAGGAATTAAACGCGGAAGGCATGAGGGTCCGTCAATCGCGGCATAGTGGAGTCAATTTGAATGAGGGACAACTGGAATTTTTCTTCTTGTTGTGATTTAGTGTCCGATTTGTTAGTTAATTGATGGTTATTGGTGAATTTCTTTAGGTAGAATGATGCTGATTGAATAAGTTTTAATTTATTATTTTTATTATAATTCCGTTTTTTCTTAGATTGATTTTGCTTTTGTTATTTTAGTTAGCTTATCTTGTTGTAATTCTCATTTAAAAACATTTAGCTTGAAATGTTTGTATTTTATTTAAAATTATTTTTTCGACAACGGACATTGCAAGTCGGACGTCTGAAGGAAAAACTTCGGATAAAATTAGTTCCCGTTTTTCTTGTATTTTCAATAACGCTCACCATTGAACATAATCAGCTCTATTTTCAAAATTATTTTCTATTTCCGAGCTTTCCTTTGGAGATCGCTTTAAATAGCATTCTCCATTAACGTTTGATTTTCTAGCTGCTTTTGCATATCCTCGAAAAACTCTTGTAGCTGTTTATTTAATAAGAAACATTGTATTTTTGATCTTAAAAAGAAAATGATGTTGGTGTCTTAAGCAATAAGCATACTTTCCAACATGTAAGGTTTAGACGTCCAATGCAGTTGTAAGTATCGAAAATGCCTTCCGAAAGCCCACACACTGAAAGTTGAAACCTCGCAAGGGGTTTCTCTGCTTTTAAACCGCCTGTTTGGAAATGTTATGTTTAATTACTTAATGCAATGTTTCAAAATTACTACTACCCAACGTCAGAATATTAGAATATTCCAAATATTTGAGTTTTTCTCATCAAAAAGACACGATTTCTTACCGAATATGCAAAGTAGACGCCTCCTTGAAGTTAGCATATATTTTAAAGATATCTATCAACCATATATTGTTTACACAAAACATAAAAATAAATACAAATTTATAAAATCAAATTTTAAAAAGATCATATTATTAGAATAATGATAAAAGGCGTTCCAAAAAATTAGAATATTTGTCCATTTACGTGATTGGTCCACGTGGTGTTGAAATTTCATATAACTAGCGACGTATTAGAAGTAGTGACAGTACTGTTCCATGATTGAAAACAAAATTTCCGTTGTTGTTGCTTAGAATGGGCCGAAAAAAAGATATCTGTATTCTTACTAAGAATATAATTTTAACGTTACGGAATGAGGGGCTGACTCAACAGAAAATAGCCAGGAAGGTGAATTGCTCTCAAGGAACTGTGAGTAAAATTCTTCAGGACTACTATAGGAACAATAAATTTAAATATACTCGCGAAAAATGTGGTGCCAAACGAATAACAACCAAGAGGCAAGAGAGATGTCTGAAAAGGATTACTGAAAAACATCGATTCAGGTCAGTGAATTTTATAAATAGGAAGTGGCGAGAATCAGGAGTTGATACCTCAGTCAGCACTACACGACGTCGAATACTTGAAATCGGCTTTCGATCACGTGTACCAAAGAAAAAGCCATTCCTTAGTGCCAGACAAAAAAGGGCACGTTTGTTGTGGTGCCGAAAAAGGCTGCTTTGGGGCACCCAAGATTGGGGCAAAGTACTTTTCAGTGATGAATCAGTATTTTGCGTGTCTGTCGGTCCACAAGGTCACCGTGTTTGGCGTTTTTCTTGAGAGGCTTTTCAGCAACAGTGCTTAAAACGCACAGTTAAGTTCAGCACATCAATAATGGTTTGGGGGTGTTTCAGTGCCAATGGCTTAGGAAAGCTTTGTGTATTGAAAGGCACTGTTAATTCCGAAGTGTACAAGTCCGTTCTTGACAAATATATGATCCCTGCCTCTGAAGATCTATTTGAAGGGGAATTTGTCTTCCAACAAGACAGCGCATCATGTCACACATCGAAAGCCACCTTGTCTTGGCTGAAAGATAATGAAGTACAACTACTTCCTTGGCCCGTGAATTCACCTGATTTAAATCCTATAGAAAATATATGGGGCTTAATGAAGAAAAAAACTGAAAATATTGGCTCCAAAGGACCAGAACGAACTCACAAAATTCGTTAACCGTGCTTGGTATGATATCAGCCAAGATCATTGTAAAAAATTAGTTGAAAGTATGCCGGGTCGACTGCGAGATGTGATAAAAGCTAGGGGCGATGCAACCAAATACTGATTAGTTGCAAATAAAACTTGTAAAAGAGCAATTTATTTTATTTGTTTACACATTATTCTAATTTTGTGAACTACCATTAGGATGTATTCTATTTTGTGATTTTTTTATATTTTGATTTTAAAAGTAAATTTGCAAAATCAAGCCAATTGTTTTATGTTATTTTCATTAACAAATCTTATAAAATGTAATAAAACAAAAAGAATTTGTGAAACTTTAGTTGTGTATAAAAATAAATGCAACTTTCAAAGTTTTGAAATGTTTTATTATCATTATTCTAATATTCTGACGTTGGGTAGTATGTCGGGAAGTTTGCTTATAACGTTTATCTTTCTGCTATCCCTATATACATTTTAGTAATTGGTGCTTTGTTTAAAGTCATTATTGTAAACAAATCCTGAAAACTACTTAAATTCTATACAGGGTGGCCCAAAAGTAGCCTAACAGTTAATGTTGTACCATTGGTAAGAACTTCGGGTTATTTAGAGCAGGTATTTGACATAGTCGTGCTTAGTTTTGTTGGTTGGCTAAAATAAAGTCGTACTACAGCGTATCTTATCCAAAAAGTAGCAATTCGTGGACTTTGATTGGTTTAGTTTCGAGATACTTCGGTTTATTAGACCTTACCGACCAGGCTATCTTGGCCCCGTTTATTTGCTTGATGCTCTAGAAATATGCAAATGTCACCAGAGGACGTAACTTCGAATCCCGTCACCTGCCAAATATCCTATAAAATGATTTGTGCTGATGTAAATAAAGCTTTCACTTTTGACTATGGTTCTAAATTACGATGCCTGTCGCCAATAACTCTCCTGTAGATCTAGTACTACGATAATTCAACCAAACTGAACTTAACCTGTATTAAAATAACTGTTTCTGTATAAATAGCTGTATACCTAACTAACTGTAAACGTAGGCCACCATGTATTTCTAATTAAATTAAACAACCCATTCTTTCCCTAAACCATTGCAGTGATAAAGGAAAATTTCGAAACAACTTCAAAGAGTCACGGCTACTTTTGAAACCAAATCATTTACATGTTTATTCGTGCAACCAAAACAAGTTTATCCACATATCTACAAAAAATGAACCATTATCTAGAGTAAGACATCATCATTTGCCTTCTATTTCACAACCCAGGTTTCTGTTCCCCTTTCTAATGGCCCATCCTCTCTACTCGCAAAACCCTTGACTTTTTCCGGAACATTAGTTCAAAGAAAAGACTTTTGATAAGATTAGACTGAGTTATGGCAAACCTAAATGGATGCGATCACGACTAAAGCTAACTACCTAAGTCACGTGATTTTGGCGCTTCGGCTTGACACGTTTTCCTGATAAGACACTAAAATAACTATATTGCTGTAAGTTTTAAATTTAACATTAAAGCATCGACATTTTAAGGTTTTTTAGTGATGGTAAATAGTCGGTGTATGTTTCTGATATTTTTAAAAATTACTGCTCAATTGTCTCTTATCGTGACATTCGCCTGATTGGAACCAAAGTTAGGAAATTGTCGAGAAAAGTAGTGAATCTTTCCGTCAATTCAGCGGTTCCCATTACGCTAACGATTTTTAACATAATTGTATCATAATGCATAATTGTATGTATTTTTAACATATTGTATTGAATGTATATATTAACATAAACTCATTAATGACGATTGGCAAGAATATTGGCCTCGCGAAAATGAACTTTCTGCTTATGTTGTATAAATAAACAAAATATGAGCCAAATGAAGTTCATAGCAGTCCTGAACAATTTATGTATGGCAAATTAAGTAACATTATAAACGAATTAGAAAAACTAAAGTTAACGTTTTTATTAGGAAGTGAAGGTGGTAATGGTGTTTAACAAAGTCGTCGTGAATGGGTAAAACATGTTACCAACATTTGAGTATTTTTTTTGTTTTTGTTTGAAACGATGATATTCACGCCAAACACAGGTGCAATTCGCCAAAAACAGGATCCTTATCGACAACTGAGATCTCCATGTTGGATTGCCCCAACCTTTTCTTTTCAATGGATCTCACTTTGTTTCATTGAGGTCCTTGGTTCAAAGCAACGGACCCGTCGTTTGTTATTTCCATGAAACATTCAGACCCCCATTTGTTTGTTTACGTGAGTCTATCACGCAAAGCGTAAATAGGAAGCTTTTTGGGGGTAAATATATAAGAGGGGTTTGTAGTATTTTCCTTCGAATAAGATGTCTCTGGATGTGGAATATGTGTGCCTTTTTAGAATCTATAAACTAATAATAGTTCCAAAACTTTTCAATTTTATTTCACTGAAAATCCCGTCCTGTTATTTGCGTATGATGTCGCTCTTAAAGTTGCGTTGGGGCCTACTCGGGTATCGATTCGTCATTTGACTGCGGATCTAAATTTCGACGCCCTTCGACAATGGCTTTCGTGTAGCTCTACTGCGACGATAATTCAAACTAACCTTAACCGTTCTGTTATACGTAACCAATAAATTCTGCGTTTTTTCATTTTGCTGTGAAGTTTCATTTGCTTTTGTTCTAAAATAAAACTTGGAATTTTTCTAAAACCATCTTTTTATTAGGAAATATTTATTATAAATATTGTATATATTGATGGTATACAAAATTACAAATTACCAGTCTATATTGACACCAGTAGATATACTTTTTTATTACTTAACATTTATTCCCAATGTTATCCCTACCCTATTTAAATTCTAATTAACAATATAATAAATAATAGTTTACTTTAAAAATTATTTCTCTTCATAAAAATACAATTAGCATTAACACGCCTAATGAAATATGTTAATCTTAATTAAATTACTCTTAACGCGTCTATCCTACTGTAGCCAACATTTTTCTCTTTAGGGAACAACATGAGTTAATTGCGTGCGAAATTAATACGTAAAGTGCCTCTTGTTTGTTGTTGGTTAAACCATTTATTTTTATTTGTTTTGTTGTCGTTTTTACAGCTCTTGGCATAGTTAATATGTGATTTTTTTTTATTTTGCGCATTATTCTTAATTAATATGGTTATTAAGGACAGTTACGTGTCATTTAAATTTCGTTTTTGTAAATGGAGATAATAAGCAAACTTTTGACAAAGTTTTAAGCTTTTAAAACGTGTTTTTATTTTGAATAAATATTTGCATTTATGGATGAGTATTGCAGTTATTATTTTTTGATGGCTTTCTCTTTTTACGAATTCTCCATACTTTGTCAGTATCATTGAAGTAACAAAGGAGGTTTTAAACGTTGAAGATAAGAATATGATAGTTTTAGTATGTATTTCATCAAGCATACTGTTATAGTATGGCTTACATCATTTGGAGCCCCGTTGGTAAAGCATTGGTCTTCATGAGTAGCGATCCCTTCAATCACGCCACCCTGACCCTTAAATTTCAAGAAAAGTTCTTTGTGTAATTTGTGCAGACAAAACACCCGACGAATAATACCCCGTGTAGAGGAGGTGCAGGTTAAATATGCTCAAAAGTCACGACGCTACGAACGATGTTGCCTTTAAAAGTTGCGTTGGTGCCTACTCAGGTGTCGGCACGTTACTTGAGTGTGGTTCTTAATTGCGAAGCTGATAGATTTCGGGTGTATCTAGTTAGATCAGTTTGAATTATCGTCGCACCTCGTTGTGTTATTTAATTATATTTTTTTAACTGTAATTTTCTAACTTATTGGGAATAAATTTTTCAATCGCACAAAACTAAGATAACACACATTTGGAAATAAAACGTTGCAAACTCCGTTGCAAAAAAAAAGCAATTATGCTATTTAATAAGTAAATCTACCTTTTTTTTTCATGTAGTTGGAGAAATATGACTTCAAATCCTAACTGTCTCTCACCATCCGTTGAAACAAGACTCCATTCTTGATTGAACGTCAGCGACACTCATCTCCTACATAAATCCTTTCCCCTGCCTCTTAGAATCCCTCGCTTGCTCTCCATCTTCCGAAGATGATTATCTCCATAAAAATCCATTTCCGCACCATAAAAGAGGGACAGGACGTGCTTTTTCCGTATCCGGTATCAGACATTCCGATGTCAACGCCTGGGATTTGTATGTTATATTACTATCATATTTTTCGGCGCTTTTTTAAGGAGATTTAGTGTTGATAAAAATGTAGGATTTATTTTTTATGACTTTTTTGTTAAGATTTGTATTTGATGATGTTTGGATAATGCATTTACTCTGTTTTCCAATATATATGGCCCAGTGGCTCTGAAGTATTACGTGCCCGCCTCATTAGCCCGAGTTCGCGGGTTCGTGCTCCGAGTCTTCGGATTTCCATAATGGAAAAACAGTCGACCGGCATATGTTTATGTGTTGTATAAATGATCCCTTGAGTGCCCATTTTGGCTTGAGTACTCTCCGCAAAATCAAATTTCAAGCATACATCCAAAAAGAACTCAGATCAGAATTTAAGCTGAGAATCAAAAATGGCTATTGGTTCTGGGAAATAGACCGAATCAGCAAAAGGACACCCCATTTTATGAAAAAGGGGGTTTCAAAATAATTACTTAAGAACTACCAATTCAAAAAGAGAAAATACAAACATTGGATTCTTTTGAGCTTCAAAAAGCCCTATATTTAGAAAATTACCTCGCGTAGTAATATTTGTATTTTATACTTAATCCTATAATTTATTTTATCACTTGACCACCGTTCAAAATTATGATGACCGTCGCCAATAGCCCTCGTGTAGCCAGGGGTGCCTACAAGGGGGGGGGGGGGTCAACGACGCAGATTGCGTCGTTGAAATTTTAGGGGGGGGGGTGAATTTTTTTATAAAAATCATTAATAAACAACCAATCTTGATAAAGAAAAACTCAGCTAACTCTATTGTTCTTACTCATTAACTGATTATCTGCCCTCCCCCCTAGTTTGCCAATGGAATCAATGAGATATTCCCGCCATATTTTGCAGCTGGCTCATAAATCTTTCGAACTTAACTTTGTATAACATTTTTACGAATTAATGACCTTCGGATAATATTTTTGACTTTTTCCCGCAAAATTAGACTCGAAGCTAAAATAACTAAATGATTGCTTTAGAATCAGTAGGAAAATGCTTGTCGTCTTGTCTCAAATGTGACGGGTCTGAGTAATTGAATATAATTAAATAGTGCAATTCCGAGTTTCACGGTAAGAATTTTGTTATATTTAACTTTAATTTTTTAAATTTTAGGTTTTTTTTAAGTGAAACGATCTCTGTAAACATTATAAAATAATTATGATGTGTTTGATAATGCCAAATGTGTTGTATTAAATAAAAAGCTATACCAAGATAAAAAAAAAAATTTATGAGGAAAATATTTCTGGGGGGGATCGGCAACTCTGGTGTAGCTTTAGTGTGCCTTTAACTTAACCAAACTCCTAACCGAAATCATATAACCCATCTTTACAAAAGCTATAAATAAAGTTCAAATTGAATGAACTTTTATTCTGTTTTGAATGAATAGTTAAATATAAGTCAATAAATTGACCATAGTGCTTATAAGATGTAAAGTACATTTCGTTTAAATGAGACATATCGCGTTTCTGTATTGTTTCATCCATATCAAACTTTGCGTATATAGCAAGCTGTTTCCTTCAGTAAAATTTGCCGATTTATTTCCTTTCTATTCTCATTTTTTCCCCTTTCGAATTGATCATTTTATACAGATCGGCGTATTAATTTACCGAATTTTCGTAATAACGATTTGAAAAACAATTTTTTTTTAGCTTGTTTAGTTTCTTCTCTTTTACTAAAGGGAAATGTATGGATAACTTACTTTTAAAATAATTTCTTCTTTTATTTCATGTCAATAACAGTATTTATTCTCAATTTTTTGCGGTAAAAAGGGTCGAAGAAGTCGAAGACCATTATCCTACATCCATGAATTTTCAAAGAGTACAACAAATTGACTTTTATATTTTTACAAGATTAAAGAAGGTTTTAAGGAATAAATTTTAGTTTCGAAATACGATAAACTTTACCTCGTGAGTTATATAATAACATTTATCTTCTTTTTACTTTTTTTTATTGCGAACGCTAGGCAGCACATGTTTAAGTCAGTTTGTCAAATTGAAGCGAAAATTCAATTCCCTTTGTTTAATTCCCAATCCAGCTGGGGCCTTATTTCATTTTATTATTCAAAACTGAAAGGCTGTGTATACCTTGCACTATCCGGTATTCGAACCCCCAGATATTTGTAGTGGTAGTCGAGGCGCTAGTCCAATAAAACTAGTCTTATTCATATAGAAATACGAACAGTACAAAGGGTTGGACTATTGAAATTAGTCCGCTATATTTACTTCATCCTTAAGCACGCAACGATGCTCTCTCTTATTACACTTCACCCCTCCTCCATTTTAATCCATTGTTCGCATCTCGTATTCTCCTTATAAAGTTCTGTACTTTACTGAACGCCCTAATATCCTTTCTCGTTAGGTGCTATGTTGTCTATTCATCTTGCTACAGCGTGCCATTTAAATGCATGGAATGCCTCTCGGCTGCTTTGCTTTGCATTAAAGTATGGTTTTGATGTTTCATCCTGTATTGTTGGGTTGTAGAGGATTTGATGATGGTGAAAATTAAGTAGGATAAGATTGTGGGTGGAAGAGAACTGTGGATATTTGGGAAATGTATCTGGATCTTAGGATAAAGAACTTAAAAATGGTATTGATTTTGGATCAACGTGTATATCATTTTACGGCCATTATTTAAATGAAAATCTTGTACTAATAATAGAGGGTTGGACTATAAATATTAGTCCGTCATTTTTACTTCATCATCAACATAATACTAAGCCACACAACAAAGATCTCTTACATTTCAACCCTCTTAACGCCTTTTTGATCCATTGTTCCCCTCTCCTTATAAAGTTCTGTACTTTACTTACACCCTAATATCCTTTCTTGTTAAGCCCGTACATTTGCTGCTATGTTGTCTATTCATCTTGCTACAGCGTGCCATTTAAATGCATGGAATGCCTCTCGGCTGCTTTGCCTTCCATTAAAGTATGGTTTTGATGTTTCCTCCTGTATTATTACGAGGGGTAGGGTTGTAGAGTTTAGGTGGTGAAAATTGAGTAGGACAAGATTGTGCGTGGATGCGAACTGTGGATATTTGGGAAATGTATATGGATCTTAGGGAAAAGGACAAACAAATGGTATTGTTTTTGGATCAACGCGTGTCTCAATTTTCAGCTATTATTTAAATTAAAATCTTATAATTACCCCCCCCCCCCTCCCCGTTGACAAAAAAATTTGCTACGCAAAAATATATGACAAATGAGAATCATAAGAAAATATAAGACAATATTAGACTATAGTCCTGAAAATTTATGTAGTACATAATAAGTTACAAGTAAAAAAAATAAATTGACGGGTTTTTAGCTTCCACGATACGTTTATAACGTAAAAAGTGGAAGGTTTTATAATCGTTCAGTCCGTCTGTCTGTCCGTCCGTCCGTCCGTCTGTCTGTCTGTCCGTCACCCACTTTCACAGAAAGAACCACAACTCCCACAGACAAGTGGGATACGTCATTTTGAAGCAAAAAATCTGATTAGGCTACATTCCAAATTTCATTAAAAATTTTAAATAGAAGTTTATTTAAAATTTAAATAACTAAAAATTTAATCTACATTGAAGTAACATGCAAATTCCATTTTTATTCAATATTTTCACTGTTGCCATCCACAAGTCCCACAGACAAGTGGAATACGTCATTTTAAAGCAAAAAATCTGATTAGGCTACATTCCAAATTTCATTAAAAATTTTAAATAGAAGTTTATTTAAAATTTAAATAACTAAAAATTTAATCTACATTGAAGTAACATGCAAATTCCATTTTTATTCAATATTTTCACTGTTGCCATTTCGTTAAACGTACGAGAAACTTTATTTGAAATAAAAATATTTATTTATGTGATATAATTCAGTTTGGATTGTTGTAATATCACAATAGAGTTTTTTTGATGGTTCATTATATATGTATGAAGAAAGATGTGCATAGAGAATTCTAACTTGGAATAAAAAAATATGCAAAGTTTCGCTTTTATTTTTAAAGCATCAATTGTACTAATTATATATTTTTTGAACTGTAAATTAATTTAACAAACTATAAATAAGTGAATTTTCGAAAGAAATGTAAATGGGAAACTAAGGCGACACAAAGATATTTATTAAAAAAGATTACATCATTATTCTTCTAACTTCAAACAAATTTAGCAAACGATAAAGTCTAATGGGGTTGTTTCACGGAGGATCTGGCAATAGCTATGCGGTTTTGTTCGCATGTCTATTTTGATGTCTTCCAACAGTATTGCCACCAGTTTTAGCAGAAAAACTGCGAAAAAATACCATTTAATTCTAAAATTACAAAAACATTCCATAAAAATCCTAGCAAAGCGTTTCACGTTTTTTTAAAGTCACTAAAAAGATTCCAAAATGCAGCTAGTATTTTTACGATATTTTTTGTAATTTTAGAATTTATTTTAGAATTATTCTAAAATTACAAAAAAATATCGTAAAAATACTAGCTGCATTTTGGAATCTTTTTAGTGACTTTAAAAAAACGTGAAACGGTTTGCTAGGATTTTTATGGAATGTTTTTGTAATTTTAGAATTAAATGGTATTTTTTCGTATTTTTTCTCCTAAAACTGGTGGAAATACTGCTGGAAGACATCAACATAGACATGCAAACCAAACCGCATAGCTATTTCCAGATCCCCCGTGAAACAACCCCATTATTAAATCTGAGAAAGAAGATTAATGAAAATAGTTAATTTTGGCGTTTAAAACTTTGAATTACAAATAGCTAAAGGCCCTGTTTTTATTCGAATTAAATCACCTTCGCCATTCGCAACAATTGCTCGAGAAACTTTAATTCTTTTAGACAATAAATTTAAATAAATTTATTTTTGCGAAATCGATCAGTTTGAAATGACGTCAAATATATTTCACTACGGATTCTTTGTATGTTGATATGAAATGTTTTCAATCTATTTAAAAGCGAGGAATATTACATATTTATTTTTTGAAATATGAATTAATTTTTGCAAACGATAAGTAATAATTATTGAATTTTCGAAATAAAATAAATGAAACTAGCCAAATTTAGCGTGTAAATGTTTAATATAGAGCTAATATTGTGTTTGGCGCGTTTATTCCTGTTAAACACAAATGTGTGGAAGCGGGTTAAGTGACAGATTCTGTTACAAACCTACTTGCTTTTTCCTGAAATTAAAGTGTTTATGGTGTTCACAAAGCCGTCGTTAGTGGGTTAATCGAATTTACCGGACTTTATTTAGAAACTTTGTGATTGTATCAACTTTACATTGGTTTAGTAAGGCTAAAAGTTCTGTGGGGGTTTCTCAAATAAACAAATATATTTTTAATCGCTCTGGTAAATATTTTTTAAATGAAAAATTTCATTATATCAACTTTGCATGATGCATACAAATTGGTTTGACTTAAAATACATGGTTTAAAAAAAATACATGTAAAGCTAAACAGTAGGCACATACAGAAGAATTTAATACGATGTATTTAATTTTTCAACGGTATCTCATTTTTCTGCCTTCCCCTAAAGAGTCATTAAAACAAAATATCCACCAACATTTCCCAGCATTAAATTCTGATAGCAAACTCACGAAATATTACCTAAGCTTTGGCTGTTGCTAACTCAATTTTCTCTTTAACAAGTGATTTCGAAAGGCCTCGTGCAAAATATTATACAAATTATCTTTTTACTCCATCTTTAATCTTCGCTTACGGCTCAAATTTATCCCATATTAATAAGTGTATTGCAGGCACGTTATCATCTTATGAATTTCACTTGCGCTAATAGTATGCAGTTAACAGCTTTTGTATATGGCTTCAGTTAATTAAATAATTTTTCGGTTGGGGGTAAAGTTATAACACTTGTTTCGTACGAGGTTTGTAATATTTTTTTCTCTTAACATTCTCTTAACCGTTGGAATATTATTATTTGAGTTTGTGTACTTATATTTGGGTAGTTTTGAAAAAATAAAAGAACTTCAATATAGGTCTATCCTTTCATTTGTTTAGCTTACAATTAGGAAATTGCGCGCTTTGTACGCCTAATTAAACTAATATTTCAATTACTTTAGTTAGATGTTGTGTGGAAACGTTTTTTAGCGCTAATTATCGTGTGCCGTTTATTGTAAAAATATACAGTAAGTTATATTTTATACAATTATGCATATAGATTTACATAATTTTATTTGCATAGTATACAAATAAATTCAAAAAGCATTTTTATGCATTTATTTATAACCATTTCATGCATTTAAATACCTTTAAATAATTTTTGTTTTAATTTCCTCTTGAAGTTGGTAACTTCAATAGTTTTATCTGCCAAATAAATGAATTAAGTTTTTTTTTACTGTTTTATATGAAATTAGTGTTACGTTCTTAAACTATTAGTGCCAAATATAATAAGTTCGTCTCAAGCGTTCCAATCCTTTTGCATGTTAATATATTCTCTTGCCAAATGCCAGCCATGGGTGACGCACTACAAATTACAGACAATTCAATAAGAAAATAGAACGTTTCGCCCATTAAGTACGTGACCACGCGACGGCCCTGTTCAAAAGAACTACTCTGTTTAACGTAACAAAATGACATGACACGTGCTTTCTCGTAAGTGCCTTTTACAACACACTCCATTTAATAAAGATAAATATCTAACGTTGTGACAAAAAAATCTCCGCTTTAAAATGATGAATAGAAAACTATGTTTTATTGCATTTGAGGTTCAGAACAAATGCCTTTCTGTGTCAAATGAACAGCGAACCCCTGTTCTTTTGGAAATAATTGAAAACGGAAACATTTTTTCTACATGTGGTGAAAAATGTTGTTAATCTTATTTGAAAAATTACTATATAAAGTTGAAACGTTGCTGTACTTTATTGCTAAAGTAATAAATTTTGTAAGTAGTCTTTGTAGAAGTCATTTCTGTAGTCTTTGGGATCGTATTTTTATTATTTTAGTATTTTAATACATTTTATTTTTCTTCTAAAAGTTTACTCTTTAATTAATAAGATCAGAGCAGTGTTTGTTACCGAGTAGTGTTGAATATTAGTTTTTAAATTAAGCCTTACAATAACGTAAGTTAGTTACATTTACATGCAGAAATGAAATATATGTTATCGCCACTTTCGATAAAATAAAAGCACACAATATTTGGTTCATATTTAAAACATTCAAATATTTCCATTGTATTTAAACACAAGGTTTTGTTTATTGTATTAGTATTGTCAATAGTTCTTTTTGATGATTAAAAACTATATTTAAGTATAGGAATCGCCTTTATGTATAGTAAAACCACACTGTTAAAAATTTGGTGCTAGGTTTCACCATGATATTGTTGTTTCACATGATATTGGTTCCTAGTAGCTGCAACGCTGAATGGTGAAATGTTTCACCTTTTTTCGGTGTTGGTGAACATTTCTGGATTGAAACAAAAACTGAGAAATGTTCAACGAATACCAAAAATATGGTGGAACGTTTCACCATTCAGCCGTTGCAGCTACTAGGAACCAATATCATGGTGAAACCAAGCACAACATTTTTAACAGTGCATTGAATTAAAGACAGCTCGTAAATTTTGAATTTGAAGAATTTTATGTTAAAAAAATAGGTGTAGGAGAAGTTTATCCTTTGGATTAGATTGGCTTAGTTTGCCTTAGCGTATCGTTTAAAAGTTTTTATAAATTTCTTATTTTGTTATTGATGAATAATTAAATTAAAAACCAATTTTGTTAGGAACAGTTTGCTAAAGTTTAACAAACCTTTTCTTTTGAGCGTATACAAAAAAAATCTATATTTCGTAAAAATTCTACTGCAAAATGAATATTTTCAAAAAATGTATATTTTTGTTTTAAATAACGTCGTTACATTATTTCCACATATTTTCCCGTTATTTATTATTTCTCTTTTTAATAAACATTACAACATCTTTTACAAACTGTACACAATGACCCCCCCCCCCCCCCATTTCCACACACACCGTGCGCAATATTTCGAAAGCCACAGCGACCACTGCGCAATGCGCATGGGTGCCGCCCCCTATTCTCTGCGAAACCATGACAACCAGCGTAGAGAGAGAATCTCCACTACTTCGACTTCAAAGGGAACTGAGATGACGACAAATTAAAAAGTCGTCGTGTGTCCGTAGACACGCAACTCTAGAGAGGACCTACTGGAAGGGATGCTCTCTGCAACCGATTTCCCCAAATATCGTTTGATGGATTTGGAACGATTTTGAGAATTTGTGGTGTGTTCGATTTTCGGCAGAAGATTGTGCTTTGTTTGCGCGGGAAAAATTGAAGAATTTTGAAAGTTTTTTTGGAGTTATTTGTTGTTGAAATGATTATGCCGGGTGCAAATGCCGTAAAATTGCAGATTGTAATGAATCGTATCAAATTAATCTGATCATAATAGCATTGATGTTTTGCTGTCGTGCACCATGGATATAAAATGTTGTTGCAACTGAATCTTAGAATATAGACAAAACTATTTTATTCTACAGTAATGTGTGTTAGGGAGTGTCAATGGAGCGAAATGCACCATACTTATTAGCGAACAAATAAAGTAGAAAAATATCAGATATACTACCACCACTTCTGAATATTCGGATACTAAAATTCTTTGGTTTATGTGCAGAAGTTTTAAAAATACTAATATAAAATATTATTACCAATAAACCAAATTATTGTGGCTTTGTTTATGTGCAACTGAATAGCTCCATAAAATTGCTAAACATCACATCTGTGAACGTGCAATCGGAGTGTCTATTGGAATATATCAAATAATAATCGTCTTTGGTGCAACATTTACCCTCATAACATGTTCTCTGGATGTGAAGTGTTCACGTAACATCGTTTTCTGAGGACCCCCGGGATAATATTAGTCCCTAGGGGTCCGAATTGCTTGTGTTAACGTACACGTGTTTTACTTTATGTGGTGAAATTAAGCTGTGGATTTCCTTTATTTTATGGATCAACTTGTGCAATATTGGATCTAGGATTAGGAATATAGGATCTCTTTTTTTAAGTAACCGCTTGGTAGAATTTTAGTGTTTAGTAAAATCAAAAAGATAAGATATTCACGTTCGCTTTGAAATTGTTTAATTTTTCTTGGCGGTGTTGAAAAATTCTTTTAAATCCTTCACAATTATAAATAATTTCTAAATGTTGGTTTTAAAGGTATAGATTTAAAAACTAGTTATTTATGTGATTTTTTTTAGCTCTTGAAAATGCGTTAATTGCAATCAAATCAATAAAATAAAATAATCGGTAACTAATATAAATTATTTTATAATAGGTTTAAATATGTTACTTTTATGCAAAACAAGCATTTTAACAATTGTTATGTTGCATTGTTTATAAAACAACTGCGAATTTAGACACAGGTCAATGAATAACTTTGAGACTTAGGTTTATTATGAGCTATTTCACTGCATATTTTATATTGACATGGATATTATGGTAATTAAAAAAACAATCCTTAAATACAACAAATAATAGTGTAAAAATGGATCAATATACATTTGTGTCTTAACTCATTAGCTTCCGTGTTACGTAACTACGGTATCGATATATCGATCATCGTGTTCATAAGCATTATCCTCATCGTAGGACTCATTAAGTCCACATAATAAACAGGAAATTTGGTTTTCTCTTACTACACAAGCGGTTTCAATACATTTCCATCGAGAATTTAAGTATTTTATTTAACTAAAAATAACGTATCGATATTACCAACTAATTATCATCAAGAAAATAACGAATTAATTTTTTCTATTAAATAATCAATTGTAATCTTTAATGTCATTTAGTCTAAATCAAGTCAGCCAACGCATTTTTTTGGTATCAAAGTAAAACCAACGATCTCAACTACCGCCTTTATGTCACGATACACACTTTCTGTGAAAAAAATTATGCATTAAGAAAGCAAAAAACCACGTTCCAAGTAGTTAGTTCCGGTTAGTTTAATTACTTCCGGTAAGAACTTCTTATCAAACAATTGTTTTATAATTAAAAAAAATATATCCAGATAATTCAACCAATTAACCTTGGAAATCAGCATCAAACAATTTTCTTATTTAAACTATTCTATTTAATGCTTCTGGATTTATTAAATCGTTCAACCTAGGAAATGGATATCAAACAATTTATTTCGTAATTCTGGATTTATCAAGAATTTCAACCTTGGATAAACCTTCCGGATAAGCCATAAAACTACACCAACTCCAGTCTCCGTTCCCATGCGTCAAGCAGGCAAAAACATGTTCCAAGCAGTGGTCCAATTCCGAGATCCCCACCAACAACCCCCTCAACACATCCAACACCAGCAAGTAACTTCCAACCAGAAACCCCCGGTCCACCCCCAGTCCGGTTCATCCTCGGATTCTGGGGGTGGGGGTCAATCAGCGACCCTCCCAAACAGACGATCCAGAAGAAGGAAGTCGCTCCTGTATCAGGTGCTGATGTCGCCCCTCAGGAAAAAGTCCGGGTCCACAAATACCCTCAATACTGTAGGGTCTTCTGGTGAGGGGCAGCAGAGACAGCAAGGTTCTGGAGTAAGTTGGATTCGATTTCACGTGATTTTAAAATTGTTAAATATGTTAATTTTAGCTAACCTTTGAAACGTGTTATTTTTTTATGTTTATTTGACTTACTTTTTTGTCAGCTCTGATGGGCACCAGAGACAGCAATTTTCTGGAGTAAGTTGGATTGGATTTGCTAACTTTCTAAGTGTTATAATTTGATGTAACGTGCTCATTCAGGATGGCTTTAATAGTAATAGTAGATTATAGTTACGTTTTTAATTATTAGGCATACGGTTAGATAATTATTACGGGGCTTTGTCGCCCTTGAGGAAAAAGTCCGGGTCCACCAATACCCTCAATACTGTGGGGTCTTCTGGTGTGGGTGCGAGGCACAGAGACAGCAAGGTTTGGAGTAGTTGGATCGTTTCACTGATTTCTAATGATAATAATATGAATGTATGCAACATCTTTCAGGAAGTATGTTTACATTTAGTCGTTTTACTATATTAGAATTATTACCTGCTTGAAAAATGGGTCACATGACAGAATACTGTTGGTACACAGAATTCTAGGATGGATTATACTTCTAAGTGTTATAATTGATGTAACGTTGTTAATTCAGAGGCTTTAAAGTATATAGTAGAATTATAGTTACGTTTTTTAATTATTAGGCATACGGTTAGATAATTATTACGGGGCTTTGTCGCCCTTGAGGAAAAAGTTCGGGTCCACCAATACCCTCAAAACTGTGGGGTCTTCTGGTGTGGGTGGCGAGGGGCAGCAGAGACAGCAAGGTTTCGGAGTAGGTTGGAATGATTTCATACCCTCTGAGTGACATAAATCAAATGATAGTGAGCTATGGCAAAGCAATACTTTTCAGCGAAAGTATGCTTTACCATGTAAGCAGTTTTTCACCTGATATGAGAATCGTCATAATAGCCAAATGAAAACAAATTTGACAGGAATAACGTGTACATTCAGAATGGCTCTAATAGTATAATACTTGTATAAGGTTATGTTTTTAATTATTAATTATTAAAGTTGTTAAATCTCAAACCACAGAATATTAATCGTAGTAAATATAATTATAATATCCTTGTATTACTTGCATTTGCAACTTCTCAACAATGAACGTAATTTTTAAATTGTTAAAAAAAAGTTAGTATTAGTTAAAATTTATGGTATTGGACTTCTTATATGTGTTTGATAGGCAGCCGAGACAGCAAGTTTGTGGAGTAAGTTGATTTTATACCATTTTTTTGTCATTTAGAATCAATGGATATTGGGTCTACTTGAGTCTTATTAATGAGTTTTGAATTACTGTGAAAGTATTGCTTTGGCCATGCACGCATATTTTCACATCACCAAGTGTGAGAATCGCCATAACAGCAAAATAAAACAAATTAGAAAGGAAAAAGGTATCCATTATTCAACAATATTTTTTAAAATTTAAAAATCGTGTCGATTTCTTTAGAGTATTTCGGGATAAATAAAACTTAAAAATTAATAATTATATATTACAAAATTATTTCCTTTCAAATTTCGCAATTTTTTAAACGGAAAATCTGAATATTGACAGATATTTTCCCTCATATTCATTGCAATGATTTTTTTTAAAAAAAGTTATGAAAAACCAAATGAAATGCAAAATAAAAATATATTTCCTTTTTTACAACTACTGAATTATGTAAAACTAGAGAGTTATGTTAATGTAATGAATAATTTAGATTCAACTATCTTTATACATGAAACATTGCGAATTAGTCGAAATAAATAATGTGCTTACATTATTCATAATTTATGTAATTATTTTTTCAGACAATAATGTGTTTTTTGTTAAATATATAACAGATAATAATAATAATAACCGTAATTTATATTAATTTCATAATCTCACGCATCTTAACCATAAACGTTAGAAATAAATACTTCACAAATTAAACAAAAGAGGGTAAATAATGCAATAAAATTCTTACTGCATAAAATAACAGCAGAATTATTTCTAAAATATCTTTCATCTTTTTTGAACTTTACTCAACCATGAATGAATTCCATTTTATTCCATTATTTTACCATCTTTCTAAACAATCTTTTCCATGTCACCATATTTTTCCCGCTTCGTTAATTCTAATTCTCATAACGATGTTCGAATTCATACTTAATCTGCCGCCATTTTTCATAGAAAGATTGTTAGTGTTCTAATGACGGCTTGTGTTGCCACTAGGGGTTGATAAAAATGTATATTCTTTGAAAGAAAAAATGCATTGCCGAGTTCTTTTATTCTAATTCTCTAGTGGGTCTTTTAGATATTTGTAATTAGTTTTCGAATATTGATTGCAGCGAAATATTTTAGATGTTTTTTTATTGATTGCTGTAAACAGATGTTTCAGAAGTTTAATTATATTTGTAAAAGTCGAAACTGAATGTATAGAAAAATGTGTCTCCACAGTGATTGTTTATTTAACTTTTAAATTGTTTTTTAAAACCATTTTTAGAGCTTTTAGTTACATTTAGATTTATTTTTTGATTACTGATCTTACTACCCCAAGAAATAAAACTTTCATGCTTGGATAATCGGCACTTCATGATCGTTATATTTCTTGAATTTTAACAATAGTTTCGTTGCAAGACGAAGTGAGTTTAAATGTTAATTTATCTTTAGTGATCAGAAAGCGCCATAATCAAATCTCGGCAGAACCATAATAACATTAACGAATCACGTTACGAAACGTTAAAAGGAAAGTAGGAGGAAATTTGGTAAAACTACTTAATATTTAACAATAATATTATGCTATAAAATCACCAAAATATACAATTACTAATATAAAGTATTAAATAATAAAGTTCAAATAAATATTTGTTTTTTTACGGTGAAATTGGTGTCCTAATAAAATGGAAACATTATCATTTTGTCAATTTGACGAAATGTGTACTCTTAGTATTCTTCACCACTTCTCCCACCAACATCAAGGTAATAAACTAGTTAAATTTCGTTAAGTTTGAAAATATGGTTCAAATTATACAGTAACATTTTCATTTCCTAAATATACTGCACTAGATAATATATGAAGGTAATATTGCTAAAGTAGTTAACTTTTCTGTTGCTTGTTGTCCCTGTTTACACTCTTCCGATCGTTTATAACTATTTTATGAGTACTATTCACGATTTGACCAGAGAAGGCAATCCCATATTTCTTTATCGCGTGCTAAACGTCTATCCAACCGCCAAACCATTATGGTAAAAAATAATATTTTTTGACTTCGTAAAAAAAATCTTATCTTTAACGTTATAAATGGAAATCATAATTTGTTTGCGCCCGTTTATTTCACATGTAGCATATTATGTTTGATGGACTTTCTCATTTTTGATTGAGATTTTACAGTTATTTTGAGTGCTTGAAATAAATCTAAAATCTTATGATTATGAGTGAGTTCCATGTTAACTTATGTTGTTTCAACTTGTAACGATTATTACGTAAAAGGTCATTTTCTTCTTTCTTATTATTCAATGAAAAAAAAAATTAATGCTGATAAAAGAAATGATCGATGAATCAGTGACCATTCATACTATCATATGTTTAGATGATCTGATGACATAAGGGTCATAAGGTTTTAAAGTAGGGTTCAATTTATTTGTATTCCTTTACCAAAAAAAGCGAAATGATATGGCTTTTCACCTATTTTCGGTTGTTAAACATTATTCAAAAATATCGCAGGCTGCAAATTTCATACTTGGCTGACATACGTTTTCCTACAAATGAATTCTCGGATTTTATACACTTTGGATTTTATACACTTTGGATTTTATACACTTAGGTTCGGATTTTGTACACTTTGAATGAAAAATTCCGAATTATGATAATGAAATAAAAATTATTTCTTAGGAGTTATATATTGTATTTTCTAACCATTTGGTACTTTTCCCATTTCGCGGGTGCAAAAAGTAGTAACTTTTTTGCGAATAAGTCGCCAAAAATGTACAATCGCCGCCCAACGGTATATTTCCAATAGTTACCTCTAACTGTGTATACTGTTTTGTCACAAAAAAAATTCGTTTGCAGCAAAGATTCCGTTTGGCGAGGAAAGGGTACCAACCATTTTTATATCTACCTTTCAATTAAACATTTATTTTGTACCAAGAATTTCAAAGCTTCGATTTATTTTAACAAGGAATAAATAGTTATGGTTAAGATAAGTAACATATTTGAAATTGTTAAAGATCGTGTTGAATATAAAACAAGTAGGTTTGTTACAGAATCTGTCACTTAAACCGCTTCCACACAACATTTGTGCTCAACAGGAAACAAGCTATTTATACACCTCAGAAAGAAATTCGGCAAACAGAGCCTTTAGCTAGTTGTAATTAAACATTTAAACGAAAAATTAATTATTTTCATTAATATTCTTTCTCAGATTTAATAATTAGACTTTATCGTTTGCTTAATTGGTTTGAAGTTCGAATAATAATAATGTAACCTTTTTTAATAAATATCTTTGTGTCGTCACATTTTACCATTTACATTTCCTTCAAAAATTCAGTCATTTATCTTTTGTTAAATTAATTTACAGATCGAAAAATATATAATTAGTGCAATTGATGCTTTAAAAATAAAATCAAAACTTTGCATATTTTTTATGCCAAGTTAGAATTCTCTATGCATCTTTCTTCATACATATATAATAAACCATCAAAAGAACTCTATTGTGATATTACAACAATCCAAACTGAATGGGCTTGTTTCACGGAGGATCTGGCAATAGCTATGCGGTTTTGTTTGCATGTCTATTTTTATGTCTTCCAACAGTATTGCCACCAGTTTTAGCAGAAAAACTGCGAAAAAATACCATGTAATTCTAAAATTACAAAAACATTCCATAAAAATACTAGCGAAGCGTTTCACGTTTTTTTAAAGTCACTAAAAAGATTCCAAAATGCAGCTAGTATTTATACGATATTTTTTTGTAATTTTAGAATTTATTTTAGAATTATTCTAAAATTACAAAAAAATATCGTAAAACTACTAGCTGCATTTTGGAATCTTTTTAGTAACTTTAAAAAAACGTGAAACGCTTCGCTAGTATTTTTATGGAATGTTTTTGTAATTTTAGAATTAAATGGTATTTTTTCGTAGTTTTTCTCCTAAAACTGGTGGCAATACTGTTGGAAGACATCAACATAGACATGCAAACAAAACCGCATAGCTATTGCCAGATCCTCCGTGAAACAAGCCCATCATATCACATAAATAAATATTCTTTCAAAAGTGTGTATTTGTATTTTAAATAAAGTTTCTCGTACGTTTAACGAAATGGCAACAGTGAAAATATTGAATGAAAATGGAATTTACATGTTATTTCAATGTAGATTAAATTTTTAGTTATTTAAATTTTAAATAAACTTCTAATTTAAATTTTTTAATGAAATTTGGAATGTAGCCTAATCTGATTTTTTGCTTCAAAATGGCGTATCCTACTTGTCTGTGGGACTTGTGGATGGCAACATTGAAAATATGAATAAAAATGGAATTTGCATGTTATTTCAATGTAGATTAAAAAAATTAGTTATTTAAATTTTAAATAAACTTCTAATTTAAATTTTTTAGTGAAATTTGGAATGTAGCCTAATCTGATTTTTTGCTTCAAAATGACATGTCCCACATGTCTGTGGGACTTGTGGTTCTTTCTGTGAAAGTGGGTGACGAACGGACGGACAGACAGACAGACGGACTGAACGATTATAAAACCTTCCACTTTTTACGTTATAAACGTAGTGTGGAAGCTAAAACATTCAAATTAAATTTACATGCATTATCACGTGACAGACTAAGATAAGAAATCAACACACCCAACTTAAAAACTAACCAAAATTAAATTATGAATACTGAAATGGAATTTTTCAACGTTTAACTATTCCGAATATCTCGTTCATTAAGTGCGCTATAAATCTCTTCAAACTGGATCAACGTCTTTTAAAAGTTCGCCAATCTACATTTTAAACAGTTTCACAGACAAAATTGGCTGTGTGATTTAAATGCTACCAATACATTTTTAAGTGAAACAAATAGCACCGCTTAAGACTTAAAATATAAGAGGTATTTTTTGTTAATCGTGACGTGAACTAGCATGAGATACGAAAATTTATTGTAAATCTTTTCAAATTTGATTAACGTCTTTAACAGTTCCGCAAATAACATTTCAAAATATATTCACAAACATAATTGGCTACGTGATTTAAGTGCTATACCTATATATTTTTAAGTGAAGCAAATTGCACCGCTTTGAAGATTGCCTTAGCCGAGGTTGTTTGCAAAGGACACTTTTTAAAAACTTAAAATAGGTGGTAATTTTCTTTGTTAATTAACCTGAGATTGATCGGCCTTGTTTAAGGTGTCGGTTTTTCAATGTTTCTGAACAGCCTAATTAACACATTTCTAAAATACTTTTAGCGCTAATCATTCTTTACATTAAATGTATTCGTTAACTCCAACAATGGTGCTTTGATTTTTCCTGTTTATGTTGCGATACTTATAAACAGTAAATAAAGTACTTACAGAGTAAATAAAATTGGATGCTTGTAATTGACTTCTTAAAATAAAGTTGTGATCCATTGTGCATGTTAAAACCGAACTATCGTATATTGATCTAAGTTAAAATTCACTGCTTAATATTTTATGATGCCTTACTTTTATAATGTACTTTTTTACTGGCTCAATTATCCTTTCTCTTAAGGGGGCATCAATTTCTGAAAACGAGACTGTTGCTGGGGAGCCCAGTCGGTTAGCATGAGGAAGGTCCCAGGTTCGGGTCCGGGCATCGCCAAAATAACTGTCAACCTATAAAAGGCCCGTGCGCCAAAATGTCCGACGTCTCCGTGTGGAGGGAGTGCACGTTAAATATCCTTCAAAGTCCTAACGCTGTGTACGATGTCGCCCTCAACGGTTGCGTTAGGTGTCTACTCAGGTGTCGGCTCGTCACTTGACTGTGGTTCTAAAATACGACGCCCGTCACCAATAGCCCTCGTGTAGCTCTAGTGCGACGATAATTCAAACTTAATTAAACTGAAAACGAGACTAAATCTCTCAATGTTAACATATAGAGAAACTGGATAGAGATTTTTCATGACTAGCACCCATAATTTTTTACCTACTCTTTCCGAACTTGTTGATATGCTTACGTATTGATAAGCCCTACGTTTGTTCTTCTTTAAATTGTTAACTTCTTAATAATTAATTAGAATTTATTTTATAAGATGACAAGGAAAGCAATGATTTACAATGGTTAAATTAATTTTAAATACAATGTCATAAGGCTTTTTATTGCTATACACAGACGGGGCTGGGGATTGGGGAGCCCAGTCGGTTAGGCTTTCGCCTAGCTTGCGAAAGGTCCCAGGTTCGGGTCCGGGCATCGCCAAAATAACTGCCGACCTATAAACGGCCCGTGCAGCCAAAAATGTCCGACGATTAATACCCCGTGTAGAGGGAGTGCACGTTAAATATGTTCCAAAGTCCCAACGCTGAATTCGATGTCGCCCTTAACGGTTGCGTTGGGTGCCCACTCAGGTGTCGGCTCGTCACTTGACTGTTGTTCTAAAATATGACGCCCGTCGCCAATAGCTCTCGTGTAGATCTAGTGCGACGATAATTCAAACTAAACTAAACTAAAGCTATACACAGACGTGATGGTTATTATTATCCAAGCATACCAACAAGTTTGGAAACAATAGGTAAAAAACTGTGGATGGTAGTCATGACAATCCAATTTCTCCATAGGTTAACATTGAGAAGTTAGTTTCGTTTTATGAAGTTCTAGCCCCCGTAGCACAACATTTGTTTTACGTGAAAGATTTTTGCGTTCTCTTCGCGTTCATGTTATCAATTTTCGACTGCACTGGTAAGCAAAAAAAAAAACACAAAAAAATCGTACATTTTTTTCCAATAAAGTTCTAAAGCACCCGTTGCAGCCATCTGTTATGAAGAGACGCTTCACTTTCTCAACTGCACTCTTTTAGAAACGCCTTGTGGTTACCGACACCTATTTATAAAGAGAAATTACTGCCCTGGGGAAGTTTTCTAAACTTTGAAGTGACTTCTTTATATCTACCTTAGCTTTAGATATTTGCTTGGCTTGTGAAAATTGTTTTTTTTTGTGTCCACATTCTTCGATTCCTTATGATTCAATTAATGTTAATATAGGAAGTTCGAAATTGCCTAAATTTGTTTCTCAAGTGAAAATTGCAATTTTTTTCTCAGGTGAAAATTGCATTTTTTTTTCTTTTGTGTTATTTGATAGTTGATAAGTGTTATATAAATTGGCGTACTTCTTTCAAGCTTTGTACACAGAGTTAATAGAGGTGGAGAGGAAAATTAGATGCTATTGTTTGAGGTTGTTAATTAATTTTGGCTTGTGCTTGTTTAGTTGTTTGAAGGTTCGGATATTTTGTTTACGTTTTTATAGGGTTAGCTTTTTTGTGTGTGCGCATAACTGTTGCATAAAGTGATATTGGTGCTTGTGTTTCTTAATTCTCTGTTGTTGATTTTTATTTTAACAGAGTACATACTACACTCTATAGACATAAATAAAATTATAAAAAAAATACATAAATAGTACGAATACAGATACTTATCACATTAACGACGACTTAGTGAATCGTGAATATCATGAACACCTTCATTTCCGAATAAAATCATGGACACTATAGAAGTTTTTAAAATTCGTTTTTCATACAACTTAATTTATCCAACATAAATTGTTCAGGGATATAGTATTCATTTGTCTTATATTTTATTTATTTAAATAAACTAAAGCGGAAGGTTAATTTTCCCGTGTAAAGGCTCTTTGCCAATATCCGTGAATGGGGAAAATGTGTTATACTTTTTAGTTTTGTTGAAATATGTTTACCCCACACTTTGTACTCAGTTTGAACTGTTAAACCTCTTTTCTGCGTTCCCTGTCTGCATGTACACAAACATGGACATTGGGAAAAATCTTTAAGTTACTCGATTTTAGGGCCCAGTGGCTTAGTGGTAGTGCTTCGCATTGCCACGCCACAGGTCCGGAGATCGAGTCCCGGATTGGGCGAGGTTGACTCGGTCTTTCATCTCTTAAGTGGGTCGATAAAATGAGTACCAAGCATGCTTGGGAACTAAACACTGGGGATTCCGCGTGAGGCTGACCACCTTACCGGGACATATGCCGAGCACCCCAGAGCCCTAGGTCACGAACGCTGGAATCGGCACGGCAGGCCTTGGCCCACTAACGGGCTGTTGCGCCGAGGAGGTTTTTTTAAAATCGATTTTAGTGTTTTAAAAACAAAAGATTCGGTAAAAATTCTACCACAAAATGTAAAATTTTTTTGGATTTTAAGAAAAGTTAGCGAAATGTCACTATTTCTTTACATTGAGTTACTATTACCAGCACAAGAATAAAAAGCTTACGTCGAAATAAAACGTGCTCTCAGGTGAAAGAACGTCACTTCCAACCCATCTTTTAAGACAGGGGAGTCTCCAAACTACAACGAACTGACCGACTTTATTCCGTAAAAGTTGTTTTTGATCGGTCCAAGGAAGTAAAAATATTTAATAATGAAAAATTACACAATTATGATCGGTCATCTAGATTTAATAATTTTTTTAAAAGCGTGATAGTTATTTTTTTACTTTTTAACACGCGTGGATATCGAAATTTTGAAATCCAGTCTTCATATTTAAAAGTTTGGAGACCTCTGTTTCAGGCCTTGCTTATATCGATTCCAGGGACTTTCGATTCACGAATCGATCATGTGAATCGATGCTTGGGATTGAATCCCACCAAGTGGATGTGCGAGCAGCTGCGAACAGCCGTAGTTGGCTGGATATTGCGCTATTTCTCATCCAGGCGAACCTTTTTGTCAAAAATTGTGTCTGGGGACAGGGAAGATCTTTCTTTGGGATGACCTGGAGGTTAAATGTTAATCCTATTAGAGGATCGAATCTTTATTTATCCCTTTTTAAAACATTGAAGACTGATTTTAAAATGTCTATAATACTTTTCTTACTTTAATATTTATTTCCTTTTTTTATTTACTTGAGCTTATAGAAATGAATTATAGTAAATGTTACGCATAATTTTGTTTATTCATATAAACTAGACTCGTAAGAACTTTTTTTCGCCTGGAAAGTTTTCTTAAGTTTCAAACTATTTTCCAATCAACTAAAGTAAATTTTATATTGGACTGATATTGTATTTTTTTAGTTTATTAGCTAAAGCCAAAGCAAACGAGGGAAACAGAAAGCTTATTAAATATACCATGTACATTCAAAGCGACTCGTAAGTGGTTTAAGGCATACTAGTCAGACTTGTTAATCAAAGTGACATAATCTCAAATTTTGATGTGTACATTCGTGCAGTGGCACTAAACAGCGTTAATTTTAACTTCAAATTTTTTGTTGGGTTTTTTGGCAAATGAGTCGTACAGCATAAGTATACTGTGGGCATTATTGCTACTGTGATTCATATGTGGGAATTGTTTGCATTTAAATGGTTCTTTAATGATTTAAATTTAAATAATTAATTCCTCAGACAAACAGTAAAACTCTCAAAGCAACCGAGTATTCCTCCTTTAAATTCTGTGGTGGAACCTATGTTTAAGCATTCTAGAGTATTGAGAGGCGTTTTACTCGGGCTGTGGTTATTGCGAGACTGCTTGAATGGATTATTTTGGGCTAAATCCAAGGCAAATTTTCCGATGGGGTTTACTTAAAGCATTTTATGGGTTCTAAATAAAGGATGAAACCTCGTGTTTTCAAAGAAACTAAACTTGGTTGTGCATTAAAATGTGAGTGGGTTTTAAAGAAAATAATGCTGTATTTTCTGGAATTGGGGTCTACAGAAATGTTAAATATTTGTATATTTAGATATGGAACATGTAACGGATTATTTGCATGCATATTGAAACATTTTGGCTTTTCGTTTTTCTTTAAAATTGTCGCAACTGAAATTTGGATCCATCATTTAAAAACAATATTTTTATCAGTGTGCAAGAGGAAAAGTTATTCTGAATTTTTTTCTTCAAAAGTCACATTCATTAAGGGGCGAAACCGTGTGTTTATGTAGGTTACTTAACGTTGTTGTCGAGGGAAATGGGAGTGGGTTTTTGAGAAAATATTGCTGTATTTTTTTTAGCATTTGTGGTGAAGGAATGTTGTGTGTTACTTTTAGTGAAACCTTACCATGCATGATGATATATACGAAACACATTTTCAGATATTTTTTAGAAATTGTAACGACAGTGATGTAAACACATTTTTTTAAACATTACTTTTTCAGCGCTATGAGAAACTAGGGGTGTGAAACGCCACACGACTTTCAATTACCACTTAATAATAGATATTTTGATTCGTTATAATTCGTTAGAGAAAATATTGCTGTATATTTTTAGCATTTGTGGTGAAGGAATGTTGTATGTTACTTTTAGTGAAACCTTACCATGCATGATGATATATTCGAAACACATTTTCAGATATTTTTCAGAAATTGTAACGACAGTGATGTAAACACATTTTTTTTAAATATTACTTTTTCAGCGCTATGAAAAACTAGGGGTGTGAAACGCCACACGACTTTCAATTACCACTTAATAATAGATATTTTGATTCGTTATAATTCGTTTAGAGATTTATACAAGAAGGATTTCATATTTCAGCTAAACCTTTAAAACCTTAAATTTTTTATAGCAGCTACCTTTTGCGCGTGCTAGATTTTCTCTAAACCTTATTTTGACGTCTAATAAGGTTCAAAAAATTAGCATACAAAATTTGAAATCTATAGCTCGTTTAGTTCAATCTGTAGAATGGTTTCAGACAGATAGAATGGCAGACAGACTGACAGATGGACCAATGTTCAAAACCCACGTTTTTAGAATCTGAATCCTCCAAAACGTGCAAAAAACACAGAATCTATTTCCGGAGTTTCGAACCCAATGCAATGACCTTATATTTCATATTAGATAACTGATTCATATTAGATTCAGTACGATTTGTGCAAAACCTTAGAGGACAGTTTTAATTTTAAATTGATGTTTACGTAAAATTTTTATGGGTTCTAAATGAAGGCTGAATTTAAATGTTTTCCAAAAGCAATGAAACCTGGTCATGCAGTTCGAAATATTGGTGGGTTTTCAAGAAAACATTGCAGTTCGTATGTGTGGCTAAAAAACTTCAGTACATTCTTTAAAAAATGTATTTTGTTTCAGTATTAGGAAGCTAAGTAACTATTACATTTTTAACTACTTAACTAGTAAGTATATTAAACTTATTAACTAAACTTGTAACCAAACACAGTTCTTCGAAAAGGAAATGTCAAGATTTCATATCCAGTGCAGAAATTTTAATTAAAATCAATTTTATGTACTTTTTACGAAACGAAGCGTAATAAAAACCATTAAGGTTATATCATTTCATATTGCGAGCCAAAATATTTTGAATTAATGACTAGAAAATCTTTTGACGAAGTAGTTAATTTCACATTTCCTTCCTTTAGCTATTTTTCAAGCAATTATTTGAAATGGAAAATATAGTTTAAGACTTAATAGCATTTAATGCAAAATGAAATGATATGGTTTCTCCTTTCTTAAAATGTTTTTAATTTTCCTGATACTGAATTCGTCTCTTTAAATTGCTTAACAAATCATTTTCTTAAATGTGTTTAATTAAATTATTATAATATTTTATAAGTAATATAGTGTATATTTATATGAAATTAAATTAATGTGGATAATTAAGAATTATAAGTATTTACAGTTTTGATATGCTTCACTGAATCACCAGGTTTTTCAAAAACAAACTTATTTCTGTTAATATATTTCTATATTTTCTTATCTATCCAAATTTAAATAAGTCGGTTTTATGTTCGTGTATATAGGCAAAAATACGAAACTATATTAAAACTAAGTGCTCCTTTTCGACTTGGTTGCTAATTTATCTTATTAAGGTCTAGTTTTTGCTAGGTAAGAGTTAGTAAATAACTATACCGGAACCTGTTGTTAAGTCTATCTTAAACTGCTACAAAAGCGTTATGCGCCTAACGTTATAAGTTTAAACACTACTTGTGAAATAACCTGGCATATATTAAAAAGAAGTTGGTTAAATTTACTCTTAGGCAGGTTGGCGGCATTAATTTCGAAAATACCTGACAATTTATTTGTTCTTAAACACTTGGTTCTTTATTGTACAGTTATAAATTGATGCTTAAAAAATTGTCTAAGATATTTCGTAGATACTGCTTTTGACATTTCCGGGCATGAATACTATACTTCTATTACCAAAAAAAACCTTCCCCTTAGTCGCATTGTCCATGCACAAGTGTTGAATAGATAATAATATATCTTACTTTCTGCCCAATCCTCTGAGAAACCCTAAAGTATCGATTTTTTTCTAGACAAGTTTTTTGCATTCGATCTATTCCAGGGAATGACGTCATTTCAAGAGAAAATATATTAATAATGCCACTCCTTTTTACAGCCCTCAAAGTAAAAAATAAAGTGTCAATCATCGACTGTAATACAAAATTAGATTATTAATTAAGTATTATGCCATCATATTGTCCTACTTTAAATTTTTTCCCCCTTAAATTACGTTTCAGAAAGAAAATGTTAATGACGTCGTTTTGCAAATGATTACAATAATAACTGTTAATTCGAGAGATAATAATTCCATTTAATTATAAAATTGGAATAAAAAGCCATGATGAATATTAACTACATTTAAATTTTAGGAAAATAATGGAAACGTGACACTGAAGATAACTTATGATTTTTAAATCATCAAAAAATGGATGAAAAATTATATAAAATGGTTCACATTACCTTTGCCGATTGATAATTAGATCCAATATAGATTGTTTGTTTTATGTTTGAAAGCTTAGATGTATTTCCTATCTTATTCGAGAACTTATTAGACCAGAGCCTATTCCGAATCCTAACCGATCCTAAAAGGCTATTATTATAGCAATTCAATTAGTATTATGTGTAAAAATCTATAGTATTGATATAGAACTAGCCAATAAGGTAACATAAAAATCTTCCACCCTAATTTTTAACACTTAGACAAAAAATATTCTTTAATCAATATTTCCTTTTCCAGTTGCATATTAAACTATTTACATTTCAATCATAACACTTATTTAAAACTCAAACAAAATTTCCAATAACCGAAATTTCAACTCCCACAAACTACACAAATAATTCCACACCCCATAAAGTCCACCGAAACAACCTTTAAATACTCTTTAACGATTAGCCGATCCCCCCATTACATCATTGGGGTAATTCCCCTTTACGTGGACATCGGTCAATCCATTACAGGTTGTAACAGGTGACCGACATCAAACCAGAGTACCTCAATCATCCATCCATCGGTCAGTAAAGGGCGCCACACCCAGTGAATCATGCGGTGGTATTTTGAGTTTGGCTTGTGTTTGAGGACGTTCTTTTTGTGTTATATGATTGTTAATTGTTTGGAGTTTGTATAGTTCATTGTTATAATTAGTAGAGATGGTGAATTGTAAGAGTAGTAATAATATTAAAGTGTTTTATTGAGTAGTAATGGAGAAATACGTGCTACTAACACCTCCACTCCCAGGCTTAATTACTCGACGAGTAAGAGCCTATAGCGATCAGGCTAGCAAAGCTGTTTTTGTGCATCTGTTTACTGTAGAGTGGACGAAGGTATGCAGTGTACGTCCTGGTTGTTGTTCATCAAATTGGGAGGACGTACGCTGCGTATGCGTACGGTAGTGAAGGGGTTGATAGCAATTACAGGTTAAGTATTGTAAAATATATCAATATAGCAAATATAGTGCTAATGGGAAGACAATGGCCATTTAGTTGAGACAAACAGCTACAGTAAATGGTAAACAACAAACGGAGAATGAAACAAACAGTTAATTGAAATTGTAATAGTATATTACAAGTTAATAAAGTAATTTTAAATCGTGTTAATTTAAGGTATGGTAGTTGACTAATCGCACAGTATATGTAATATAGTGTAAATGAACTAGTAGGGTAAAGCCGTACCTTTTATTTAACTATGGCAAAAAAGTGTGAATCACAGCATAGTAAAACAATCACGGCATAGTCGTAAGAAAGTGAAGACTCCCCTATCGAAATCACTTTCTTATTTGATCCATCACCCGAGTTACACAACAGCCTTAAACTTCTCAACCCCCTTAACCTAAATTCAAGCAGACAACAAGGCCCCATCCAGAACCGTCTTCGGGTATACATCGATCGCTCTACTAGAAAACCCTATTCCCAAAAGAGGCCTTCAAGATTAATGTTGCCACCTCCCTCCTTAAAAAAAAAGGTCGAAAGGGGGAGGGTGGGGGTCGACGCCATGGATTTTCAGACGAGAATGGACGGTCTATTGTGTGAAACGTAAAGGGGCTAACATTATTTCCTAAGTCACGTGGACTTGGTGCAATGAACTGCTTAAGTTTTCCCATGCTATTCACTGGAATAAAAATAAATGATGTTTTCCAATTTGAAATGTAATAATGCGTGGTTATGAATGAAATATTTTTATAGAATTAATGTTAAAATGTTTTTGTATATACTAATTATATTGCTCACAAAGTAATGCTGTTGTTGAAGGTGCCATGCCATAAATAATATTTATTGGGTTCTGTTCACCTGCTTAGCGCATCCTAAACGAATAGTGCTTGACAAAAAAAAATCCGAAAAAACATATCTTCATGTGCATGGTTCTAGTATACGTTGAATCTGTCGTGATCCAAAACCTTGACCCGCATACAATGTCAATAGATCGCGCGTAGCTCTAGTGCGACGTCATTTCAACCCAAACCAAACAGCTTAGAATGTCGTTACTTTGGATGCCACTTCATGTGTTCGAATCGTCACTTGACCGTAATTCAAAATAACGAGGCTCGTCGCTAGTAGCTCTAGTGTGACGTTAAATTAACCAGTCAAAAGCAAAATAAAGCATCCAATTAGCCTGTTTCAAAGAGAGATGACGTAACTCTTCTCTGCTATTTATTAAACGTTATCGGGTTGAATTCGATTGAATTTCAAATGTGTAAAGTATTACCATAGTCAATGTTGTTGGAAAACTTCGGCTTAGGTGACATTTTGTCTTATATGCGGAGAAATTAAGCGAAATTGTGGGGCAGCAATTTACGTGATTCACAAACAAAGAAAAGCTTTAGTTATACTGTAAGAAAAGCTTGTACACAACATTATTTTCAGTAAGGTAAAAAAAAAATGTTTATTGTCGAAAATAAATATAATCCCAGAAGAACCAAGAATGAAAACAATACCACTGTTGCTGTTGCCACTCAAAGCGTGGAACATAATTCCTCTTGGGGCCTTTAACCAACCGGACATTTTTTGACGCCCGTGCGCTTTACACACGTCGTTGATCGACGCCACCCGGGACCCCCGATTGATCTTGTATTGCCATAAGTTAGTATCAAGTGTCGGGCAAAGGAAGTGGAAAAGGTGGCGATTACTCAAAAAATAATATAAAAGATTTTTTAGGAAGCGAAAGTTGGCAACGTGCCTTGACGTTTCCCGGGTGGTTTCTGATGGGGGGGGGCATTTTTGATGGAGCGATAAGTTTAAAAAATGATTTCGATTATCGTTTTGTGGCTTTTTGTTTTTGTTTTGCCGCGGCATTGGTTCGGTTCACTGGGTTTGTATATAAGTATTTTATTAGATTTCGATACCAATGATGTGTGTTTGATAAATTGGAGGTAGTACGGCGAATCGGTCCGAGAAAGTCTTTTTTTTTATTAAAAATTTGGGCAATGCATTTGTTTTTTGAAATAAATAAAGTTAGGGGATTTGTTTAATTCTAATTAAGTTTTAAACAGGATGTCCGCTAACCCTGGAAAACCGGGAAACAGGGAAAACTCAGGGAATTTAAAAACGCCCTGGAAAACCGGGAAAACTCTGGGAAAACCAAGGAAATTCTGGAAAAATTAAATTTTGGGGTTGTTAAGTTACGAGCCAAAGTTAAGTTACGAGGTTTTTACGAAATCCACCGACGAGGTTGCATTGCCTCATAATGTTTCACAGTTTTTTTTGCTTCTGCGTGATCGGAAGAGCGTCTCGTTACTTTTGTAGCTGCGGTTCAGACAAGTCGGATCAACCAGTCTCTCGTGCCATTCTATATCAGTGTATATCAATGAAAACTATACTTAAATTTCAATAAACAGCAAGTTTAAATAATAAATTGTAATAATAAAAATACAAAAACTAATTAAAATTAGAAGATGAATTAAGATTAGATTACTCTAAGATGTCTTCGAATATCTGTTACCGGCCAGTGCAATCCAATAATGATCCCTGATTTATTTATTTTGCTGCCTAGTAATTTTTACGAAATCCCATCCACCGACGAGGTTGCATTGCCTCATAATGATTCAGTTTTTTTTTTGCTTCTGCGTGATCGGAAGAGCATCTCGTTACTTTTGTAGCTCCGGCTCAGGCCAGTTGGATTAACCAAAACATTTTCTTTTGATCAAGTGTTCGTGAGTTGTGTGACCTTGTGATTACAAGAACAGCTTGATTGTTAAAAGATTTTTTTTATTTACGTTTGAAACTTTTTTTTTGTCATTTTACCTACTTCGGCCTATACTAGGGTTTCTGTTTTAGACAAGTTTTAGTAAAAATAAAGTGGAGGGTTGGAAATTTTCTGGAGATTCCGAAAAAATTTCTGACTATCGCCGAAATTCAAAAGTTTCGGGATTATAGAACATATCGGATTATGGGTGTTCGGATTAGCGGTTCTATACTGTATTTAATTCTCTTTTCATAATAAGGTATATATTATTTGCTAAATTTAGAGGCTTAATATAAAAAGTTTTTAGAGCTAAGTATTCAAATATCTTCTACTGGATGCAATGAAATTTGTATTTCGCCATTGCAATTTGCCGCTTCTCCTAAAAAAAAACATCACCCTAAAAAGACATAATTTGGCTTTCTTTTTACATATTTTTATCAGATATTACTATATTTAAAATGTTAAGATGTCGTAACGATAAATATAATTTTTTAAAAATTTTGTAGAATTTTTGAGGTTTAAATACAACTTGATAACTTTAAATTAAAAAAAAAAGCAAAATGTAGCTCATCGGAGCCTCAAAAATATTGAAATAGGAAAAACTTCGTGAAAATTAAAACGTTAGTTCGACTAAACCTTAAAAAATAGAAAATTCATCCTGGAAAACTCAGGGAATTTTTTTCTTATGATTTAGTGGACACCCTGTTTAAAAAATCCACCTTGTAAAATTTTATGTGGTCTCTATACTGATAGATCACTTTCCAATGCACACTTGTGAGGAAATGTTTGCTTTCTGTGTCTCTGTTTCAATCTAATGGAAAACAAGATTTGCTAAGCCTAGCTATATTTTGTTGTAAAATTATTTATTGAAAACTAAAAAATATTCGAATCAATTTCAAAAAGTGGAATTATATAGGTATGCAAGTCAGCTGCATTTATCGTATTAAAAAAATCATTTGTGAAAATATTTTTTCCATTGTATTAACACAAAGGCACTTTGGTTTAGAGACCCACGGTTATTCACCCTTAAACAAAAAGAAACCTTAGTAATAAACATAGTTTTAATAATAAAATTTATATAAATATCGGGGGATTTTAAATATTTACAAATTATTCTTGAATATTATTTGTTGGTCTCTCCATCTTCCTCTATATTATCTTTTTAATATTATCCTAGTGTGTTTGTTTTAAAGTTATGTATCAATTTTAAACAAACAAGAATTTAAGTTAATAGTTCAAACTACATTCAACTTTTTTATTTAATTAATTAATTAAGAATATATATTTAATCCTCAGACGAAAACCATTCAATTTAGTGTCTACCTACCCTATAACTTAGAAACCTTTATCCAACTAAACATAGTATAACTCTCCAAAACCCTGAAACATCCCAGTGAAGGATGGCAAAAGCTCAGGAGTAATTTCTTCCACCAATCCTAACTTTATCCCATCTTAATAACCAGGTTCTTACTTGGAATCTTTGGCCTTTGTGGTCTTTTGGCGGTGGATAGTTGGCGACTTTTCTTCTTGTTCATGGGCTTTGTATTGATTGTTCGATAGGATGCCTGGGTTTTGTTCTTTTCGCAATCCAGGATAGTTTGTTAAGGGCGTTCTTTTTTTTCCCCTTGATCCTTTTCTTTTCGGTCGGTGGATTAACCTTCATCAGGAACGAGTGGATGGATTTCTGAAGAAAAGTGGATTATATGTCCTTTTTTTGAAAAATAAAAAGAGAATCCATAGGAAAATGTTGTATTTTTTGTGGTATGCGTAGTGGTAAACATAAATGTGCTAATTTTTGCGTATGAAATGAACAATGCCAGAGTGCTTGCTCTTTGTACCGGAGTATCAAGTTCGCAAATCGCTATGCATAGTATGTTTGTAATACTTATTTGGACTATGTTTTGTGCTCTAAATAGTCATCTGTTTACTAGTTTTTTTTATTTAAAATGAAGAAAGAATTTTGGAATATAGAAAAGTTCAACTTTTGTTCACGTATTGAGAAAAATGTAAAACTCTCTGTGTGTTAGGATTTCTGCGAAAAAATCATTTATTCGAATTAGTCCGAACTTCTCAATAATTCAAAAACAAAAACCGTATTATGTACTTAGTATTCATTCAAGTTTTAACCATGCTTCTATAAAATTCCTTATCAAGATATCTTAAAACGAATTTCATGAAAATGTACATATTATATTCCTTAACAATTAAATTGCTCTTTATGTATCCCTGTACCATGACCTACATAGTACATCGCCAAAGAAATTCTAACTCATCCAATCTTGCGAACACACAATGAAATCGTCAAGGAATCTGCTCTTGTATCATTAAACTGATTCATATCAAAATTACCAAATTTTTGCTTTCACCATAGCAACCACGTTCTGTAAGATATTAAAAAAAAAGCTTCTTCGTATCATCCGTCTTGAAAATGCTGAGTGCGCTAGTTTTATTTTGTCGCTGAATTGGTTAAATGGAGAAGTTCCTTCCGTTATTTGTTTCCCTAAAAATACAAGATTTTGCATCATATATAGGCATAGGCGTAAGCAATTAAATTATTTCGATGGATGTTTATGTCTGTAGTTTCAAGATATTTTTTAAATGTGATTGATACACATGCTTTAATTTTGAATATGAAAGTAGAAAAAATAGACCCATTTAAGTTATTATTTTTTTCTGAATAAAGCTCATGAAATATTCTATTCACACACACATATCGTATTTTGGAAGGAACTGTAAATCATTTACTCAATACTTTAATTGTGTCCTATTTTCCTCCATAAGAAACTGAGAGCTGGAAAGCTCGTTAGAAAAGTGTTATCGTTCCAACCAAAGCTACCCTAGTAAATACTAAGAAGTTGATCTGAACACAACCGTAAGAATTTTTGTAATTTAACTATACCATCCCTTATGTGTAACATTACCCCAAGCTTTGCAAGCTAACAACTCCTCACAATACGTACGTATATGTAAGTTATGTGGTGGAGCTAAAGTAGTGTCTAAAGTTACGTTATATAGACAAAGTTGCCCCAATCTACGGTAACTAAAACTAACCTCCCAGAACAATGTACTAATTTATTTCTATCCTTATTAATTTTCTGTCCTTAGTAATTATTTGACCCATTGTACGTTGCTATCGGACCACATTGAGATTATGACAATACTTCCTACCAATGAACTTAACAAAGGAGTTTTATCAACGTAAATGCAAATACAAAAATTGTCGACCAACAACAAGCCAGAGGCCCAACAAGGTTGGTCCAAAATAAATCTAATACTTTACCAGTTTCCAATGACTATCAAGTTTCTTCTTAAAATCTTCTACTCTCTTCGAATACACAACATAATCTGGTAAAGCATTCCACTCATTGACAACTCTATTGTAAAAATAATGTTTTCTTACCTCCCTTCTAAAGCATGATTTATTCAATTTCTTATCATGTCCTCTGGTCCGGCTATTTAAGGTAAAACCTAAACCCTCCATGACTCCCTGTTTTATGAACTTGAATAACTGAATTAAATCATGCTACATTGTATTATGGGATGTACAATGTAAGGAAAGCATGAGGTATTCAGTTTTTTGGAAGAGGGTCCTTTATTATATGAACCACATAAAACTAACCTCCCAGAGTTATGTAATTTATTTCTGTCCTTAGAATTATTTCTCCTATTGTGTATTACTATCCACGTTAAAGATCATCAAGGTACTTTATATCAATGAACTTCACAAAAGAATTTTATTAACCTAAAAGAAGCTACTCTATACAGAACCACATAAGAGCTTAGAAAAAAAAGTCCTTACTAGCCCAAATTAATAATGGACCATTGCTTTCTAGATTATTTGATAGGAAATACCAACATAAAGAAAATAATACAATGTAGCATGGTGAGGTCTCTTTGTAATATTTAGAAATATTATCGATATATTGCGGATTATTTTATTGATAAAGATGGAAAATTCTTCTTTTTCATCGATTTTTGAGGGTCGATAATTTAGTTAGGAATGGAATCAATAAGAGTCCATCGCTGGTTTGGTTGATTTATTTTCCCTTAAAGAAATTTTATTACTTTGCGTTTCGATTTGGAATTTTCAAATGATAACAAGATGTGTTTTGTTAGTTGTTATTATTTTTATTGATGTTTGGAACAAGCTTTTGTTTTGTTTTTCTATTTCTGTTAAAGGTGTTTTTATTTACAGGCATCGAAATTCTGCGTCAATTGCGCAAGAGAGCAACAAAATTATTAACCTGCCTAAAGCTGATACACTGTTTTAAAATTGTAGTGCTTGGTTTCACTATAATAAGGGTTCCTAGTTTCTGTAACGGCTGCGTATCGAAATTTCACCATATTATGGTATTTGGAAACCACATTATTATATATATGCGATAGATTATATGTTACATTTTGCAACTGCAATTTCTGCTATTGTGCTCCAAAAGTTAAATTTTGTAGCTAAAAAAGTTCTAAACTGGAACTAGCAATTCACATCCCTGCATTTTGTTATGTACCAAATAATTTGAAGCAAATAAACTATAAAGCAGAAACTGTACTTCAAACGTGTATATAAAATTTTGTAAGAACAGCTGCTTAATTTACAAACAAAATTTTTATATAAAACTTATTTACTGTATATACGAAAACTGCCTTTAACTCATTGAAACATGATTACACAATAGAATCTTAACTTCTCAAAGTAATCTTATAGTTAAAGACGCATTAAATTTTTTTATATGCAATTTAAGTCATTCAATAAATGTTTAACTAGTTTATAGATTCCATCCCTTCTTGACCTTTCAATCTCATAATGACCCCAACCCTTCAACAATATCAGTACTCTAATTATGCAAATTACCCACAACATGATTCCAAAACACGCTTGTTATCACACATTGTTCCGAAATTACATTCTAAGCCTTTCTCCAATCCTGTACACTTACCACATATCACCTAAGTGGCATTCGTCCATAGGTAATGGTGCAAGCAACTGTATATTCTGCTACAGAGATGTTTAATCCAGGGAATCTTCTGCCTTGCGAATACATATTGACCTGTCCCTAATGCCGAGAGGTGCTATTTCGCCTGAAGTCTGATATCCTAGGTGTGCTGTTTAAAATCCTACTGTGGTTATCACTGGATTTGGTTCAGATTGAAAATTATGTTGGATATAGACGGGAAATTATATTAAAAAATTGTAATTAGTGAAGTATTGGATAAATTGGATGTTTGAATTTGTGTTTTTACGCTTATTCAATTAGCATTGGGAAATGTTACTTATATTAAATCATTAGACTCAGCTTTAGTTGATATTAAACCCTATGAGTGATGAGCAAATTTGATAAATTTGTTTCCACTGCAGGGGATTAAAATTTATTTTTTTAACTAACAATTTTAATTTTTAAAAATTATCTTTCCGTGGGAGATGATTATGAATGCCAAAATTTAGTACAACTGTAAACTTTATACTTTTTTAAAAATTATGTGTGTTGCTAGAAAACTGGTAGACAGTTGACAGGTTTATACACATCTGTATCCCTCAGAGCGTTTAAAGCAAAAACTTATAAAAATATTTTTTTTTAAATATTATTTGTTATTTCCCTTTTTACATGTGAGCAAATGAGTACTAAACTATTATACTAATATGTAAGTCGCGATGTTTCTAAAAGTTTGCGTTCGGTCCAAGTGTCAGCTTCGTCACTTGACCACTGTTCAAAATTACGGAATTATGTTCAAAATTACCTGTCACCAATAGCGCAGTTGTACCTTTGGTGCGACGTTAATTCAACAAAACCAAGTTTTGAAAACAGTTAACATCTCATTCATTTTGAGCCTATTTTCCATATAACGTTTTCCTGCTAGCCGTATACCATAGTAGTAAAACAAGTTTTACAGGGTTATCGGAGACATTGCAAAGAAAACGCGATCCGTCGTATCCCTTCATGCAGCAAATAAAGACACTCTACTTCTTTCACTGTAATTTTGAAAGAATGAAGCGTAGTGGGAAATTCTTCAAAGGGCTTGACCTCTTTTGTACATCAAGCGATTCAATTAAAAATGTACCTGCTCCGGCGTGGAGCGGTGAGTTAAGTCGTCATGCTACTTAGAATACCTTGATGGGTTCTGTTCTCGCCTTAACCATCATATAAATGGATCTTGCCGGTTTTTTATGTGTGTGTGGGGGGGGGGGGTTCTTGTGGGCGTTAAATCTGAGGAAGACCCTGTCGAGACGCCGCATGCGATGTCACTGTAGCTTTGGGTGCCACCTCGAAACTTAACCGCAATTCAGAATCATTAAACCCGTCTCCAATAGCCCTCATGTAGCTTTAGTGTGGAGTTATTTCAACCAAACAAAATGTACCAATCAGAATCACTTCTAGTTTGCATGCTTCACATCTTGGATGACAACAGTTCCACAGGAATAAAAATAAGATTTCGATTGGTAATCAAGGGTAATAGGCGGAACATGTCATGTCAATCACTGAAACCACCAATGAAATCCAGGAATTAAATTCAGGAATGATTTGCATCACGAAACAAGCCAATAGTGGGTTTTAAGTTTAATCTCATCGGGCGATTGTTGATGGTCTTGTGAGGTGGATAAAGGGTGCCACCTGGCAATCTGGTCTTCATTAAGGCGAGAGTTTCAGGCATGGAATTATTCGCCAATCAGCGAGATGGAACCGGGGTATTTGGAATGGAAAATTACATCTCGGGTTGATACCTTGGACAAAGTTCGACAGTTCGAAGGAAAGGCTTTCGATGCTGGTAATTATCTAGTGTTTGGAGAAAAAGTTAATTTTTAAATGAGTTTTGCCGATTAAAAATATTTAAAAAAAAATATCGATGTTATAGTTCGACTTTTTGGTAATGAGAGTCTTTTATAAGAAAAGAAGTATAAGAAATTTTAATTTCTTTAAACTTTTCGATTTATAGACAAGTTCGTAAACTTGTTTTCAAGGATTCAAGTATGGTGCTTTTTCTTGATTAAAAATTATTTTTCAAGATTCTGTATTTTCTATATTTATGTACAAAACTGAAAATTTTATGTAAGACACTTAAACACTTGGAAATTTCTGAATTCTAAAATTTAATTTTATTTCAGACTCTAAAACCGATTGTATTTTTTCCCTGTGTCACTTCTCTGGCCATTTTAATGTTTCAAAAACTAATATTATTCAATAAGTTTTTAATAGAATTTTTAACCCAATATTGCATTTCCTAATAGATTTTTCTATATGAAGAAAATCTGATGAAACGAAAATCAAAAATGGGCTGTAATTCTTTATTATCCTGGACCTATGCCAACTCTACACATTAAAATGTAATCCTACACACTCCTCCTTTTTGCATACGAAGTAATATGACACAATATCATAATCTGCTTTAAGACCTACTTCTAATGACGTCATACACCTGTGATGTCATGCATAACTTACAAAGTTTCCACTTTTGAGCCAATGACACGACTGGGTTTATACATAAGTAATGACCAAGCATAAAGGCTATGTAACAGAAAACTATTTGGCACGCATAGTGGAACTGTATTGTAATTTTGTAATATCGCAGTGGTGTTGTTTTAAATCATCCATTGTCGTATTGATTTTTTTTTATATTGTGTAAGTTTTGATGGTCGAACAATTTTTTTTTCTCTACTAGTAATTTAGGTTTTGGAATTATTATTATTTTTTTTTTTGGGGGGGGAGGATATTAAATATGAGGAAGTAGAGTTATTTCAGGTATTTTGTAGTTTATTAATTCTTTATTTTCACTTTTCAAATTATAATTATTAGAACCCATCCTTGTCAATTTTTTAAGAGCTTAAACAAGCCCATTTGGTAATATAAAATAATTATTACTATATAACGAAAGTTTTTGTTGATAGTTCGATACAATGTAAATAGTTTAATTTGCAACATTATTTAACCCCTAATTAAATGCAGAGTACTAGCATGGAAAAACGCGCCATTCTGCATCAGTTTAGCCAACTATCTATAACGGTCTTAAGTGACTTTGCAAAAAAAAATATAAACGACTAGCTGGTGTATATTAAAACTGTTAGTGGTCTATTGTCAATATAATAATTTCAAGTTATATTTTGTTCAAGTTCATGGGCTTAATTTAATACATCATTATTTCACCATATTTCGACATTATATATTAATATTAGAAGATATTTGTCTGATATATTCCGAAAAATCACTATTACTTCTTGTATTTCTAAGCAGATAATGCAGCGTTAATTACAGCAACAAAAACTAAACGTAATTTGTCGGCTGCTTATTTACACTTCAAGTTGTTACGAATAAAACCTCACCTTAAAAAAAAAGTTACCTTAACAATTATTTATTCCAAATCTTTCAAAAACAAAAACGTGACACTCCTACACTATTTTGAATAAATAATAATTAGAATAAAAAAGAATAGTTTAAATGAAGTGTCACAAAAGAACGACACGCCATTATCGAATTATTCACGGAAAATGTTCGAATTAATTCTTTCGACTGTGAAGATCTTTTTTCCTCCGTTCTAAAGAATAAACCCTTAACAATAGGATGTCTTTAGCAGAAGGCGATAACTAAACCGGAAAGTAAGGACATATTGGCTAGAATTTCATGTTCATTGTTGCCTTTATTTTGGAGTACATGTTCGATGAAATTCGTCGTTTTGTGTTGATATTTTATTTATTTCACGAAAATATTTATTGTTTCTTATTGGGAAAACTTTATAAAAGCAGTGGTTGAATGTTATTTTTTTAACGGTCGATTGTTAGTTTCAAATGTTGTCCAATTTCAAGTTTGCTCCACGGAACTCAATCAAATCATTCTTATTCGATACGCTGTTTTCAAGATAGTTTTAATTAATTACTGAATCTCATTGTTGGGAAACAACGTAAAAATATAAAGCATCATAATAAAAAACAATTATCAATAGGGTCGGATTTTCTTATTAAAGGAAGTGTTAATTTTAAACAGTTTAACATTTAAGTACTAAATGTTTGGTTCTCATTGATTTAAAAATTTTATGAATTAAACAATATCTCACTACTTATAACATAGTTTTAAAGCTTGAACGTCCAATAATAAATTAATATAATGCATTGATATATACTTAAAACCTGAAAAACTATAATTTTTTCAAATTATTGTGCAAGTTATTTTTTCAAAGACTGAAGTGTGAGAAGTTTATAATAGTGTCAGAAAAAAGTAATATTTATCAGTTCAAACTCTACGTTATATTTTAACTTATATGTTAAAACATTATTTTTTTATTTGGTGAACTATTATTCTAAATACAGACTGTACAAATATGATCGAGAAAAATAAACTTCGTTGAGTTAATTTAAATCTTTGGATAAGTTGGATTGAGTGTTCACTCCAGCAGTAATATAACTGCTCCTAAAAAATGTTAATTGAAGTACAGCACTATATTTCATGTAATAGCCAGCACCATTTTTCTTGTGTTTTAAATAAGTTATTAATTTACGTTATTTTCATGTTTTAAACATTATTCTATAAAAAAAGGAATTTAAAAAGCTGGATTGAATTATATGTTGTGAAGTAAACTATTTATTGTAGCCATTCTCTATTTCTTACCCTTTCGAAGAAACTTGCATACTAATTTTATAAACAAGATTTTTACAGATTTTAGGTATAACTATATTTTATATTAATTTGTTATTTAACGTTTGAGTATAAAAGTATAATACTATCGTAAAGAACATGTTTCCCAAAGAAGACCTAATGAAATATATGCTATTCCTAATTTTAGCAAAGAAATTTTTCGCGTAAACACTTTTTTTATCTAGCTCCACATTATTATAACAGGTTACCTTTACACATTCAAAATATTGTATCTCTCTCTTATTTCAAACGTGAAATCTCTCATTTTATCTGTGAAATCAACGACATTGATACCTTTTAATCTTATTTATTTATGAAGCAATAGTAATACTCCTCCTAGCCTATGTTTGCCGGATGTATTTTGTTTTTATCTTTTCCTATTTACTTTAGTATTTATATATAATTTTTAATTGTATTATCAATCTTCTGCTATGGCCTGTACGGGTTTTGTTTCCCCTTGGCCATCAATGTGTGTTTTGCTTTTGTTTTGTATATGTAGCTTCTAAATAAATATTCAAATTCAAAAAAAAGTTTTAAGCGGTGATATTTTTTTACTTATACAATTTTTAATTCAAAGCAAACCGATTACTTCGTACTTGAATGTTTGAAATATCTAAATTTACCATTCACCTTAGTAACCAAAATCTTAACCTATAAATATTGTTTTTTTTTATTCTGATATACTTTTTATTTTTGAACTTAAAAATAAAACTCCTGAAAAATGCCAGGATATACAAAATTCCAGTTACATATTTCTATAAATTGATCTGCAGCACTATAATTGAGTTTACACTCGCCGAACTAGCTTCATTTATTCCTGACCAACTTTTTTTTTTTAATATTGAGTTTTCTAAGTTTTCAGACGTGACACCAACGTTAAATTGTAGTCCCCGAACCTGTTTAATCATTCATGTCACGCAAATTTTGTAGTGACAAATTATATGAGTGACAGTGATATGCGAATTTTTTTTCTTCTAGTGTATGAATATCAAATATCTTTTTGTTGTTAGAGGTACTAATAATAAACTGTAGAATAAATGTTTTGAGCATAATGTAATGGATAGCATTTTCCCTCCATGTTTTACAAAGAGATTTGTTTCGAAATATGTTTTTTTTAAATGTTTTAATCTACAAATTGGGGTTATTTTTGTATCCATGCATTAATGGTATGTCTATGATGTATGTGTTAAACAAGTATATATCTTGTTATTTTAGAGGATAACTAAAAGAAAATATTTATTTTGGTCATATTCAAATTTTAAAAACTAGTATGAACTTCATAACCCCTTGATTTTTTATTAAAAAAATATTTAACAGTTTTTAAGAGATAGTTAAGTTAAAACCATCTTCCAGTAACTAAATATATTTTCCGCAAAAAAAAAACTTGATGCATTGCCTAATCACACCAAAATTATGTTTGAAAATAAGTGATTTAAAAAATAATTTTTATATGGTGATATAATGCCTCCTAATCTTTTACTTAAAGTTCTTAAGCCAGCGTTCGAATTCTTGGTGTAATTGACTGTCTAATGACCTATGAATAGTGATTTGTGAGTGCCCATTACCATTATAGAGAAGAACTGGGCTAATTGACTTGTAAGTCTCTGTATTTGAAGGGATCATTAATTGTAATCTGTTAATATATGGTAAATTCAAGAAAAAAAAGAGACATTCCGAAATATAAAGAATTTTGAATGTAATGGTGGAGTATGTGAAAGAGTTAATGAATTCAAATATCTGAGTGCTCAAATTAATGACCAAAATGAAATGTATCTCGAAATCAGAGCACGAATGACAGCAGGGAATAGATGTTATTACGCATTACAAAAGTTGCTACGGTCATCCTACTTAAACAGAAAGCTTAAAATTTTAGTGTACAGAGTCGTCATTAGACCAATTGTTTTATATGGCTCAGAAACATGGACTTTAAGAAAGAGTGATGAAGAATTGTTGAGAGCATGGGAGAGAAAGATACTGAGAAGAGTTTTTGGAGTAGTATGTGATAATGGAGAATAAGAACAAATCGGGAAATATATGAAATATACAAAGAATCGGATATTGTCACAGTGATTAGATAAAGGAGAGCCCAGTGGCTAGGACATGTAGAAAGGATGAAGTTTAAATGATTTGAACTTTTTTACTTTATTACTGAATTGATTTATTTAATTTAGTGGTTTCTTATCCATTTCTGTTCTTATAATTAAATTTACAAATTGTTATACATAAAGTCCATTAGGGAATTTATCGCTGCGCTTTTTCCTAGCTAGTATATGTCTCGCAGTTAAAAAACCAAATTGAATAACAAAGTCTACAATTGAATAGGCCTACATTCAAGCTTATGCCTCCGTGACTTTTGACTAAAATAGATTTTACGTACACCAGATTCATACTCACTGTAGTTTGATTCATTAAATTTAAAGTAATTATCACTTGATATATATTCATTTTTTGTATTTTCAAGCCCAATTTTTTTTATAGTTTGAGGTAAAAATCCAATAATCAAATTATTGTCTCTTTAGTTAAGAACTTTTATTTATTTTAAACGTAAAGGAACGTTTAACAATGAATGCATGATTAACAAAAAGTAGCGGGTTTTTTTTTGTAGAAAAACAGTAGAATTATACATGAACTGAGCTTTCAACCCAAATGTTCGAAACAGAAGAAATTTTACTCTTCATCCTTTCCTTCATTACTCCTAAGTTTTATTCTCCTTTTATACGAAAACATCCAAACAATTCTTCATTGTTGTTAAACTGATTTGAAATAAAATTATATGTATTATAGATTATTTCTAAGTATTGAAATAATTTCTGGCTACAAATTCAGCCACATAATTTTGTCCTATCACTATAGCGATATATCTAACATTACCCTAATCCATTTATGTCACGTGACAGCTGACGTCCCCCCTCCCCCCTGTTCATTATGCTACCTCGTTATCCAATCATGAAGAAATAATAATAAAAAAGAACTTCAACTTCTAACAGCAAAAAAAAAAAAATTAAAGGTGGGGGTGATTATCGTCTGAGGAGAAGTGGTTGTTCCTTCGCGGGCATTTTTCGTTTTGCAATTTTTCTTCTTTTCTTGAAACGACTCTTTGGACCGGCGCCAAATGAGGTGCAGGATCGAATTTTGGAATAATTTGAGGATCCTTGTCTTTTGTTCGTTTCCTGTGTGGATATTTGGTTGTGTGTGAAGACCTTTTCTTCTTATGGTTAACGTAACTTTCTACTTTTTAATAAGTAATCCGCAAGAGTTTCTCATTACACATCCTAATGAATTAAAGATAATATTTATTTTATATGAAATATGTTAATGTAAGCAGCGTTTATAAAAAGAATCTAAAAACATTCCGAGAATTTTTTTCAAATCTTAGGTTTTTAGGTTTGTAGGATTTAGTCTGTTGATTTCCCATTTGATGTAACAGCAGGCAAAACATGAAAGTGTTTAACGCTGCCTATCCTGAGATAATTTTATATTTTATAAATCATTGCTTTCATTTAAACTCTTTTTATCATGCCATATTATGCTCGAATGGCTTTCTTTCAAATTTATATTAAAAAAAACGAAAAATGAACCAAACCACTGCTTCCATACTCCTAGAAACTAATTAGCAAGCCAAGACTGTACCCTCCAAGATATCTCATCAACGAAAGTCGAAACTCAAGTAAACCAAAACCTTCCTAAAGTGGGGTACCCCGTGATTTTTTGTCATCTGATATTTTCAGCTACTTAGCAGACGGTAGAGCGGGCCGACAGATGAAATCCCCGGTGACAGGTGGGGGTGTTAAGTGACGCGTTCCATATCGTATCTCGTCTGCGTATTTAGTGCCCGTGTAATGAGATGTAGGGCTTTTCAAGCGGAATCGTTTGATATTATTTTGGATGGGCTGCTTCTTATGACCCTTTGTGATGTGTTTGGCTTGTTTGTAGAATAATGGGGATTTGTGTTTTGGTTTCTATTCCCTGAAAAATTATAATTGTATTTTTTTCCCTCGAAAAACATGGTTTTTAAAATTCATTTGCTTTAAAATATGTTTAAGTAAATAATCAATCCGTTAATTTTGCTGGGGTCTTCGGAGTTTATATGAAAAAAAGTGACATATTTGTATTATAGTTTTGAACTAAATATCGAAACTGTAATCTTGTAACTGTAATCCATACATATAATTAGTTTTTTAGATTAGTTTGAATTATCGTCCCACTAGAGCTACACGAGGCTATTGGCGACGGGCCTCGTAATTTAGAACAAAAGTCAAGTGACGAGCCGACACCTGAGTAGGCACTCAACGCAACCGTTAAGGGCGACATCGTACGTAGTGTTGGGACTTTGGAGCATATTTAGCGTGCACTCCATCTACACGGGGTATTATTGGTCGAACATTTTTGGCTGCACGGGCCGTTTATAGGTCGGCAGTTATTATGGCGAAGCCCAGACTCGAACCTGGGACCTTCCGCGTGCAAGGCGAACGCCTTAACCGACTGGGCTCCCCAGCCCCCCATATATATAATTATATTTTTGTTGTTTATAGTTTATTTTAACGCTAATAAAACTAATTTCGCTCTATTCGGTCAATCCCCCACATTTATATCTTTTATATTTTTATAATTATTACGTCTTTTCAAACTAGTTATAAAATTTCGATAAAAATAAATCCATAAAATATTTCAATGAACTATCTTGTTTGAGGATATCCATCTAAACCCATTCATTTTAAATTTTCTTTTTTATCATTTATGGGCGAGGCTATTCCGCATTCCTTTCTTAACAAAATATACAAAACAAGGCGAATAAACCATGTTCCGTTCTCTATTTCATTTATTTTCCCCGTTTATACATTTTTCTCAACTTTTCCCGTTTTTACCAAGATAGCTGTTTATTAAAACGCTTTCAATTTATCACCTTTTGTTTCCGCCTAACGCTTGTCGCTGCCAACACATTATTTGCTTCTTTTGAATAAAAAGGTTTTTTTCTGAAACATAGCGTGCATAAAAGTCAAAAAAGGTGTTAGAAACGTTATGGAAGCAAACGGACTGTGACTGCTTGTATTCCATTACTAAGCGAAAAAGATATGTGGATTAAGTGTTGCCATTTTTTTCCCCTAAACTTTTAAATTTATTCGAGAAACTCATTTTTTATCGTGCTTTATTGTCTGGAAATATTTTGTGATAGATTTTTTTTCTAGATTATAGTTCTTTTTTCGCACGAAACTAAATGATAGAAACACAACGCGGAGAAATTTGATATGTTTTTCGGAGGCTGCTTAATGTGTTTTAAATAAGCTTCGGTTTGTACTTTTTTACTACAATACTGAATCTTATTACTTTTTTTAATAAAGTCTTTTTCCCATCTTTTGGAGTTAATTCATCTTTACAAATAGCTTCATAAACAAGTTTTTTTTTTCTGCCGCATATATTTGTCTATCTATTTTGTCTTTCATATTTCAAAAAACATTTCGCTTCACACATTTATATTTCGCTTCGTATTCACATTTCGTATTCACATTTCGCTTTTCCGTTCATGAAACACATTGATTTTTGTGTTTAAAAAATTAAATTATATTTTTAGTATTTCCTCACCGTATTGTTAATAGCTGTGTCTATTTTTCTGCTCTATGTTTATTTCCATATCCTAATTATATAATAATTATTATTATAGAATTTTTCCCTTATAAATTAAATTTTTGATTGCGTTAAGATTTGATTTATTTCTTCGCATATATTCTTTAACAATGTATTTTGATACTGCTGATTATTTTGCTTTAATTTATTAATACCTTCATTATATTCCTAAACCTTTCGATAAATACCTCCACTTTTATTAAAAGTATAGCGCGGTAAAGGCCTGAAGTTTCGTTTAAGCTATTCCCTAGCCTATTTATCCATTTAATCTTCCTTTCCGTTAGTTTGTGGAAAGCGGTCACGTATAAAGGTTTAATAAGAATAAAGTTTTCCGTTACATTTTAAAACCAACAGCAATTTATTTTAGGTATTTTTATGTATTTCTGTATTTTAAGCGTTCATAATATTTGGCTGTTTTCTATGATTCTAGAAAGAGCAGAAAAGCCATGCTACCCTGTCAGATGAAATTCGTAAAAACATAGAAACTTCAATAAGAATATAGAAAATCTTGGAAAGTCAAAACACAAGTTTAATTTCATTTACCTTATATTTTCATGTAATTTTCTAGACTATTTTAGCTTTGCAAAAAAAAAATTACAGAAAATATTCGTACATATTCAAATAAACAAGGGCAATTTTTTAAAAGCACAAAGCTTTGTTTTTTTGCTGAACAATATAGTGTAAATAACAAGTTAAAGAGAGCATGTTCCTATTTCTTTAACATCTTTCTGTTAATCCCACTGTTATACCTTGTGGGATGTTGTGAGTTACCTCCCTTAATTACACCACAATGGGGTTTTAGAAGAGGTTGTAACTTTCAGTGAGTAATCTATGTGGAGGTAGGTTTTCTCAAGAGTATGCAAAAGGTGTTTAAATCTTTAAAAGAGGATTTAATTCGCCTTTTATAATTTTGCATTTTATTTTATTTATTTTCAAAAGCTTGAAGGATATTTTATGAGAATCCAAAATTTTATTGTGAAACATTATTGCACCTTTTTGTGGCATTTGCAATGCCAATTTGCAGCAATTTTATAATCTGGTTAATTTTACATTACAAAATGTTTTAATACTTAAAAAAACTGCTTTTTAGCTTTATTGTTATTGACTAAGAGTCCCAATTGCATCTTCACGAAATAACTAATTAAAATGACCCAGTCTTTCGAGCGCGTTTTAATCAATCGTATAGTAGCGGCATACTGGAAATATATTTAATATTTTATTTCATTATTATATTTACATTTGTCTGCGGGTGCAACAATCTATAGACAGACAGCGCATATTTAAAACTGAATTTTTTTAAAAGTAAGTCCTTTAAGTTGTTTACTCTCCTAAAAGCCTTAGCTTGATATGAAACATAATTTACAGATCACATATGTTTTTTTCTCCTTTCAAAGCGTTTCCTTGTTATGAAACAGTTTTACAGATGCATAATGCAATGGTTATTTCGTTAAAAATACTTACTATTTACATTTATTAATATTCAGTATAAATATTTTATTTAACTTATATTTTTTGACCAATGATTATTGGGAAACTTTTATAGTTACCCTTTACGTATTGTATTCAATTTGCATTTCTTCTTATTATCTCTTAGTTTTAATATTCCTTAAACAAATATTTCTCAGCCAAAAAATTAGAGTTATTTATTTGCACTACATATAAATTTAAGTTTCATTATGAAACTCTGGGAATGTAACTTCATGCCTGTTTAATTTGAACTCTACTTATGGTTTCATTGATAAATTAAAAGTTATACATACATTAAACTATTATTTATTTAATTGTTTACATTATATTACTTAAACTTGAGGGCCTTTCTACTTACATTATCACATTGGAGCTAATTGTAATATTATATTTGTCTTAGTAGAAAGTGTTTGCTTATTTTCGTAACAAGATATATACAGTATTCCAATCTGAGATCTTATAATTTAATCAACTTGCATCTTCAACTAAATTAAGAAAATCTCTTCAAGTCAAAGCATACATTGTTTTCTTACAAAACCTCTAGCTATAGAGCTACTCCAAATGCTGTGTTTGTTTTCACTTAGTTTCTTTTTAAATTTTTCTGTGACAACATTTAGTTCGAATTCTTGAAGCTTTATTATTTGAATGATTTTATTTAACTTTTTATGCTTTTACAAAACTAGAAGAGACAAAATACATTACATAAATATTAGTTTTATTTTCTTGTTTTATACTCCAAAATCATCCTGACAAACAATATTTTGTTATTAATATTTGAGCTGCGTTGTTAACCATTTATTATTCAGTTTATGATAATTATAATAACTTAATGAACAATCACTCCTAGAATTGCTTTGCACACTTTCAAATTATCTTTTTTAATGAAGGTTAAACAACTTCACAAGCAAATAATAAATACAATACATATATGAAGAAAAAGTAAAGAAATAAACAAAAAAAGTATTATAGTTAAATGAACGATCAAACTGGGAAAGATTTGACGACAATTTTCAACTTTCCAAGGCATGGAAGTATAATCTATTTCGTTGCCCAACGCATCAAAATCTAAGCTTTAATAGATAAACGACATATTTTCTATGTTATAATATTCAGTCAACTAGCCCATGTTCTACTAAAATACAGAATTTATCTTCAAAACTCCTATCTAACCACTTGAAAGCAAGACTCTTTGTGAAATATATTTTAAACCTCTCAGACACAAATTTAATTCACAAAGAAAACTTCCCTCTCCAGCTTGTTTCTGATTAAAACTGAGTACCCAATTTGTGCTTTACAGTGGCGAATCCACGGATTCCAAACAAATTCCCCTTTATTTAAATTATTCCAGTCCTTAGATGCATTCAAATATCCCCTTGTATGTTTGGTCTCTGCTCTAGCTTTACGATGAAGATGATGAGTTGTGTAAGGATATCGATTTGCGTTCATGGTGGACGGTTAAATCGATATGGAAGAAGCCACAGTAATGCTGTCCTCTTGTCTTTGTAATGAAGCTTATTTTTTTGCTGGGTTTTGCAATGTTATGGCTTCTTGTGAAGAAATTCCGCGCGCTGATGATACGTTATTGTGATTAGTTTTAATTACTTAGTTTTGCAATTATATTGGTTTTTGCGAACGTAGTTGATTGTATTGGAATTTGGGTTATTTGAGTTGATTTTAATGTTTGATTGTGGGCGTATTGTTTTTTATGTCGCCATATTTGAGAAAAAAAGAAACTGAACAAAATATTAAATTGATTCTTTAGAATTCCTAGAGCTTCAAAAATTTGAAAAAATGCATCTTTTTAACAGTAGAAACACAAGATGTTTCAATCTGCTAGTAGGAGAACGGGAAATCATTCGCACTCTATACATTTTAAGTTATGAATAGAAGAAAGATAAAATGGCTAATTCAAATATTTTGCACAACCCCTGAATTTATGTGTAAGGTTATACATGACATACTGCATTTCGTAGTACCAGTAGTTACTACCGTTTGTTTATTTGACTCTACTATAAAAACGTGCAAATCGTCTCCATTTGTTTTGTTTTTTTTCATAGTTTTTTCAAACAAAAACAACGTAAATAAAATCTGCTCAGGCTAATTATATGCAACAAAAGTTTATGCACTATTTTCTTTGTTACTTTTATAAACTAATGTTATGTTCCATATGGTGTTAATTTGCATCATGTCTAATAACCTTATTAATAAAATGTTCATAACTATCTAACAATTTAAGCATTATACCGATTTATCCTTTGCTAATTTACATAATGATCATTTTCTATGTTACTTTTCTGCAATGGAGAATAAGCTTTTAGGATAATTTCTTCTGTTTAGCTACCGTAATGGTTTCGTAGAACGCTCGTTAATTTTCCATCAGTCCTGATTCGGAATGATTTTTATTGGAATTGAAAAATATCAACATTGTTTCACGTATTTTGGCAACACTTGAAACTTCAAAGGTAAAACGTGAGCGATTATGGATTTCTTGTTGTTAGGCTATGTCCTCACTACGACATCAAACGCCACAAAGGCAACAAAAGCAACAAAATTTGGCGACCGCAAAGAGCGCCAAGCAATGCAATAGCATGGGGGCTGACTCAGCCAAGTCGCCAATTTTTGTTGCCTTTGTGGCATTTGTGGCGTAGTCAGGTCATAGCCTTACGGTAATAGTATTGTTAGAATTTCATTTTGATTTTTTTGTCTTCGGAAATGCAATTGTTCGGAATCTGATGTGCGAAAATTTATGTCAATCTCGAAAAAGATTTTTAAAAAAACCCTCGATATTTCATATCGGCTAAAGAAAATCGAATTGCTTACTTCCGTTTCATGAATATCTGTTTGTGGTATCATTAGAAAGATTTAACATTACATTTTACCATAAGTATTCGGGAATAACCATCTAATAGGTTTCTTATAACATATCTGATGGAATGGATGACGTTAATTATGAGGAATTTCTTCAAACTTACGGATACTTTGAAAATCTATTTCTTAAAATGCATCTATAGATAATAGACATATCGGCAAAACATATTTGACAGTAAGAATTAGGGGAAATGTATGACTTGATTTTAATAACCAAATCGCATAAAGCCTTAGTAAATTTAGATAAAGGATGCGATGTGCGGAAGCGAAGCCATATAGTAATATTACACCATAGAAAGTTAAAATGGCTATATTGTCTATTTTATTTGCTGTTTGGTATAAAATAGAAAATTGAGTGCTACGAAAACTTTTAAACATAAAATAGTGGGGTTTTTTTCCAACTTATTATATAAAAAAGAAATGATGTTCCTTTAAAAATGCAAAATCAGGCCATTAAACGTGAATTAAATTAATTTTCTCTAAATGTTTGAAACAGATTATTTTTGTACTTTTCTCTATTAATTCAAATAAAATTTATTATCTGTAATTTACTTTGTGATTCATGATATTTTTAATTATTTACATGATTTTACATGACCTACATCATCCTTACACCGCGACTTTTTTCAGCTAAATTTTATCAGTGAAATTTTTGACTCAAAATGTTTTTGTTTTTCTTTCTAAATATTTGAGACGGATTATCGTAAAGTAAAAAGTCAATATAAATTACGAGACCTGTTCCCGATAGCCTCTACTAAACCTTGCTTAAAACTAAATGTTTACAAATTGTGGATCCTAATGTTTCTCGCCCGTGTCTTCTTAAACAGTCTTAAAAAATGTCTTTAAAGTCACACTAATACGGTCAGGCAATTTACAAATAGCTTTCAATAATAGTTTTTTTTTTACTTAGGGCTAGTTGAGTGATTGATCAATGCTTTCCCGCGCTAACTGCTTCGGTTGGTATGAAAATCGAAAATCAATACAATTCGTTCAACTTGTTTCCATTGACGATAGCTTGGTTTTTTCAAACGAAAAAGAAAGAGAAAAAATGCAGTTTTATATTGGGATTATACTAGTTATAAAAAAACACAGTTGATTTCTATAACCCTCCAGATGGCGCTGTTTTTCTTTAATGCAAACCCTCTAGATGGCGCTGCTTTTCCTTTGTTACAAATGTTGAAAACGTTAAAGACTATTTTTCTTATCGATATATCTATGAAATTAGTGAAAAAATATTTGTCGACCAGAGATCAGCTGTATAATAAATAAATGACGAAATTGTTGAACTCAATTCATGCATAATGCTTTTTTAATTTTAATCGGATGTTATTATTCGATTATTGGTACTTATTAGGAGATCTTAATTAATTTTCAAACGCCTGATAAAAATAATCAAACCAATAGAAATCTTTTTAGCAAAAGATTGGAATTAACGAGAAATTTCAATCTGCTTTTTCAGTATCACGCATTTTAAAGAAAGATGTTTATTCTGCTTTGTAAAAAAAACAGTAATCAATTTATTTTTATTGTCTTTTTTTCTCCAAGAAATTATTTTATTTACTTATTAATTTTGTTTTGTCCTGTTAAAGTAAATATTTTTTTATATCTTATTCTCAAGATTTATTTTTGCAAGTCTAATATATTTTTATTATTGGCTCAATCTTTTTATAATCCTTCTCAAACCCTGAAAAAACTGTTATGTCCTCGCAATGTTGAACTAGGCTAACATTACGCTTTTTTCCAATATTAATTTATTTATTTTTACTTTTTTATTTATAAATTTGCTTTAAATCTTTAAATAATGAAATAAATGTTGTTGTAAGCGTGTATAAATACGTTTACTTTTTAATACTCTCTTATTCAAATCTTTATCAGATTGTTGAGTTGACAAACTTTAGTGATTATCAAACCCTAAATTAATTGAAATGCTATATCCCGCTCTATCACTTAAAAATCGCTATCACTTAACCACGGTATATATTTACTAGATCGTTATTAGGTAACTCTATTTGTGATTTGAAATTTTGGCTAATGGTGTTTATATGAGAGAGATGACGTATTTGACATTTCGGCTGATTGTGTTTAAGGGCAAATGAGTCCGAGTGACTTAAGCTTTCTAAACCAAAGTGCCTCTGTGTTAATCCAATGGGAAAAAATATTTTCTAAGCCATATTTCTCCGGCTGTATTAAATATTTTTGCAAACGATTTTTTCTATATGATGAATGTAGCTAACTTACAGGTCTCTATAGTCCCACTTTTTCAAATTCGTACGAATATTTTTTTGTGAAATTATTTATTGAAAATAAGGAAAAATATGCGAATTCATTTCAAAAAGCGGGAATATATAGAGACCTGTAAGTCAGCTACATTTATCATATAAAAAACCGTTTGTAAAAATATTCAATGCAGCCAGAGAAATGTAGATTAGAAAATATTTTTTTCCCCATTGGCTTAGTACAGAGGCAGTCCCATTGGCTTGGAGACCCACGGTCATTTGAGCTCATTCGACCTTAAGATGGCTCATTTAACGTTTCGGCTGATGATGTTTTTGTCGTTGGATTTGACGTTTCTCTTTCTCTAACCTTAGATGATCATATAGAGCCATTTTAAGCTAGGCAGAGGGACAGGACATATGTGAACCTTCGCCAAACTTCGCCACTCTTCCTCCAAGACGTTACCTAAAACATTTTCACTCGTCAGTGATTGGTTTGACATGTCACGTGGGCACACAAAACCAATCACTGACGAGTGAAAATGCTTTTGGTAACGAAAGGAGCGTATGGTGGAAGAGTGGATCTGTTTGGCGAAAGTTTACATCTTCAGTTCCTGATCCTGTCCCTCCATGTATGGGTAGCTTTAATGATACATCTTTTCTTGTTTCAGAGCCACGTGTAGACACTTTTATACAAGATATTTGATATTTTTTATTTATTCAACGTTAGTAGGTAGATAAAACATTACTTTTTTTAAAAATTAATTTAATTGGAAGACTAACCTTTTGTTCATGTGAAAGATATCTTGCTGGGACATGGTTTTGTGAGGAATGGCCTGTTTATGAGTGCTGATTAACGTCTCTCTCTCTTTCTAACATTAAGTTGTCATTTAGAACCCTATTAATGACGTATATTTACTTGTTTTCCTTGTAGAGCCACCAGCAGCGAGGGATGTACCAGCCGCCGTCCAGCGTGTACGACGAGGACCCCGGCATCATGTCAGAGGTCGAGACTTCGGCCACGGGCTTTAGGAGAGCGAGCAAAGCGAGGGCGAGCTTGCCGATTGTCCGCACACCCTCCAAGACGCAAGAGCGACCTTTGGGTGAGTACACTCTCATATCTCTTTTCTATCTCCGCCGTTTAATGGAGTCACTCATGGTTTATTGAACCACCACTTGAAGTAATGAAGGTGTTGGAACCATACATAAAAACCGCCAGAAGATGTATCTGCAAGTGCCCAACAGTAATCTAGTTAACAACTGATACAATGGTATAAAAAGCCGAAGTATCCCATCTCTATACTACAGGACAATTTACAACAATATAATATAAGAAGTCCTCCACTTCACAGTGTTTTGAGCTCATTGTTTCGTTGTCGCCGTTTAAAGGAATCACTTATGGTTAATTGAAACATCACCTCTTGTAACGAAGGCCTTACGTAGTGAGATTGTGACGTAGTGAGATTATACCATACTGTCATGTGACTTACTCGAAAAGTTTTCAATAATGATGCAATATGACATTATTTTAAACGCTTTTGTGATTGATTGGTCAATTCGGAATACTGTGTCAGCGATTTCTATACAAAAGTTCTGTTGGTAAAAAAAACCCCGCTTCTTTTAATTAAGTTACGTAGGAAAAGAACATAATTTTCTCTGCTTCAGAAAAATCTGTTGCTAAACGTGAAGAACTGCTTTTCTTCAATGTGAGGTCTTTTTTGCAATACACTTGACAAAATAGTAAATTTGAATTAAGCTTAAAAAAACTAATACAATGCATTCTGTTTGAGTTTTTCCTACATAAATAAAAAAAGTTTTACAAATATTTTGAACTAAATAATGGTAGGCTATCAGCGACTGATTTTCAGTTTTCAGAGTCTTCAGGTATTTTCCCCCTCCATATAATTCAACCGACGAGTTTGTAAAATATTTTTAACGCTTGAAATATTTCAAAAGGGTTAATGCGTCATAAAATGTGCCAGAAGAGGTATTGAAAAATGTAAATGTAGGTTTTAGCATAGCGTGTTGTAAAGTGTGGTATAGTAACAGTATATTTACATATTCAATGTAAGGCTTTTGTTAGAAACATTTGACTTCTGGCTACGTTTTTTTTTATGTTTGCTGGGGGCATTATGAACACATGTAATTGCGTAATGTTTTTCATTGTGAATTATTATTTTGCGTGGCAATGTGATGGCTTCCTTTTTACTAAACAGTTTTCCTTCTTATATAAAAGAGAATCGAAGTTAAAAAGTATCTTTAACTACAAAAGTTTTTTTTTTTTCAATCTGAGTTAGAAGTACATAAAATTACTAATTTGGGAAATAGTAATTAGCTAAAGCACACATCCCGTGGTATGTTTAATAATTTAACGAATACATTCATATTCAATCTAAGTGTGCATTACATGAAATTATCTCCATACTTTTCCCAATAAGGAACGATCTTAAGTTAAACTTATGTCTGATCTTAAGTTATGATCAGTGTCGGTATTAACTATTCACCCGCGACCAAACCATAACCCTCAATCAGAAGTCTCCATAACTTAGACCAGCCATCTTGCCCATCAAACTGTATATAATATAAATTTCAGTAAACAAAAAAAATTGTTGAGGGGATATTCATTGTACACAATGTATTCTACGCTTTTGATTGGTGTTAAAATTTAAACAGCGTTATTCAGTTAACTTTTATGATTTTTTTTTAGATATGTGTATATATATATGTATGTATATATGTGTGTATATGTATATATGTATATGAAAAAATGTATATATGTATATGTATATATGGCCAAGGCCTTCCGTGCCCATTTCAGCTTTCGTGAGCTAGGGCTCTGGGGTGCTAGGCATATGTCCCGGTAAGGTGGTCAGCCTCACGCGGAACCCCAGTGTTTAGTTCCCAAGCATGCTTGGTACCCATTTTATCTACCCACTCAAAAGGGATGAAAGGATGGGTCAACCTCGCCCATTTCGGGATTCGATCCCCGGACCTGTGGCGTGGCAATGCGAAGCACCACCACTAAGCCACGGGGCCTCATATATATATGTTGACTTCATATTTTTGACGTCATTCATACATTTGTTCCGAACACTCTTCTGTACTTTCAGTTGTCATATTTATTCTAAAGCCCTTCCAACAACCAATCTCATTGTTCTGACCCAGAAATGCAGTCTTTTCGTTTGTTTAATCACCGCAATAGTCATTCTCCACAAACATGAAATATGTCGGCGAAATAATAATCGGGTGGCCAACGGGCGCGAAGATCGGAATTAATTTGTTCTCGAATCTAATTATGGCTTACAGCCGGATTTGGAAATTAATGTTTATCGAACGGAAAAGAGGATTCCATGGAAGTTTGTTGAGTTGTGAATTTGGTTTAGGGAACGTTTTGGGATTGCTGAAAAGGCAAAATCGAAATATTGTAACAAATTGAGTAACTAGATGACATAAAACTGAGTTTAAAATGCATGTTTGTAAAAACCTGATATTTCCAAAACATTTAGTAATAAAAGATGTAAAAACTCCAAATTGCATTGATAATTGAAGAAATGTAAATTAATACCAATTAGCTCTTTAAGCAAAGAAAGTAACACTTTGAACCGCTTTCTTAGTAAACAAATATAATGAACATTCAAAAAATCACATTGTGCTATATTTTATGACGTCATTCCAAACCGATTTTTAAGGAAAAAATTAATAATCCTTAAAATGTTAATTTTAATTAAGATTTCTCGTGATATTGTTGATGTGGCAACAGCAATTTAAATGACTAAAAAATTAAATTTCAATGCTAATGTAATGGGTCAGTCGTCAACTGACAAGAGGACAGATGTCCGTCCGGACGGAAGAACAAAAAGTATAAAAGTTAGGTCTCTGTGCTGCCATACCTTTCAACGATAAAAATAATTCTTAAGATCCGATGGATAGAACCGATTTCGGCACCGAAGTACGGACAGACAGACGGAAACCTTGGACCATGGACACCTCTACCATGGACACTTCTACCTTGGACGGACACCTCTACCATGTCAATACCTACTTTTACCCTATTTTAAAAAAATATTTCGAATTTAAAAAAAAAATTGGAAGGTAGGCTAAAAATAACATCAGGGCTTCATCCTCATTGACTATACATCCCTTGTAGGACCCCTTCCTCAAGATCTTTAACCAAACGTTTCTTTTTTTCCCCATCAATAAACCTACAGACTACGCCCGTCATTTTGGAGATGGTCCCCCAAAGGTCATCAAGTGATTCGATTGAATAACTCGTCAAATATTCAGCCAAATGTAACAAAAACTAAGATTTAAGGGTTTTCGAGGATGCTTAATATTTCTAAATTATTAAAATTGGGTGTTTCCATTGGAAATTTTAAAGTTAGTAACATTTTTAATATGAAGACGGACCCTTATACAAATTTTGTGTCATGCAATTAACTCAGAATGTCATTTGTTCACCAAGTCTAAAAGGTCCGATTTTATAGGATGACTAATGGCCGAAATAATCACTAGTGGGTATTTTTTTTCCCACAGCTGTTACCTAAGACAAACAGTATAAAAATCTGCTACAAAAGTTAAAAAATATCCTTATTGTGGGTGGCACTCTGCAATAGTTCTGTCACACTGTTAAAAACTGTCGTAGATGATTTCGCCAAAAAAAAATGGCTACTAGTAACTGCAACGGCTGTGTGGTAAAACGTTTCACTTTTTTTTCGGTTTTAGGATGAACCAGTTTTTAGATTTAACGAAAACTAACCAGAAAAATGGTTCTACTAAATTCGAACAAAAATTGGTGAAACATTTCACCACACCACTGTTGCATCTACTAGAAACCATTTTTTAGTGAAACCTAGCACGGAATTAAATTTTTACCAATTCAAAAAGGATATTTTATTTCTAAAGTCCCCCATAAAAGTAAAATAGCTAGTGTTTTATTTAGATAAAAGATTTATGTTCAAGAGAGATCCCCAATAAGTACATCCAATCTTTTTTCTGTCAAACAAATTCTGAAAATTGATAAACTAGGAAAACAACTTTACTTTATTCAATCATTATGCAAGGATTTTATAGATAAACATTGTATGAAACACTTGTTATAAGTTTTTCCAAAAATGCGTTGCCGAACGAAACTTGTTATCTTTAAAAAGATCTGACTGTAAATCAAAATAAAGAAGACATTTTATCGAAAATATAAAACTTTTCGAGTCGCAGTGTGCGAATTCCTTTTTAACAAAGACAATAAAATTCAAATATGTTTACACTCTTTCTTAAACCCATTTCGAACTTTTTGGAAAGATGGAATACTGGTTGTTTTGCCAATGTTGGATAAATGTAGTTTAGGCTTTTGCTTGACATAATCGAGCCTTTTTAATTATCAGCTATAGTAGCTTCAAAATAATATATATGTATACTATATTCTAACTATCAAGCATAAAGTATCGTTGATAATGTATCGCTATGAAAAATAATTACGTCTATATGGAATGCAACAGTTACAAATATAAATGCTAGCTCATCAGTATTGAGTACTAAGATGTGTAACAGAGGTTTTGCTGTTGTTTGAATTCACTCAATGGACTCTTCTTTTGGCTATTTTCTTTTTTGTCGTGACTGTCTTTCTCTTTTAACATATTTAGTCAATCACTGCAATAAATAAAATTTATAAATTTATCTATTTTGTCTTCTACTTTTTAGAGATTAATTCAATAGCACTGAATCATTTGACTTATATTTGTTTGTGAGAAACTTAGATAATTAAGTGAATAGTTTTAACAAAATACGAAGGTATTTTTTTTAACCTTGCCTACGCACACTTTGCCCGTACTACGCACTACATTTCTCTGCATGCCTTTCCACTGTTTTTCTTTCCCCTCTATCTCTGTTGTTGTTCCCTCTTTTCCCTGTCAAACACCTTCTGTATTCCTTTCACTTCCCATGTTTAGTCTACGGGCTAGTTTTTAAGGTATACTATCTTTGCTTGTTAGGTTATCATCTAGTTGGTTTTTGCATAAGGAAGTCCAGAAAGTTTACTTTGTATCCTAGGTTGCGCTTTTTCATTATCTGATGCCAGAATTTTTTTTTTAATGAATGAAAATTTAATTTGATTTTTTTCAAATTCTGGCATGATAAAATTAAAAATATGAGACCAGGTATCAAATAAAACTTTCTGGACTTTTTATGTTAAACAAATGCTAGTTGATAGAGACTTAAAAGCAAAGCTAATGTGCCTTAAAAATCTTCCATAGACTTAAGAGGAATGGGAGCTATAGCCGGACTGCAAACCGAAGTCTCTGTGTCGATCCAATGCAAAAAATAATTTTCCAAGCCAAATTACTCCGACTGTGTTGAATATTTTTACAAACGGTTATTTTTATCTGATAAATGTAGCTGGATCACAGGTCTTTAAAATTCCACTTTTCGAAATTGGCTCGAATATATATTTTTAATTTTCAACTATAATTTTACAACCAAGTATTCGTACCAATTTCAAAACGTGATATTATAGAGCGCTGTAAGTCAACTACGTTTATCATATTAAAGCAACCATTTGTAAAAATATTCAATAAATCCTTACTGATTTGGCTTAGAAAATATTTTTTCATTGTATTAACACAGAGAAGACTACGGTTTGGAGACCCGACTACTTCTCCATTCCAATTCGAGAAGTGAAGGAATGACGATAGGTGTTTAGCTTTCTTTCCCCTCCTCCTGTGTTGTTGAATGTGCATGCTCTGACCCTCTGCCTTCGCCTCTGTTTTTCAGTCCAATCCGACCCCCTATCCTTCTGTATCAACGACAGGCCGCACGATTGTCCGGTATTCTGGAAAAATCTCAGGGCCATCGTTGAAGAGGATGTGGTGCAGGGCATGTGCCAACAAGGTATTTCATTCAACGCCACACTCTTTACTACATACTTCTTTATTCCATGCTGCGCCCAGTTCCCCCAATTTACGATTACGACGAACTCTTATTTAAAGCAAATTGTGTAAGAAAATGCGGCCTAGGTTTTTTTTCAAGAATTTATTAATAGTTTTTAAAAATTAATTAATCAAATTTGCTTATTTTTTTCCAACAAGGTATTTCATTCAACGCCACACTCTTTACTACCCACTTCTATATGCCATGCTGCGTCGGCTCCTGAGGGTTAACAAGTTAGGAAACGTTTATTAACGCGAATTGTGTCGAAAGATACGGTATAATGTTTTAATTTATTAATTATAATTTTTTTAATTAATTAATCAATTTAGTTTTTAAAAAATTCAACACCACAATCTTTACTAATTCGTTATTCCACCCTGCTCTAGCTCCCGAGGGTTAACTAGGTATGAATAGGGACCGTTTATTTAACGCAAATTGTGTTGGAAAATGCAGCCTACGTTTTTTAAGAAAATGTATTTTCTTTTTATTAATTTTAATTTTTTTCCAAAAAGTATTTCGTTCAACAACACACTCTTGACTCTTTTTTGAAAGACTCTGCTCCAGCCCCCGAGGGTTAACTTGTTAGGGACGGTCATTTAACTCAATTTGTGTTGGAAAATCCGGCCTATATTTTTCAGGAAATTTTATTCCTCGAATTCTTGTACATTAAGAGGGACTGTCAGTCTCATAGAGCTAATACATTAGTTTTAAAATCACAACTTTCGCAGAAGTATTGCTTTGCCATGTTATTCCTTTTTTTTCTAGGTATGGGAATCCACATAACATCGAAATAAAACAAATTTGAAACGAAAATGCTATCTAGTTATTTAATTATATATTTTTGAAGTTTTAAAATACCAAAAATATACAGCAGATGGCGACACTATTTTAAAACTTTATCAATCAATAATTAAGTAACCGGATGTTATTTTCATTTCAATTTTGTTTTAAATTGATGAAATGATGATTCCCATACCTGGTAAAAATGGGATAACATGGCAAAGCAATTCTTTTTCAAAAGTTGTGATTTCAAAACTAATGCATTAGCTCTATGGGACTGATAGTCCCTCCAGCTAAAACAACTGAGACTTAGTTTATCCTTGTTTTTTTTTCAAACTCATGTTAGATCAGATCAAGATCTATTATTTTTCATTAATTTTTATTATATCTTTTTAAATATTACATCAAAGGTTTTAGATCTCGTCTGATAGAGAGTGAGTTCATTAAATTTTTTTAATCAACTGCATATAAAGATATCGTTGTGTTCAACAAAAACTGCACACTAAAAATATATTTCCTGCATGTTTTGTTTAGTATATTTCCTGCATGCTTTTGTGTAATTCTTTTAAATCCTGTGTTTTATTTTATTAAATAAATTTGGGTTACCAAAATTAACTATTTAATATATCATATTATGCACGTTAGGTTTTATCAGTGTTATACTGTAATATTTTAACCGTAACACCATAAACAACATTTCCACAGAAGAGCGTCCCATAGGCATGTAAAAAATGCTTTATTTTTCATTTAAATGCGCGTATTTTGCTTAGCGCGTTTAAATGTTCGCCACACGTATTTTCAAAAACACCCACACTCAACTTAAGCTTATGTTGTGCATTTTGTCATGAAATGAAAAACGTACACACAATCATAAAGACATCGATTTGTTTTTTCATTAAAAAGTGTAATAAAGTTTTTCATGACATTTTAGTTTATAAAAAGGACCAGTTCTTATTAAGAAAACCATTTTTATTTTATAAATAGTTTTTTAAACTCACTCTACTGAGCAATTAGTTAAAATACACTTCAGTAAACATTTGCCAGGTAAAATAAGTGCAGCCTCGGTTAAACAAAACTGCATGTTTCATTTTTCACTAAAAATTTGCTTTGTTTTTGCAGACTCTTTCCTGCTTAGTTAAAACGAAAGGAAATAAAAGTTTGGTTGATGTAGTGTAGTTATAAAAAAAACGAACTAAAAAATATTTTATTGTGTTTGATTTGTTTTATTTAAGATTTTCCAATTATTTTCTTAGCTTTTCTCGATTACACTTGTAACAGTTTTTGGGAAAAAATAATAAATCTTAAAATGCATTTTTGGGTAACATTTTTAAGTAGTTATAAAAAAAATTCCATAATATAGTTTAGTACAGGCAGTGTTTCCACTGATAAAAAAGCACAAAAAACAAAAAATATTAAAAAGTGCATTTCTTGATTAAACATCAAGGCTTGTGCAAAAGTTTCCTTAATAGCCTATGTTTACACACCTTTGACGTTAAAGTAGTAACACTGTTGTCAAGCCAAAGCAACGGAATACCAGTCTAACATTTCTCTAATTAGAAAGTAGATTCCCAGCAAACATTGAAGTGATGGCGAACTGGTGGCCCAGTGCTGCCAGTGTTGGCTACTGCTGTCCACCGGTCAGTCGTGCACTCGCCCAATACAAGGCCAATACTGATACCCGTTGTTACCCTACTGTTACGGCGTTGTGATGGACATTATGCAATGGCCCAATAACATTTGGCCAGTACCAGGCCAACGTTGATTTTTCAGTACTGGGCTTTCATCCCCCTGCCACTGTTTTGCCGATACTTAAAAATATTAAAAACTGAATACGAAGCCTTTAGTAAGGTTTTTAATAAACTTTTCGATAAAGATTAATTTACACAATTGCTGTGTTAGACATAGGAAAAATGAAGAAATTTATCCTCTAAAAATCACCTATTCGGACTAATTAGTATTGGCTAAATGAATGCTTATCAGTATTGGGCCAATATAACCAGGGCAGAATTGGGCCAATAAAAACTGACCTGTATTGGTCCAATATAACCAGGACAGAATTGGGCCAATAAAAACTGACCCGTATTGGGCTAATACAAACTGGACGGTATTATGGGTCAATAAAAACTGTCCAACGTTAGCTATCTATTAACGTCTAGACTTTTTATTTTACGATTCACAGTTTTTCACCTGCATCCGAAAAGTGAACAAAAATTAAAAGACATTGCAAAAACAATAAATTGATATAAGATGGAAGAAAATAATAAGCAAAAATTTTTGTGCCGCCTTCGGCGGTTTTTGTTCTACGAATTGTCAATTTTTTAAAGTATTTTGTTCAAAATTATGAACAAGGAGAGTTGAATTTTATTTTCTATTTGTTGTGAAATAAATTTAAATTAATATACAAACATTTACACACACGCGGCTCAGTGGCTGAGAGGTCAAACGCGTCCGCCTCATAAGCCCAAGATCGCGGGTTCGAGCTCCGGCTGAGTCGTCGGATTTTCTGGATGGGAATAGAACACAATTGCTGCCATTCCAATATAAGAAGTACTGGGCTAACGCCGTGATTAAAATATAAACGGTACTGGGCTAATGCCGTGATTAAAATATAAACGGTATTGCGCTAATGCCGTGATTTAAAGTATAAACATCACTGGCATAATATTGGGATAGTTCCGCGAATCAATGTAATTTAATGGCTGAGTACTGAGCTAACACACATTTTAGCCGAATTTCCAAATAAGAACTTCTGGCAGAATGCTGGGCTAGTACTGACCAGCCAAATATTATTTTAACTGTAGCGGTGGAATGCTGGCCCAACGTCGAAATTTCCATGAATCCCGGATTGCAAGTATTGGCATGGTACTGGCCCGTAACATTGGGCCGGTACTGGCAAGGGCGGACACGTTTGTGACGACGCCGTTACGGCCACCGTGCATTGGGCCAATACTGGAGATGCCGACATTTCAGTATTGGCCCAATAATGGGCGAGTAGAGTATTGTTTGCTGGGTTCATTTTAATGAGCGCTGCTGGGATTACAAATGTGCGTTTGCCAGGCTTGGGTGTCTTTTGTGAGTCTCCATGTCACGTATTTATTAATTGATGAACGTTAGAGAAGTTTATATTGTACCTAAACGGACAGCCTCTGCAGTGGTAAAATAATAGAAAAGCGGAAAACGTGTTAAGAGAAATATAAAAGAATATTCAATAAAAGTTTAGTACTACGTGAGAATTATAAAATAATGGTATTTATATAAGTTTATGTCAAATATGGTGTTATTTTCGTACTTGGTTTTAGGAGAGAAAAAATATTAGAAAACGGAAAATGTTTTGGACTTTGCATATTTGTGTCTCAGAAAACTCCCTTCCCGATTCTTTATACTGTTAATTTTCAAATGAGATATATTTGCTGACTCTTACAAATTTTATCGCCAAATTCGTTTAAATAAATGATAAAATATTTTCCATTGTCCATAAAATACAACCGCTTATAAAATGCACCAATTTAATTTTTTATTTTTTCTTCCTTTATAAAAATCTTAAAAGCACTCACTAAGTAGTTTAAAGATACTCAGAAAACAAAACTCTTTCAAGCTTTAAAAAGTAAAACTTAGAAAAGTTATTTGATATATTTAATTACACTAATTAAAAAAATACATTCTCTTCCCGTAAACCAACCCTATTAAAGCTGTCCCTCATGCTCAACTAATTTATTAAATAAGTCCGAAATAATTATATCTTTATTGTAAAAGGGCGAATTTGCAATGCTATGGCATACGACATTGGCCCCCTTTCTCTACTAATTTATTGAACAAATTCTGTACCTAACCCGCCCAATTAGAGAGAGTGTCATTTCATTAACATTCTACCTTCCATTCTATGCACGTAAAGTGTTCTAATGGTCATGTTACGCCTCTCTGCGTGAACACGGACTTTTATTCTGTTTTTTCGGATATATTTTATGAGTTTTTGTTATAAAAGGTGCTATAGATGACGTGTGGATGGTGAAACACGAAAATAATTTTCCGTTGTTTCTTTCTGTAAACAGAATGTGATTTACACGATTCCATTAAGTTAATTACTTGTTCGAGTGGAATGAAAATTGTTATGCCTTAGAACAAACTTCGTGATCGAAAGTGGAGGTTTGGACAAAAAATATCAAGATATATTCTTTATCTTTATTCGATTATGATTTATGGGATGTGGATCATTTGATTTTTTGAAACATTGATGAGGGACCAAACCTTCCGGTATGATATTTGCATCATCCCACTTTTGACTTTGAGTGGATGACGTCTCCAATACATTGCATTTAGAACTAGAATTGTTGAATTAATTTTAAGTTAACCAATTTTTTTCAGAACCCGTGCGTTAAATTCCCTGGTGCTGAGACCCATTTTATGGGGCATCTTCTCGGTGATTATCGCAACCAATTTTGACAGGTTACAACTAATCTGAACTCTCAAAGGAATAACAAATTCCAAAGCATTTTAAATTCAGATAAGAAACCCAAGTCCACGTAAAACTTGGCTTAATTTTTTTAGCCACTTAGGATATACCTTCAACAATGTTTGAAACTTTGAAAATAGAGTTTATGCTGGGTGGTTGCTGCTTTGGCATATCCGTATCGTCAAATGTAATTCTCAAAATAACTTTATTTTAAAATTGGAATAAGCATCCGTTTTGTAGGTTCAGATAATGAATCATAAATTTACTTCTTTACAACTTCAAAAATAACTACCAATATATCCACCATTATTTATCGCAAATCCAATAGAAATAAAACCAACCACACTATTATTTTATTGCAAAAAATAAAACCATCGTCAAATTCATAAACTAATACCAAAGCCGTCATTCAGTCTCTCCAAATGAGTCTCACGTTGCAAACAAAAGAACCCAGATGAAGATATAAGTCCCCGCTTTTTGATGAGATCCCAAAGTGTCCCGCGGGACCATCACCAGCCCACTTACCCGTGGACTTTTACGACTGACGTCATCAACATTGGTCCTGAATATGTTTTCACTCACCTCACTAAAAACAAAGACTTCTGATGAGAGACTGAGGATTGGAAAACATGGGACAACCATAGTTACTGAAGTCACGTGAGTTTGGCGCGAAAATTTAGTGTGTTTAAAAGACAAGGGGTACACTGTTAGTATTTTGATATTTTTTATTCATTTATATAAATATGGATATTTTCATTCGATTGTATTGACATGCAATGTCAATGTATGTTATTGTATAGAACTATATTATCTGCTGATGGAAAACAGGTTATGGAAACATGCTTAAGCACTGAGTTTGGCGCGAAAATTTAGTGTGTTTAAAAGACAAGGGGTACACTGTTAGTATTTTGATATTTTTTATTCATTTATATAAATATGGATATTTTCATTCGATTGTATTGACATGCAATGTCAATGTATGTTATTGTATAGGAACTCATTATATCTGGCTGATGGAAAACATGGGTTATGGAACTGTCCTTTTTAAAAATTGCAAGCGATGGAATGTTAATTATAGCTTAAAGTTCAAAAGTAAAGTTTTCTCGCTATTTGCTTTAAGACTGCTCGTTTGAATCATATAACTGATGTAAAAGTTGGCACGGAAACCCCTTTAAAACCTTTAGCAACCAGGAACGCAACCGCGAACTAAACCAAATAACTGGGCAACGAAAGAATGTCATATTTGACAACTAAGCGCTTGATGCTGTCAACAAATTTTACTGACTCTTAAAATGACAGTAATGACGCTACAGACAGTGATAAGTCACAAGAAATAGACGCATTTTATGCCTTTTCGCCGATTCATGGTGGACCCACCTAAACGTTTCTTTTTACCATTAGATGCTCTGTATTTTTCATATAGGTCGATGACTTAAACATTGAATGTGGACCTCGGAATTTATTTTACTGCATCTTCGGGACGCCCTCAAATAAAATGGTGGTCATAGCTTCTTGCCCTATTTCTCGATTCTTTTCCAGGACCATTCTGTTTTAGAGTTTCCTGTAAATACGGTTCCTTTTTTATTTGGTGCTTAAACCCTTTTCTGTTTCGGTTCTTTGCTCTCTTTATGCTCCTCGGAAGGTTCGCTTATGTAGATTATTTGGTTTATATTGCTTTTTTCATCCAAAATCCACTATACTTGAAGAGTATTCCTGCAGTAGTGTTTATACTGATAATAATCGTTTTACTCGTTCTGGATCGCAGCCAACGATTTCTATATAAAGTTTAGACCGAATTCGTGATTTTCTTTTGGTATTGTGAAAAACATTAGACTTCGATTTTTTTTTATAGATCGTTAATTCAGATCAGGCTGAAATAGTAATCATTCTTCAAAAGTATTACCAACGCGATGCTGACTGATGAAGTATAACTATTTTATGTGAAATATTTTTAGCGTCCCAGTGCATTTTGTAAGTTTTATTTTTGTTTGGAAAAACTATAACAAAAACAATGGGTGTCTATTTGGACAGTTTTTATAGCATTGTTAGTTGAATAACATATAAATTGTACTACAAAAAGTCTGCTACATCTTAAATTCACGCTTTGAAAGTGGATAACGTGTACACTCTTAAACAAAAGAGTGAAATTCACTCCTATAGGAGAAGTGCATTTTCGGCACCGGAAAGGAGTGGAAATTAACTCAGACTGAGTTAAAACCGCTCGTTTGTTTAAGAGTGTAGATATACGGACGGGCAGACAAAAACAAAGCACAAAGTTAACCTTCCACGCTTTGTGGAATCTTAGTGTGTACTGTTGCATATATTTATGAGCCCAGTGTCAGTCCATTTTGTAAAATAGAACCCAAACCACCCAAAACTTCTATTTGTTATTCCTTTCCAAACCAGGATGTTGAAACCTGAACTCCATACTGAAATTCAATACCAAAGTCACAGAATTAGTTTGACAAAATGGGAAACGTTGGTGTGAATCAAATAGGTGTGGTGCTGTGATATGACTGAAATAGGTTAAATAAAAATCTTTAAAACGATTCAGTGAAATAAATTTATTCATATTGTTTTTATTTCAAAATTCTGCTTTGAAAATGTTCTGCTCTGGTAAATATTTTTAGTATTCAATGACTCATGAAAGTTTATGCTAGTTAAATTTAAAAAAAAAATGTTTTAAAAATTGTATGCTTTAATTTTGAAAACTGCTTCTGACTATTTTTTGTATGGTCTCTTATGTATTTTTAATTTCAAAAATTATTTTGCAATTCCTATTTGAAATATAATTTATTTCTAAATTCTTATAAAAAGAAACATTGTTTAGTTAATTAATTTTCGGTCAATTTTTACATTTCGTTTGATTGTTCTAAAACTTTTGAATAGTTTTGTACGACTTCATTGAATATGATTTTATTTTTTATAAATTAACGTACAATTAAGTTTTCGAAGATATACTTGTTTTCATAATTTTTTCTTGGCCAGAAAAATTTCGTTAACGGTCGTGTCATATTTCAGTGAGTTTTATGCAGCACTGTAAAACAGTGTCATGAAGCATGATTTTACAGTGTATACTGTATGTTTGGAGTGCTTAAAATTACAATACTTGTATGGGCATTTTGGGATTGTTTACAAAAAAATGTGATAGAAAACTAAAATAAATTTCGACAAATATAATGTGATATTTTTCCAAACTTCCCGATAAACTTTTTCTATCGACAAATACATAAAAAAATCATGTTATACGCAAAGAAACACTGCCATTTCAACTCCGCAAGATCATCCAATCACCTTATTCGAATGCTATCAACCGACATTCGGTTCTGGTTACGGTTAGGGCTAAACCGTGACACGTCCTCACGTTTCCCATTATGCGGTGGACTTGAGGCTTGTCTCCTAGATGTCGTGATGTCACAAGCCCTGGGGGGCTCCTAGCGTAGAGACTAGGTTTTTTTGTATATTATTTTTTTTATTTATCAGAATTTTTCGAGAAGCACGCCTTTCTTTGCCGCATGGAATGTTCTTCAAAGCTCCGAACAATTGTTTCGTGGATGTGCAGCCTGGGGTAGACAGGGGGATAAGAGAGCACAAAGGAAGTTTTGTTCGAAAAAGAAAGTTTGATGTTGTTGTTGGAAAAGTGTTGCTTTTGAGAGTTAGGGATGGGATATAAAGCGTGTATTATTAATTGGAAAAAGGCTTGTAAGAGTTTTCTGTTATATATTTTTGATGGAATTTATTTTAAAACGATTTATTGAGTTTCAACAACAAAACTGCACCGACGGAAAAAAAAATATTTAGTTGTATGTATCTCTCTCTTTTTATCTCTTTTCCCTAATTGACACACTTTCTAGATTTTTCTTGATATATTATTTTTCTTGTTCTAAAATATAAAAAGCATGCACACGAAATGTTAATGAAAATAGCAAACCTTCTTGTGTAAAATAGTTTTGAAAATATGAGCCCGAAATTTAAATTATTTATATTAGGGCATTGATATTTGTTAGACTATTCTCTCTCTGTATTATAAAAATTTAGAATATAGAAATTTCGAACGACAATGATAGCGTACTTTTCTTGCAGAAATTTCTTTTAAAATTGATGTTTTTACTTGTTTATTTATTTTAATCTCAATTACTTGATTCATATAGTAAGTTGCATTTGTTTAAAAAACGCACTGAAGTGTTCATAATTTATAATTTTACTATTTTCATTAAAAGATCCCTGATTAATAAACGTGTTTATAATGTGCTACTTGATTCTGTCAGCAAACGTTTTAAAAAACAGATATTTTACTGTAATTTAAAATAACACGAAGATTTTTTTAAATATATATGCTGCAGAATTTTATATCAAAACATTACTTTTAGAATATTAATGCGTCTATAATTTATGAATTCATGCTGTGAAAACAAGCTTCCACCTGACACCCGACTCAGTTCTGAGTCTTTATTAATCATTAAAAATTATACGTGTTGCTGGAAAAGTGTTTATTATTTTTTTTTTAATTTTAATATTGAAAGAATTAGAGAGTCTTTTGAAACCTTAAACTGCAAAAATAATAAAAAGTATTAAAAATTTTAATTATTCAGTTTAAAATGAAATGACGTTAAGTGAAAACAAGTTTACACTTGGTTTTTTGCTGAACCCTCAGAGGGTTAAGGCAAAGCTTTAAAAAATTAATTTTTGTACCATAATCATTTGACAAACTAAAATCTATACTATACAACTAAGCTGTAAGCCCTGAATCCAGTTAACAAATCAATAAAAAAAATCGAAAACAAGAAACTCTCTTCGATTTCCACTCAAATTTAGACGCCAGGAACAAATTTACTCCCAACAATTTTCACACTCTTTTTCAAACCATCTAAAAGTCCCATCAGAGCCCAAAAAAGCCAATTTGAATAAACAAATCGATATCTCTTTTTTTGGCGAAAAAAATTAATCGACGCTCTATTGTTGTTTATTTTATTCGAATCGTTATGGCTGCCATATTTCCTGGAATGATTCTGCCAAAAAAATAGCACCGTAATTGTACTAACTAATTTCAAAAATAGGGATTTGAAATTTCAATAATTGATAGTAGGATATTGGTATTTGTTATTGTCGAGTATTTTGTATTATAAAAATTTAGGATATAAATTTCGAGTGACAATTATAACGTACTTTTCTTTGACTTGTAGAAATTACTTTTAAAGTTTGTGTTTTTACTCCTTATAGAAGGTTAAGGCAAAGGTTTAAAAAAATTACTTTTTGAAGCAAATCATTTGACAAAATAAAATCTATACACCTAGCCTTATTGAATACAGTTTACAAATCAATCAAATTTTTCGAAAACAAGAAACTGTCTTCGATTTCCACTCAAATTTAGAAGTCAGAAACAAATTTATTCCCAACACACACACAATTACCACACTCTTTTTCATACCAACTAAAAGTGCCATTAAAAAAAGAAAGCCAACTTGAATAAACAAATCGATATCTCTTTATAATGGCAAAAAAAAAATCGACGCTCTATTGGTGTTTATTTTATTCGAATCGTAATCGCTGCCATATTTCCTGGAATGATTATCCCGCCAAAGGTTGGCCATTTTGTTCTCGCCTCGGTGGGTCTTTTCCTGGCACCGTTCCCAGTTTGAGGATCGGTTTGTAAACCCCTTCCTGGAGTAGGAGGAAAAGGGGGATGCCGACAAAGTGCTGAAAGGGCTTAGAGATGAGAAATTTCAGTCAAATATTGGATGAGTTAAGTTTCCTTTTGAGAATTAGATATGTCTTTATCCTTAGTTTCAGTATTGGCATTGAAGTTGGTATGCCAACATACATAATTCACAAGAAAGCTGGCACATATTTAGAATAGTATTATTTAAGTTATTTTCTTCAGATGAAACGCTTTTCGTATTAACTAGTTAAGGACTCATATGTATCTTCAGGTGAAAATACGGGAAGACATCAGATTTTTTTTGTTGAAGTTTTTTAAAAAAAATTAAAGACAAATCTCTAAAATTTAAATTGTCTGAAACTTTATTTTTGTATTCTTTAAACTTTGTAAAGTTGCTTTTTAAAAGATATTGCCCTTAAAATATGCTTATTTTTCACGTTCGATGAGAAAGTGTTGTACCGTAAATGTATACATTTTTTAAGTGTAAATAAAATATTGTGATGCTGGGCTGGGGAGCCCAGTCGGTAAGGTACTTGCATGCGATTGATCCCAAGTTCAGGTCCGTGTAATGCCAAAATAACTGTCGTCCTATTAACGGTATGTGCAACCAAAAATTCAAACGAATAATACTCCGTATAGAGTCAGTGTATACGTTATATATGCTCGAAGTTCTGGCGCCTCTTACGATGCCGTCCTTAAGGGCGCTTTTTCATTGAACGACACGACACCGATAAATCGTACACTATCGCTTGGGACGGCATACGATATTATCGTATCGTCTAGGTAGTCGTTTTTTCACTGCACCGATATCGTTCACTGAAACGGGCCGATTTTCCGCTCATTTTCGTGTTCGTCTTTCTCCTTGAGCAGACGCATTTAAAAAATGGCTCGTCACAATAAACTACATTATCATCAATTGCGCCTCTTATATTTACTTTATTTAAGAAGAAAAAGACGAGGTATTACAAAACGCTTCTGGGTTCACGATATTTTAAAAGCAAGGCATTCTGAAGGGGATTTTCACGTACTATTTGAAAGGCTACATAAAGATCCTGCAAAATTCTTCAAGTATTTTAGAATGAGCGTGGAAACTTTCGATTGAACTTTCTAACATGACGTTAAAAAATAAATTTTTAATTACAAGCTGAAATAAGTTTTTAAAAAAATACAACCTTATTAAAACAGTTGCTAGTTAATTGTAAAAAAATTAAGAATTTTACATAAAAAAAACATGCAATTTTTTAAAACTATTTAAAAACTAATTTTGTTAACTAGGTCATAGATTTCAGCACCATTTTATTTACTTTCCGTCATGTCTACCCTCAACTAATTCGCAAAGAGACACAATATCAAATTTAAGAGCCATTTTTACGAAGTTTTCAAACAACAACAAACAGAAAATGTCGCCACGATTAAGAAGGATTCGTGCGTACCCACGATATAACGTGGCGATAACCGATATCGCCCGATTAGGAACGGCATAATCGTTATCGTATCGGCTAGTGAAAAGCGTCCCGGCTTCGCGTGTGTGTTTTGCGTTCCACGATATCGTGTTACTGAAATCGTATACGATTTGTCGGTGTCGTGTCGGTCAATGAAAAAGCGCCCATACTCTGTGAGTGAGATTTGAGACATCTAGTGAGGGTGGTTTGGTTAACTAGAACGATGTTTGTTTGTTTTTTTAAGTTGGTTTAGGTTGGTTGGTAGACATATATTTACAGGTTGTGTGCTTGGTCACAGAGACCCGCTTATAAACCATCGTCAAGAAGGACGGACACGACATACACACACATACAAGACAGATGCTGCCATCTATCGCCATCTCCACAATTTAGACATGTCCCTGAAGGGGAGGGAATTAGTCTCCAGGGAGCTGTACCCGTGTTAAACTGCGCAATGACCGACCACAGGACTTTCGGACCCAACAGATTTAACGAGCACGTACTCCGCATATACTCAGTAGGTCTTCAGTGGTACCGGGACTCGATCGCGGGACCTTCCGATCTCGTGACCGAGACGCTGACCACTATGCTCCCCACAGCCCCTTAAGTTGGTTTATTTACACTAAATCTGCATGTTAAAGATATAGTTATAAGACGTAATCAGTGGGTGATTCTTGAGACAACCAATTAGTGTGGTCTGGTTAACAAGAATGATTACAAGATTTTTTTTAAAGGATGGTTTATTTATACTAAACCTACATGTTAAACGTAGGGTGATCGTGCTGCACCTTTTGTTTGTAGTTGTTTACCAATATTTCGATTTATATAAAAGGACTGCGAATAACTTTAATGCATTACGAGTTTAACTTCATTCGCAATTCAATTTCTGAAACGTGACTTGTGAGACTTATAAGGTTGTTCTAAAAATGAGTCAATAATTCAATGACAAAGAGGAAAATAAACAAAATAACTAAACCACACAGTTTACAAAATTATTGATGTTTCAAAGTAAAAAAGGAAACAATCACCAATGTTCCAACATAAGTCTTTACGTATTTTTACAATAGGAAAGATTTACCACTCAAAAAACATATCCGAAACATGTTTCTTTCTCGGAAAAAGTACTCTTGACATTCTTTTATTGAAAAATATTGAAGGCACCACTTTCCTCAATGGCACTTGACACATGGAAAATACTAAAAAAGTATTTGTTACGGAATTGAAAGCGAAGTAAATCCTTCCGCTCAAATCGTGGGCAGTTTTCCAAGTATTACAATTTTGCTGTCCCTTGCCAAGATAGGCTCAACATTTGAGAATCAGCAACTTACTGGTGACAAGTATAAGTCGTACTCCTGGATATTGAATAAATAAAAAGCTAGAAAGATTACTAGTCTAAATATTGTGTTACGGTTAGGATAGATTGAATTATCGAACGAGGGCTTTGGATTTAATATTGGATAATTTAGAACTACATTAAAGTGACGACCCGAATAGGCACCCAGCGCAATACTTTAGGGCGCTTTTTCATTAACCGACACGACACCGACAAATCGTATACGATTTCAGTAACACGATATCGTGGAACGCAAAACACACACGCGAAGCCGGGACGCTTTTCACTAGCCGATACGATAACGATTATGCCGTTCCTAATCGGGCGATATCGGTTATCGCCACGTTATATCGTGGGTACGCACGAATCCTTCTTAATCGTGGCGACATTTTCTGTTTGTTGTTGTTTGAAAACTTCGTTCTTTGAAAACTTCGTAAAAATGGCTCTTAAATTTGATATTGTGTCTCTTTGCGAATTAGTTGAGGGTAGACATGACGGAAAGTAAATAAAATGGTGCTGAAATCTATGACCTAGTTAACAAAATTAGTTTTTAAATAGTTTTTAAAAATTGCATGTTTTTTTATATAAAATTCTTAATTTTTTTACAAATAACTAGCAACTGTTTTAATAAGGTTGTATTTTTTTAAAAACTGATTTCAGCTTGTAATTAAAAATTTATTTTTTAACGTCATGTTAGAAAGTTCAATCGAAAGTTTCCACGCTCATTCTAAAATACTTGAAGAATTTTGCAGGATCTTTATGTAGCCTTTCAAATAGTACGTGAAAATCCCCTTCAGAATGCCTTGCTTTTAAAATATCGTGAACCCAGAAGCGTTTTGTAATACCTCGTCTTTTCCTTCTTAAATAAAGTAAATATAAGAGGCGCAATTGATGATAATGTAGTTTATTGTGACGAGCCATTTTTTAAATGCGTCTGCTCACGGAGAAAGACGAACACGAAAATGAGCGGAAAATCGGCCCGTTTCAGTGAACGATATCGGTGCAGTGAAAAAACGACTACCTAGACGATACGATAATATCGTATGCCGTCCCAAGCGATAGTGTACGATTTATCGGTGTCGTGTCGTTCAATGAAAAAGCGCCCTATGTCTAATCACCCTACCTTAAACATGTAGGTTTAGTATAAATAAACCATCCTTAAAAAAGTCAACCTTTCTAGTTAACCAGACCACCCTCACTGGTTGTCTCAACTGGTCTTCGAAGCGTGACTGAAGCATCGCGTGGCTTGGTGTAGATATATGTGCCATCCTTCACTTTTTTGCTAACTCGCCTGTCCCGCTTATCTCTCGTTGGGTGTCTAAAAATAATAGGGAGTTCTGCAAACGAGGCTGTCGAGGGTTTTTTAGGAGGATCAAGAGCTTTTTTGATGGGGCAAAATGGGACCTTTCGGTTTTATTGTTGCGTGTTTGTAGGTTTTTTTTAATCATTATGACATTTCTTAGTTTCGTTTGACTGAATTATTTGATGTATAAATGAAATTAGAGAATCATTAATTCTTTTTGTTTTTAATGCTGTAAAAAAATTACGATATACAGTCCCTGGACAAATTATTAGACGCCCTGCAAGGTTTCGGGTGTTTCTATTCTTCGTATAGCTAAACATATACACACAATGATTCAGTTGGATTTTTTCACCATGTGGTCGGCTGACTGAAAGGAAAGAAGTGATGCCACTTTCAACTTATAAAACTTCCAATGCTGAGAAAGGGCATTGAGTCATGTATCCTTATGGGTCACAGTGCGTCTAATAATTTGTCCAGGGACTGTAGCTATGCAATAATTTACTTCAAACTTCAATTATTGGAAAGGAAACTATTCGAAAAAAAGAGGACATAACGATGAAAAATAGGGCACTAAATGAGGGATTCCTTGAAATATGTTTATTACGAATGGTACAATATCTTCCGAACCACATTAGAAAATAAGTTTTGTTTGATTCTGTAAATATTACTTTTAGAAGTTTTTTTAATGAATAAAATATTAGTTGTCTGTGTAAAGAACTAATGCAGTGCAGTAGTGTTTACTGCATACGAGCAGTTATATATCACTAAAAGCATGAGACATTAAAAAAAATATACAATTAAGGGATTAGACTTTACATTATATCAAATTTTTTACTGTAAGATATTCAATCTATTTCAGTTATCAGGGCGTAGTCTGTAATCCTTTTATTGATTTGCCGAATTGTATTTCATAATCCTCATGTTTATCATATGGGCAATTCTTACTTTTAATATTTCATAATTTTTTTTAGTGATACGATCGATTAATTAATTTTAATGTACTTATTGTACTTAAGTTAAATTTTAATTATGAACATAAATTTTTATTACTTTCCTCATTAATTTGTGCATATATTAACATGAAAAATGTAAGTATTGACTTTTAAAGTTTATATAAATCAATTATTATTACTAATTAATAAAACGATTAACGACGATTAAACCTGTAGCAAGAAAACTATTGCAACTTTCCAGTACGAATTTGAACCGACAGAAGATTATTAAACAAATTTAATTTAGATCTTCCTTTTACCTTTACTTTCGTTACGAACTTTTTTTGCACGAATTTAGTGTAATCAGACCAAACTGGACGTAAGCCAAGGTTTTCCAAAGAGCTTCCCAATTAAATCTGCTGTTTTGAAGAAGTATGATAAGCCGTACACGATTGCATAATCTGATTTTCTCTTCTGTAGAACATTTACTCTTTGAAAACTCTCGTTTTAAATATAAAAATACTAAAAAAAACTTTTCTTGGATGAGGCGAGTACGCGCTCGATGCTTTGAAAATACTTTTATGGCTTTTCGATTTTTTTTTTCAGGTGCTACTTTCTTTTTAACAACTTACATCGTACGAGAAATGTAGTAAATCTTTGATATCTTTGAATCTTTGATAAACTTTTGAAAAAAGAATTCAAAAGAGAAATTCTGCTTATATTTTCTACATTATTATTGTTTAATTTATTTTTTGGCTTACGTATGCATTTTAATGTATAAAAACTTATATTTAAATGTTTTGTGTATTTTTGTGTCTTGAATTTAAAATTAACTAGATTCAAAACTATTAATCAAACTGTTGAACTTTTGCACATGATGCATTTTGAATTTTCCGATTACAGTTACAATTCATTGCGTTACATTATTCAAGCTCATTTCTTAGAGCTTTTAACCCTTTTTGTATCGAATATGCTTATATATATTTATACATCAAGATAAATTTAATTTTCTAATGTATGTAATGGATCTGAGGGAAATTACTTTGTTTATTTCATTTAGTTTTCAATTTATTTATCCACAATAGCAAAACTGCGGAAAACTTAAAAGCTTACACTTTAATTTGAAAATAAAATTTCATATTTAAAAGGTAAAAAATAGTGGTATTCATTTTTACATTAATCCGAATACATATCAATAGAAAAATAAGTTATCAGAACGGGGATTTAAAAAAGAAATGAGAACGAATGCTTAAATTTTAGTATTTTATTCCTCCATATTTCCGCAACCCAATTTTAAGTGCACCTAAATATTCATCAGTTTTAACTTTTGACTGTGGAGGACTGGAGGTTAGTGTATAAGATAAAGATGCTTGGCGCGAAAAGGGCGTTAGGCGCCAAATTGATGTGATGCCTTATACAAACCACAATCCACACTCTCAATAAGATTTCTGTACAAAACGTCCTTTTTTATGCTTTCAGTGTGTGTATCAGTTCATTAAATTCAAAAGACAACAACATTTGTGAGCATTTTCAGATTGTATAGTGCACAAATGAGTCGTCGATCATTTGTTTGGGTGTATTGTGTTAGCGATTAATGGCTTCTCTTGGCAAACCAGTTTTTGCACAGGGTTCGACCCGGCTTCATCTCAATTCTATTGAAATATCCATTGTTGTGCGTGTTTTCGTAACACGTTGCTGTTTTTCTATTGCTAAAACTAATAATGAAATTAATCTTATTCCCAGCAGTGTTACATATCATACATAATCCGAATCCCCTGGATATTTTATTTTTGGAAAATATGCAAATGATCAAATAATTAAAGAATCAATTCACGATGATTTCTTTTGATATTTTTTGTGTTACACTTTCTGTCGCACTAAAGTGAAATAAGTGTGTTTACAAATTTGATTAAAACGATGGCTTTATTATGGCACTAAGGATTAAAGATTTTAATTTTTCGTTGCTATTCAATTGTAATTTATATATTTTAAAATTAATGTTGGTTATTTTGCCAAGTACACTAGGGACCTCAATTGAAAGTTTATGCAAATTTTTTCAAAATTACGACGACTGTAACTTTTTTTAATGCAGAGAGATGAGAAATTAAATTAAAGTTGGAAATTTTAATCTTATACAGTGAAAACAAGTTTACTTTTTGAAAATAAGTTTACTTTTTGAAAACAAGTTTACTTTTTGAAAACAAGTTTACTTTTTGAAAACAAGTTTACTTTTTGAAAACAAGTTTACTTTTTGAAAACAAGTTTACTTTTTGAAAACAAGTTTACTTTTTGAAAACAAGTTTACTTTTTGATAACAAGTTTGATATTGATTCAGAAGGATATTCGATACACAAGCAGGAGCATCTTACCAAATTTATTATTGCTCAACAAAGTTTTTTTTTCAATCAAGTATAACAAGTATATGCTTGTTCATATAACTGACCAACTTCTGATGCTTATAAATAAATATATTTTGATTCATTTCAACAAATCCTACAAATGTAGATTCTACTACAGTATACTCCAACCGCGAATCTATACCTGTCCACTCCTTTCAAGTCCCGCCCTATTTTTTGCCGCCCTTACCCTAATTAATCCTTTAATTACGGTTATTAGGATCCGGGTTTCCGCCCAGGTGCCCTTTTCTACCGCTAATCTCCTGATTCTTTGAAGAACAGAAGGGCATAATAGAACTTCCTACTTTGCTACTGTTTGGAGTCTGGGTAAGAATAAACTTTAATCAAATAAGTTTAATAGTAAGTTATCTCAGTGGATGGGAGGTATTACGTGCCCTCCTCATAAGCCCAAGGGTTTGAGCTGATTTCGATAGATTTTCAGGATCGGAAAATCTTCGGTATGCATGTCATGTGAGTAAGTGGCATGTAAGAGATATCTTTGGTTACTCATCGGGCTTGGTTCTCTCGGCAAAATTAAATCTCGGCATACTTTAACATCCAACGAGCTAATATTCATTGTAATATGAGCGTCAAAATTAGTAGCGAGATCCGCCTAGATGGTGCCTTTAAAAATGTCTCCTAGTTCTGTTATACCGAGTCTCGGAGTCTACATAAGACGTCATCTCCCAGGAATACAGCCCTTTTAGAAAAAATTGTTTAATAATAATTAACGACGTAAGAAATAAAAGTTTATTAGAAACTTATCTATGCCACTTGTATATCGGAGAAAGGCAATTTTTCGTTGACCAAACATTTATGCATACCCACCAATTCTGAAAGAAAATAAACTATGTCTTTAATAACCTATTTACAGTGATCAAATTTTTTTAAGTGATATCTGCATTTATCCAGTTTCCTAAGCATGACTATATTTACTTACGTTTTTCTTTTATTTAAAGGCCATATGCAAAACTTTAGTGGCAATCTTTATTCTTTGATATACAGAATTGTTAAAATTGCCCGATTTTGTCAACCCTATTCTTAAAAGGGAATATTAAATTAAGCATTGGATATTTTAAATGGAAATGTCTTTCCAGATGTAATTCTTTTAAAAACATAGTCAAAACTCCTGTGATATTTTACTCCAGTACAAATCTGTATTTATGAACTAGGAGTATTTAGTTGTTCCCTTATCTAACCCTCCTTAGGAAAATCAGTGCTAAAGTTTAATGACTTATTCCAAGATCCCAAGCTTTCTGCTCATCAGTTGGTTGTCATAGCAACCAGTAAATTCCAGACGATGAAAAATTAAACCCTACAACGGTTATTGTGTCTTCTTACACAACCATCTTAAAATTCCAGTCCCCCCCCCCCTTTCCCCGCATGCTATCCGAAGGGGGCGGAAGAATGTTGAGTTGTTTGAACCCAACTTTGGAACATTTTCACCTTAAAGCGCCATTTTGGCGATTTTTAAGAAATATTTTATGTGCTAAACTTTTTGTGATATGCTTGACCTGGAATCAGAAAGAGTGTGATATGGTTGATTTAGATTCTACAATCAGAGGAAGAATGGCATTCTTTTATACTGCATTGAATTTCTTTGTATATAAAATATGTAATATTTCGAATTCAGTGGGAGTAGTACATTCAAATAAACACTAAAATTTATAAAATATTTTAAACTACCAAATAAAATTGCAATAGTTTACAGAATTTTGGATAGAGAATTCAGCCTTGTGTTACAACATACTCGAGCCAAAAACTGTGTGAATATAGTAGAAAAACATGTAGTGGAGAATAGAGCTAGTTTTATAAAGTTTCTATATTTTAGAAAATTAAATACGACTAAAATAAACTTTTATCTTTTTACATTTCACAGAGTTCTTAAAAATTGGACCATTAGAAGCCTTTTAGTTTTGCTTTTAAACTTTATTTAAGTAATTTTGATTTTTAAAAACTTAGTTATTATTTGTATTTTTGAAGTATAAATTGCACTGCATTTAATATCTGACTTGAAATGAAATGTTCTGATATTAAACCCACATACATTAACAATGTTTCATATCATCACCATGATTTGCGACATTTTTTCCTGAAATTGGCGATTTCAAGCAACTTGGCAACCCTCAATGTCGGGGTGTGCCTTTCCAGAAAAGGCTTCTACAATGCAGAATCTAAAATATTTGGGAAAGTGAGAGTTGGGCGAGGGGGGCTAATGGCTTGTTAAAAGATGTTATCCTTCAGTTACTAGGGGAAAGAAGGGTTGGGGGGGGGGGGGGGCTTAAATATTTAAACCCATGTCGCAGATGGTCCTGGGTAATTGTTGTTCTACGTGCCTTCCTGAAAGGTAGTTTTGTTTAGTGCTGCTTTTTAACTCATCGCTGGATGGGTGCATTATTACTGAATAAATGCGTTTTTTTATGGGCTGTTAGTACTTCAACAAGTTTTTTATGTCTCTATAGCGTATTTTTTTGCTCTGTTTTTTGTTTGTGTATGGTAATGGAACGATAAAAAAAATGTCATTTGTTTACATGTTTGGCTTTGATTTTGATAAAAAAATTGAAACGATCTTTTACGATCCTTAGCTATTTAAAACATTTGTATGTTATGTTATTAGTGTTTAACGTTGCTATGTAATGCTGACATTTGTTATATAATGCTGAATTTTTAGCATGACTACTGATAACGGATACATAAAAAATAAATTTGTATAATTATGCACTCGATAAAGAGTAGTAATAAATATTTTGAGTGTCAGGAATCGAAAATATTTATTTTCCTTTTGATGAACTAATTTCATTCACTCTACCTATTTCGCCCTTTACACAGTTGTCAGAAATGCATAATAGTGATATGTTTGGGCAGATTTCTTATGCAAAGTGAAAAAATCTTCAGCAGAATGTGGGTAAATTTTCCTTTAAAGTGTGGCTTCTTTGATTCTCCTCTTCATTGTATCACCAAGTCCATCAATTGGTCCTTTATCATGACTGAAGGCAAAGATGGACAACCTTTGTGGCAGAGAAATGCCTTAAAGGTTTGAAATTTACCACATGCTTAAAGTATTTTTCCTTTGCTCTATTTTTTCTTTTAGCTGCTGATTTAGCCATCTTAAATCAAAATTATCGAAATATAAGAAATCTATAAGTATTATAGCTTATCTACAACTGATAAATCAAGCAGGTGACTGACACTACGTTGTGACTTACACTACAAAGTTAAAATGTTTTATAAATAGAGAAAATGCTTTTTATTTTAAAGTTTCAAGATGTATAATTACACAGAGGTTAATATAGCAAGAAAATATCTTAAAAATTTTGAAGCAAAGCTTTATTTTAAATAGTTGTAGAAACTTTTATATCTTTTCGTGACTTACACTACAGCCAAAACAGGGTATTTTTGTGTTTCTAATTAAGTAACTTTTATATATAAATGCCGATTAAAAATTTGTTTTTAAGATAGCTATTATAGTGTATTTTAATAATTTTACCAAAAAATCTCATAAAAAATAACACTTAACTTAAAATTCAAGAATTCAAAATGATGTAAAAACATAACCCATGCTTTCCAAAAAAGCAGCAACTTTGAATCTAAAGTGTTGCCACAGATAAAAAAATAACAGTTTATGATGTAAATTTTTACAATTCAAATGTTTCTAAATCTCATATAAAAGTTTCAACTGGAATAAAAAATATTTTTAAAATTCACTTGGTATATATTTACATGGAATTAACCATGGATAAAAAAAAAGGTATCGGAATTAAGTCAATAGGTTTTTAAAAAATTATATATTCTTGGTATTTATATTTGCTTATATGGGGTTGTTTCACGGAGGATCTGGCAATAGCTCTGTGGTTTTGTTTTCATGTCTATGTTGATGTCTTTCAACAGTGTTGCCACCAGTTGTAGGAGAAAAACTACGAAAATATACCATTTAATTCTAAAATTACAAAAACATACCATAAAAATACTAGCAAAGCGTTTCACGTTTTTTTTAAGTCACTAAAATGATTCCAAAATGCAGCTAGTATTTTTACGATATTTTTTTGTAATTTTAGAATTAAATGGTATTTTTTCGTAGTGTTTTTCTCCTAAAACTGCTGGCAACACTCTTGAAAAGCATGAAATTGACATGAAAACAAAACTGCAGAGCTGTTGCCAGATCCTCCGTGAAACAACCCCATTGTTTCATAGAGTTTCACAGTACTTTTATATTCGTATAACTGTTGAAACACGCAATTTTACGTTAACAATTATTTAATTATATACTCTTCTAAAAAAGTTCATTATTCTACGCAATAACAATGGACTACTTCAATTTGCTGCTATGGTACAGAATACATATCATGCATTTTAACTCGAGAATTTCCTTCAAAATTTCTAAAAAAATTTTAAAACATTTTTCTTAGTTTATTATCAAAACTGAATTGTTTGCTACCGTATATAGGTATAAATTCATATGGATATATTCATAAATTTATTTATCATACATCTTGGGAATAATTGATTAGAAATTCAATAGAAAATCACTTAAATTTAAATATAAAATGGTATTGTGAGGATGGAAATTCCTACTTGTTATGTATTTCCTTCTGAGGATGTTTCTTCCTTTTGAATATGTCCTTGTTAAAATGCTCGACCGTTTTCTACATTCTAAAACAGGATTCGAATCGAAAACGCGACGGTTTCTCCGCGATTCGAAACGAATGCACCTTTCTCCACACAGCTGGAAAAAGCACAGTGTAGTCATGTTCCAAAAAACAAGAACGAATCGAAATTACGAATTTTCCACCATAGCCTCCTGCTTGCGAAATTTGCCGACAGAATAAAAAACGTTCTGTTTTCGCTTTGGTAAAGAATTTCGATTGGAATTCTAGTATGGAGCAGTTTTTTGGATAAGGGAAAAAAAGGGATTTTCTATTTGAAACTCTGCTGTCCGAAATCACTATTTCCCATCGGGGATTTTCATTGCTTTAGTTTTAAAAAATTGCAACTGATGTGGTTGTCGACTGTATTTTATATGAGCGTCTACCCTATTATATACTTCTTCAGTCTCTATGAGAATAAACTTGAGCAGAAAATAATAATAATTAGTATAGAGGATGCTGATGTCGTAAAATCCAGCTGGCCCAATATTCTGACGTCGTGTACAATATTATTATTGGAATGCTTTGTCCTCTTGAGACCTGGCATTGATTTGAATGGAAGTTTTGTATTATAATCCTGTTACACAGAATTTTCTTTCAACTTTAAGAACTGAAATGGTTCGATAGAAGAGGATATAAAACTTAGAAAAAAAATACTTTTAAATGCATATTTCTGTGACAAAAAAAATATGTAAAGATCATAGGATTATGGATAGGGTTTTGCCAAGGTCTAAGGAGAGTTATATGTGTCGATTTATTAAAGTGCCCTTCTAAACCAATAACTTTTGCAGTAAATAATAATAATCCGCGTAGGGTAAGCTGACAAACATTATTCCGACTTGCCAATTTTCAGACTCCTTGGCATGATTCTATTATCCCTAAGTAAATTGGCTGAAGTGTAAATTTGTTTTCACTGCATTAGATTAAAATTTAAATTTTTAACTATTTTTTAATTTTTAAAATTATATATCTGTAGCGGATTATTATAAATTATTTCCTTATACTTCAAAATCCTTCATACTAATTCACTTGGTAAAATTATGAAATTCATAAATTTTTAAAAATTATGTGCTGGGAAACCTGACAGTCAGTATTATACGTCTGTATTCCTCAGGAGATAAATATTTTATTTATGTGGTGTTACATTTTTGTCAACCCATTACATTGTTTCGTGTCGGCATCAGCTGCGTTGAGGGCCTTTTCATCAAAAGCTAATTTTTGGTGTTGATTTTGCTTTTGTTTGGAATTTTTTTCGTTTGTTTGGCGAACTTCCATTTTAGGTGCGTAACTATTTGTGTTTATAGGGGCATTGTAACTAGTTTGCCAAGTTTTTAGATTACCGATAAAATCCGAAATTAAAAAAAAATCAGTGATTTTAACGATGGAAAAGTTTTCTTTTGCAGAATTTATTTCTACTAAAAGTTATCTCTTTGATAGGAGTTTCAAAAAACTGGTTAAACTCAGCTTTATTTTGTGCTTTTGCAAATATTTGTGTTCTTGAAAAAAAAATTAACTGATAAATTTCAAACAATTGGCATTAAAAGAGTGAAACTGTAAAGTATATAAAAAATTCGACATTCGTAATTTTCAAAAGAAACTTATTTATTTGAAGATAGCTTCAAGTTACAATTATTTCGTTTTAAACTATAGTAGTGCATATTGATTTATCGACAATAAGGGTTTTTAATTCATTTATATCTCATTTAATCGTTAAAACTATGTGCGGAAATCTTCGTTTCATTATGAAAAAACAATTTCATGTGGATCCAAGACCATAAATTGCTCATTATTCTAATATATGTTAAATATCTGATAAGTTATCTTAACTTTTCTTCAGAGAATATTTTTAGAATCGCGTATTGTTATTCTTTTTACCCATTAAAGGCACATTTGTGAATTCCATTAACACCTTCCTTACCAAATAAAAATGTTAGCTTAAAGTTTTTAAAATTTGTTCGTGTAGCGAATTGTGTTACATAAATTGTTCCGTAATGTGATCTTTACTTGTCTAATATTTTGTTAATTAAGATAAACTTAAGAATAATGCTTATTTTTGAATGCCAAATTCTCTTGCAAATCGTCGTTAATGAGTTAAAGGAAATGTTCAAAGATATACATGTTATTTTGATAAATTTTTACATTCGCATGGTATGAAGATGTAGTTGCTGCTCTTCTCAAATTGTATTTACGGAATCAATATTTTTACAGCTTATACTTTTTTAGAGCTTTTAAAATCAGTGATATTAAAAAATACACTTACATAAATTTTAATAGTTTTTTTAAGAATTATTCTCAGTTTGACAACTTTTTAAATTACCGGTTATCTTTCATAATCTAATGAAAAAAAAAAAAATATAAGTACAATATATTTAAAGTTAAAATATGTCAACTATCTTTTATGCAAGCACTCATTTTTTAAATTTTTTTTATCAAAACTTGTTTTTCATCAAAACATCATAGAATAAAAAAGCGACAACCACCGAGTAATCTTTAGGGAGTAAATAGATAACATAAACACATTCATCGTTATTACACTTACTTAAACTCTATGCATATTTTTTTTCTTTCTGTTATGGGATTCCTTTAACATTTTTAATGTAATTAAAAACTTCGTTAATTATAAACACGACACTTTTTTGTAAACTGTGATGGCTTATTGTTTTTATAATGAGTGTTCGTGGTGGCATTTTTTCTTTTTTAAATGGATTAGTTTTAATTATGGTGTTTTCTGTAATCCTATACTAATAATTATATTAATTGGTTTAACTCAAATTTTCTCTAAAGCCACCGATCGCAATTTTATGTGGCGTTGATTTCTCAAATAATTGTTAGTTTATGAAAATTGTTGAAGCTTATTCCTGTTATTGACAATAGTTTTTGTTAGGATTTTCCTGCTAGTAGAATATGCTAGTAGTAAAAAGGGTTTTACAGACATCAACTTTATCGGGGCATTGTAAATAACTTACTTACAGATTTACAAAAAAAAAACTAGCCTAAATTTTTAATGAAATATTTTGACCTTTAAAAGATATTAAACTAATTTTTGTGAATTATTTATATGAACAGATTCACCAGTAATTTTGTAACTTTACAATACAATAAGATTTAACCTATTTTAGTTAGTATCCTTTAAACCATTTTCACTTGATAAATTTTTCTCACCCATTTTTTTACTAATGAGCATATTAAAACACTTATATGTTCCCTTTCACTTTTATAGCAATAAGATTACTACTAAAGTGAATTTGACGTCTTAATTCAGTTGTCAAAGAGTGCCTTTAAAATCAATTTTAGTAATTTGTATCTACTATTTTTTATATTGGTTTCATCTAATGACAATTGTTAAAAACTGTTATATATTGTAAAAACGTTGAATTATAATGGTGCTGCAAAAAATTATTGATATCACTATTATATCTCATTAACAATTAAAGATTAATAGTCTTCAAAATTAAATTCAATGTGTCGCTCACTTTCAAATCACCCCTTTACACAATTTATTGTAACCATTTCAGATTAAAAATTATTTTATCGAAAATTTATGCATCTTAGATGCACAATATGCACATACAAAGTTATAATTAATAATTAATTAATTTTTGAACAGTTTACAAACATACATAATTTCGAAAAAACGAAAAGTACTTTATTAAAAAAAAAAACACCTAATGTTCGCAAATATTTAAGTTGTAAAATATCTACTTCCACTAGTATTCAATTAATGCTTCCCCCTCCCCCTGTTTAAAATTTACTAATTTCCGAGGTAATATACGAACTGTAAAGTTTAGGGTCATACACTCCCTCCATCACTGACGAATTAATAATACGGATAAATATCCTATTCTAAATTGCTTTGCTATAATCATATTGTAATCTTCAGAGATTTATTATAAGATTTATTTATCATTAAATCATCTTTTGGAGAAAATTGGTTGTTATTGCATGCAGTTGATTTATTTCATGCAGCTGTTTTCAATAATTTTTTAATCTCAAAATACTTTCAATTATATTAATTTAAATGTCATACGTTCAAGTATCTAAATTTGAATGGTACCCTATTAGAGTTAAATATATTTTTCATGGATACATTTTATGATTGTGATATCGCACATAATATGTGTGCAACGTTTTATGCAAATATTGGAGATTAATTAATGAAATGGTTTGCATTTGATGGATATTTTTATACTGCTTTGGTAATATTAAATAAAAAAATTTTCTTCGAAATATAGTGGGAATTAATGGAAAATAATTGTAAAGAAATCCACGATTAATTTTTGCATTATTCTAAGTTTTAAGGAGAAAATCTGATAAGTTTACTGTTTAAAGTTAAATTGATTATGAAATATCATTTTCTGAATTAGTATTTAATTTATTTTTGAAAAAAAACCTAAAGATTCATTTTAGCAATTTTAATTTCTTTAATTTGGAACAGAAAAAAATTAAATATTCAGCGAACTATTTTCTATTATTATTTGTTTTTTTTTTAATCAACAAATTGCAACCAATGTTGTATCATGATGTATTTATATAAGAGCGTGTATACAAAAATAACAAACAAATAATAAAAAATATATTACACATTGCAATATTGTAGGGTTTTTTAATTTTACATTTTTTTTTTTTCCGTTTTCCGACCAACTTAGTATCATAGTAGTAGAACGGGTTTTACAGGGGTATCGGAGCATAGGTAAAAAGATAATTTTTGTCAATAGTTATATTGTCCGATTTGGGGAACAAACATGTTATTTCCATAAATGCCATTAACAGTTGATACGCACTCGTTAGAAATCATATGAATTTGTATTTATCATATGAATTTCCATTCTGTTTTTCTTCATCAATTGTTAAATACAATTTTTGCGTTGTAATTAAAAAAATCGTATAAAATAAACAGAATTTCTCAGGAAAGTATATGATATTTTTATCGCACACCAGCTGACAGGTTTTTTTCTTTGAAAATATAAGTGTTTTACAGTGTATCTACCCTCAATACCTCATCTAAAGTTTATGTATGAAATTTCCTTTGTGTAGGTCTCGTGTTCCTGCAGTACTGTAAACTGCAGTAACTGTAAATTGTATTTTATTTTTCTGGCACACCAGCTGAGAGTTTTTTTTTCGATAAAAATAACAGTGTTTTACAGATTCTATCTACTCCCAATACCTCATCTAAAGTTCGTTTATGAAATTACTTTTTTTTTATTACCAAGCTGCTTGTTTCTTGGTCAAGTCTCGTGTTCCTGCAGTACTGTAAACTGCAGTAACTGTAAATTGTATGTATTTTTCTGGCACACCAGCTGAGAGTTTTTTTCGATAAAAATAACAGTGTTTTACAGATTCTATCTACTCCCAATACCTCATCTAAAGTTCGTTTATGAAATTACTTTTTTTATTACCAAGCTGCTTGTTCTTGGGCAAGTCTCGTGTTCCTGCAGTACTGTAAACTGCAGTAACTGTAAATTGTATTTATTTTTCTGGCACACCAGCCGAGAGGTTTTTTTTCGATAAAAATAACAGTGTTTTACAGATTCTATCTACTCCCAATACCTCATCTAAAGTTCGTTTATGAAATTACTTTTTTTTATTACCAAGCTGCTTGTTTCTTGGTCAAGTCTCGTGTTCCTGCAGTACTGTAAACTGCAGTAACTGTAAATTGTATGGTATTTTTCTGGCACACCAGCTGAGAGGTTTTTTTTCCGATAAAAATAACAGTGTTTTACAGATTCTATCTATTCCCAATATCTCATCTAAAATTCGTTTATGAAATTACTTTTTTTTATTAACAAGCTACTTGTTTCTTGGTCAAGTCTCGTGTTTCTGCAGTACTGTAAACTGCAGTAACTGTAAATTGTATTTTATTTTTCTGGCACACCAGCTGAGAGGTTTTTTTTCGATAAAAATAACAGTGTTTTACAGATTCTATATTCCCAGTATCTCATCTAAAATTCGTTTATGAAATTACTTTTTTTTATTACCAAGCTGCTTGTTTCTTGGGCAGGTCTCGTGTTCCTGCAGTACCAGAGCGAGACCAAGAGGGCACTCCTGCCGAACGAGATCACGTCGATGGACACTGTGCGGGCTCTCTTCGTGCGCTCCTTTCCCAAGCAACTGACCATGGAGTATCTCGACTCGCCGCACATCCGCGTCTACATACACGACCCTGCAAAGGACATGTTCTACGAGCTAGAAGACCTCAGGTAACACTATACGACTCGTTTCCTTCGATTTAATAATGTCCTCAATATAATATTTGTTTGCTGGGTCTTATCTAAGAAACCTCTGACTATAGGCATAACAAATTTTGGGGGAGCCCTTACGAAAATATTTGTATATGATTGCCATAATTATATTGCTAGATGGCTGATGTATCATTTTTTATCATATTTCTTATTACATTGATTAGACCAATCACGTTAAGCCAATGTCAAAATCGAAATCTAAAAACAAAATGAAGTTTTTTAATTTCCTGAAATTTTTCGGATCTACAACATGTAGCAAAGAAGCTGAAATTTAGGGGCGCTTAAAATTCGGGGGCATTAAGCCCAGTCTTAACGGGCCTTTTAGAAAATCATGCCCTGAAGGTTTTGTAAATTCCACGCGCAACTGAACCAAATTCAGACAACCAACATCCAAGGTTTTGTAGAACCACATCCAAACATGATTAGTTACTTTGATGTGAACTATATACCATTTATTTCAAAGTCATGAAAGGTTAAAATATATTCGCTTGCCATTACGAGTTCATTTACGAAACTCCGTGTATAAATAAATACGGTGACATACTCTAACCACCTCTTACACAACTCAGATGCTAATTTTAATCCAACAAACATCAACTCAACCTTGAATAGCCAAAGAGTGTCTACTTAACTATCCAAACCCTCTTTAATTATCAGAACCATTCAAATCTCAGCTGAGAGTCGGCAATGAATGGGGCAACGTGCCATCACTTTTGGCAGAGATGAGCAGGAAGTTGGAAGTATACAATGATTATAAACTCTTGGGGGAAAAAAAGGAGAAAATAGCAATGCCAATATTTGACTAAACAATGGAGGAACTAATTGCTCGATATTTTTCGTTGTCATTAGCAAAGAATCTTTAGTACATATGAGATGGTGATTCATTCTAAACGTGTTTTGTCCAAGGCAAGGATTCCAAACGGAAATATGCAATTTCTAACAACTAGCATCGCTTTAGCTTCATTTTCGAATTTTTATTGTCTTCTTCAACATAGGTATTTTTTAGCAGTACTCGAATTACTAATTTTTTAAAAAATTATGTACTTTTAAAAGAAAACTTGGGTAGATATTAGCCAAATAACAATTATGAAAAAAACACTAAAACAACAACCTGAGATTTAAAAAAAACTGATAAAAAACAAAGGTGGGGTAAAATAGTAAAATAGGTCAGTTTTAAAAATAAATTCCTTAAAAACAAAAGAATATTTTTTCTTTTCCTGATGCCAGTTTATATTTTATTGATACTGTTCATTATTTTACATGCAAACTACCTAATTCTTCTATATTACAGTTTTTCATCTAGTTTATTGTAAACTTCACATTTTGGCTCAACAAAATTTTGTAAATTGTACTTATTAAATTTTATTTATGTGTACATATTTCAGAATAAATCTGAAAGTTAAAGTAAAAAATTTAAATTGTGACAAATGTGTAAAATTATATTTTAATGACGAGTAAGCACTTATAAACAAACTTATTTTTATTTTAAATCATTTTTGATAATTTGCTATTGTTAAATTCCGCTTTTAATATGTGGTTTATGTCACTGATTTTTATCATAAATGACTGCTAATTTGAAATTCATTGTCCCCTTCATTATTTTAAACCGCTTTCACGAATTTCAATCCGAAAACGGTGTTGGTGGATTCAAAAGTTGTGAGATATCCTCGAAAGATATTGTGTGCAAACAAATTCTTAAAAACCATGTTCCAGGCACAATTTCAACAATTGAATCAATGGCAATCACATCACCAATTCAAAAAGTCATGCTGTTGCAGTAGCGTCATCTACGTCGGTAACCACAACAAGTCAGACTGTTTGAGCTACCCTTTAAAGATGAGTCAAGTATAGGTTCTCTTTTAAAGCACATCAAATCTGCAATTATAAAGACACTTCTCCACGCTAGCAATTGCTTTTAAAAAAGCAATGTATAATGCAAAAAAAGAGAACTTATGCATCAAGAAATAGGATAAATTTTAACTTCAACAACTTCTTTAAATAGACTACATATCAAAAATGTAAGAATTGAAAATTAATCTTCAAAAATTTTCTGTAAGGAAACAGAGCAAAAATGAAAAAATTACATGTGAAAAAACTACCCATAGAGCTAAAATAGTTTTGACAATTTCAATTCACTGCAAGTAAGGAAGTGGGTCCAGGTCGAGTTTTTGGGATAAAACCAAGAAGTTATTTCTTGGTATTCTTTCACAAATTGAAGAAAACTTATAAATAGCGATATTTTCAGGAGAAAAAGCAAGTTCCTATTTCATTTTCTCTTAAAGAGATGATGATTCGGAAGGAGATGCTTCTCAAATTAAAAAAGTCCTTCCTGACCCGGGATTGATCCTCAGGGAAGTGTATTAGTTCTTATGAATATTTATATCATCTTAGGTTTTTTTAGTAGTTTTTAAAGCATGGCTTATTTTAACCCTCTACTGACCTATTTTACCCCACCCCATGGGGTAAAATAGGTAAAAAAAACATCCCTTTTTCAAACACATTTATCAATAGCAAAAACTTTTTTTTCAGAGAAATTTCACTTTAAATGTTATAAGAAAAGTTCATTTGCATATCCTAAATATTTTTTACACCGGTTGAATTGATATTTTTATTGCGAATTCAAAATATGCTGGTTTTTTTTTACCTAATTTGCCCCACCTGACCCTATAATAAAAATTAATATAAAAAAATTATTAGTTTCCTTATCTACAAAAATTACATGATAATTTCAACTTAATCTACCCCGTTGGAGTAATGCCATATTAACTACGATCGCCTCGAAGTACTTTTTCCAGTGAGTCCTACTAAGTGTTTTTGGTGTTGTGTGACTTACCCACATTTCTCATATTGCATGAGATTATCTTTTATTTAAGACTTCCTAGCCTGTCAACCGTGTTTATCAGGAAAGCATATGAGCCTTGCCGTTTGCTATAGTGCACACAACAATTAGTTGGACCATTTTTGCTGTGAAATAATCAGTCTTTCAATGTACTTTCTTATAAGTTAATGTATGCTTATGTACGTTGGTGAATCGATGAGGTAAAACTTTTCTCTTATAATTGAAAATTGAAGCAAGTAACGTTAATTACAATTGTATAATGAAACCTGCAAAGCTGACTGCCTTTCATGTTCTTTACATTTTCTTTTGACAAATTTTCAAGTAATTGAAATGCTGGAAAATATATTCTGTTCGAAATTTTTACTTGTGGAGCATTTGTGGATTTGAAGTTATTACCTCGCAGCTTATCTGCATCACACATTTCAAAGGTTTCTTAAAGTGTTGTTTAAAAAAAATTATTTTATATTATTATTTATATGCATTTTTTTACTAGCATTAATGAGCTGAATACGACTTTCCAAACTTTCTTCTTTTCTTTACGCAGAAATAAAGCCAATTATTTACAAGCAAACATTGCCCGCAAATATTTCTAAACAATCGTAAGTACTTTGGATCCAATTAAAGAAGGATTATGCTAGTATTAATTCTTCAACCGACATAATCTTGTAGGAGTAAGAGTGCGAACAAAACAAAGGAAATTTCGGTCTCTGATAGCTTCGTATGGGTTTTGCGCATTCAAAAAAGCGCCAATAGCGTTTCGGCGCACTCCCGCTCAGCTCATGCATTGCGAGAATAACTCAATATAACTGCAGATAATATTTAGAGTAGGTAATACTTAGAACTCAATATACTGAAGAACTCAACTTGTACTTTTACGTACAGAATAGTCATTACAGTTTGGGCTATTTGGAGGACCGTTCACCAGCGGATTCAATTTAGTACCAATTCGCGTCCTAGACAATAGCTGTCGGCCACAGCGCGTTCACCAGAATAATGAACTTAACCCTTTTACTCCCAGACAATTTCTCGAATAAGAGCCTATAGACCAGGCTAGCAAAGCAGCTGCACCTACAGTCCCTGGACAAATTATTAGACGTACTGTATTTTTTTAAAAATAATTTTATGTTTCTTAAGAGTTTTTATGCAATAATGGTATACTTAAACTACAATATTATTGATTTTTATTTTAAAGAATTGTTGTAGACTACATATATTTGTATTTATTTTAAGATAATTATGATTAAGATTAATTTATATTAATTATTTATTATAAGATTATTTGTGTGTGGAATCATCATCCTCAAATGCAGGAGACAGTACAGTCTTGCATTGATAGCATGCCGCGTAGAATTAAAGCTTTGATAGCGGCTAAAGGTGGCTCAACTAAATATTGACTTTTACTACATTAATTCACTTCTTAAACTTAATAAACTAGCTTCTAATTAATGCTGTTATTGAGTCAAATAAATCGAAATTTGATGGATAATATAAAATAAAAACAAATCAATTTAAAATAATAAAACGGTACAATATCACCCGGTATAATTAATATTTTACATGAAATCTTGCAGTGCGTCTAATAATTTGTCCAGGGACTGTATATTAGAGTGGACGACGTACGTAGTGTACTCACTGGTCGTTGATGATAGAATTGAGAGGACATACGCTGCGTACATCCTGATAGTGAAGGGGTTAATGAGCTTGTGTCCCCACGTTACGAAAGCTGTCACCACTCTGTCTACGTTAACAGTTCCACTATCCAATGGCTATATACTGCCGTGGGCGGGTAAACTGCAGTAACCACAACAATGGATTAGACCACTTTAGCTTTTAAATGATTAGTCTTTTCCAATGTTTTACTGTAGGTTAGACAGGGCTCGAATTAGCGGGTGCACCGTGCACCTAAAAGAAAATTGTGCACATAAGTTTTCAACTGGGTGCACGTTGTGCACCCAACTTCCGAAAATCGCAAAACTCCGGCGATCCCAAAATCGCAAACTTCGGCATCCGAAGTTCGGAACTCCGGTGCCGAAAGTCGCGAACTACAGTGATCGAAGTCGGAATACCAGAAACGAAATTCTATCAAAGTAGAAACGGTGATCTGAGTGCGTCCTCTCGCAACTACATCCGAAAGGAATCGATCGGCTTAAAGGTCAATGAACTACATCATCGGAGCGATCGGAAAGTTCCACTCCGAATTCTACCATCCATGCGCTCAGCACGAATACAAGATTTCATGATTGTCGTTTTGCTAAATTAGACTTTCATGATATGAAACTTTTATCACTGCATTCATTGTTGAAAATTTTTTTTTAAACTTGTATCATATTATATGTGTGCACATAATATTTATATTTGTGCCCTAACTATTATTGTGCCTAATTCACAAGATGTGCTCTATGCATAAAAAGTTAATTTGAGCCTTAGACTATGAATTTTGCGCGACTCGCACCAGGCTGTACGCAGTTTCTACGGCAGTATAGTGCTGGTATAATCGGTGCTTTTCGTGTGCAATGACAACGTGCTTTGTGTTCTATGCAGGGACATCCGCGACCGCTCCGTGCTGCGCATCTACGAGCAGGACGCGCAGAGCGGGGGCGTCTACAGCACCTACGACCAGGACCTCAGCTACTTCTCGGAGCCGGAGTTCGACTCCGACTACCACCACCAGCACATACACAGGAGCAAGGTAACCTACCATAGAAACGCATGTTTCCTTTTAATGCTATATTTTTATGGGGTGTTGTATGCGTTATCGTTTTAAACTATAGTAGTGGTTAACAAATCAGCATTAGTATAGATGGCGCCATTGGCTGGTTAACTGAAGATATTGTGTATTTCTATTCAGTAAGATGCGACAGTACATATATCTTCAAAAACTAAACAGTTGTAACAGTTAAATTTGAGGAAATTCTATTTTTTTTAATTTTATACAACATAAAATCTTTTTATCCTTGCATAGTTAACTTTTCATTTAAAAACATCAAAATATAGCTTCCAATAGATGACAAATTGCTGAAGTTACCGAACATCAACAATATTAAGTCATAAAGTGTATTCGAGCGTATGCTGCGAAATGGCAACATTATACAATCGGAAGTTAACCTAATCTCCGGCAAATAAGTGACGGCAACATCAGTTATCACATTTTAATCGACGTTGTTCGAATCAAAATAGTGTGCATCAGCACATACACATGAAGCAACTACTGATAAACTCCTTATACAGGGTGATTTTTAAAAAATGATACCCGCTCAATACTGCATTGCATATAGAATAAAGCAGGTATCAAGTCACCTTGCCGTGAGTTGTCCAATCTACAGCGACATAGGTGTCGGCTCGCTCTGGCAAGATAAAGACTCATATGCTTCTTTTTTGAATGCGTATACCCGAAAGATCTCATTCCTTTAAATAATATATCGTTTGGGAAGTTCCCCACCAGTTGTTGTTGAACACTGCTGTCACAAATCTTCTTCATTTTGATGATTTAGACTCTTTCGAAAAAAGATGCGAGTTTTCACACATGCCATCATTCTTCTTTAAACGTTTGGGTGAAACCCTCCGTTTTTAGAAGCTGTATGTTTTTTTTCCTTGGCAGACTATTTCACTCAAGGATTAAAAGCGTTCTACCCACACTTTCCGCACGATTCCTTCCACCCCAGGCGATCCTAAAGCTGTTCCTCCCCCCCAGACACTTTGAAAGTCGTCACTCGCTTGAACTTCAGCTAAAAACAACCATCTACAAAATAAAATCCCCTAAAAAAATAATTGGAACACACAGGTGCCTTTGTCGACGGTCCAACCCTACATCGGTCTAGAGAGTAAACTGTAGGAAGAGATGTCTGAGGCACTGTTTTGTGTTCTTGTTGAAGAACAGCTGTTTTTATATTTCAGTACATGTTGTAATACAATGTGAATTTTTAATACGAATGTAATTTCCATTTTAAAACGCGAGAATGAATGGATTACGTAACTAAATTTTATATTTAAATTCTTTTTAATACAATCCTAGACTGAGGGAACAAAATTGAAAAATTAGCACCATCTATTAGCATTATGTGGTCTTAATTAAAATTTTGTAGAACAGCGTAAATTTATGGAAATGTTTATTTATTACCGTTTTAGTCGAATAAGGTAATCTTAGACTTTTAAAGTAAGAAAATATAAGAGAGTTTTGAATAAATATATATTCATATTGTAAGTTTACTAGCTTAACTTATTGGTCAAATTATATTTCTCCTTCAAAAATAACGAAAAAGTGAAGTAAGTCAAACTTCGTCTATTTGAAATCCAAAGAACCTACAAAATTAGTTCTTAATTTATTTTGACTTATGCAAAATTTCTATTTAAAAATGCAAATAAGGACAAGACGCGAAACCCAAGATAGTTCGAATTAACAATAATTCGGATTATCTCCTCGTTCGGATTAATAATGTTTGACTGTATTTGAATTCTTTAGAATTTAATGCGGAAGTTTATCATATACATTAAGTAACAGGTAAACCCAACCACACTTGTAATCATTCCATCTCTACAATCCCAACAGAGGTAGAAAGCAAAAAAAAAAAAAGTTAAACGATTCGGAATGTTGCTGTATTTGCTGCAATGATTCACGTGTCTATTTGTAGGCTTCCAAAGCTCCGTTGCCGGCTGCCGTCGGTTATTACGGGACCCTGCCAGCGCAATACATGGCTGGTGGAGCAGGCAGGACCCAGACCCTACCCCACAGCGCTTCCATGAGGACCTATTCTCCAACCCCTTCGCTCGGACAGAAGCCCATGACCCCGGGAGGAGGTAAATAGCCCATCGTGCGGCTCTAGCGCTTTGATCGGTTTGGATGTGTGATGGTAGTTGATCAGATTGGATAAGTGAATTAACTATCATATGATTGTGAATCTTCATTTTGGTTAAAGATTCTGTGAATTAACTCTCGTCTGCCTGTGAATCTTCGTTTTGGTTATCGTTCTATTGGATAAAGATTCTGTAACGATTATCATCTCACGAAGTAGTTCTAAGGCTGTTGTGCTGGTCTTATAGTGCGTAGTTAAATTGTTAGATTAGTTAGATTTTCATCCAATTCTGGATACATTTTTATTTATTTATAAGTGTTTATTTCGTTTTTTATCGTTAACGATCCCATGTGATGTTTGCTCTAGATAAAAGTAAACATGGAACGTTTAGGATACACATATCTTATTAACATATCTAGGATTATAATAAATTAATTTTTCTTAAGTGATCATTTGAAATTTATAACCCAATTTACCAGTAACTAAAAACGTCGCTATGTCAACAACGTCTAAAGTTCGTTTCCAAAGTATTCACTATAATCATTGGATTACTCTTCATAGGATAGTCATGTGTGTCTCTAGCAGCTAAAACTGTAACAAACAATTGTTTGTGTGTGACATTTCGGTAGTGGATATTTTTTGTGATGTGTTGAATCAATTCATTTATTGTATGCGCGGCATTTGCCTGTGAATCGCTATGGATTACGATTTTTTACCCATATTAATGAAGGCAACGTCGGACGAAAATATCAGTAAGTATTTTTGTGCAATAGTGTCGTAATGGGTAAATTTGCCTTTTTTGAGGAATGTATTAAGTTTTTATTGGTTATATTAGTGAATAAAACTCTAAACAATTTAATGCTAAGATAAAATGTGCTAGTAAATTAGCTAATTGGCTGCTTCCTGTTGGGACGTCATGTTTTAGAGTTTCATAAAACCCTTTCGTAACGAATCAAAGTTCCAAACCAGAAAGCACAACAAATTCAATCGTAATTTAAAAAATTTAAATCATCATTTTTTTAAAAGACACCTCTAGTCTATATATAGTATTAATTTTGAGATAAAGATGTTTTTAAAAAATCAAATTGGGATGAAACCTATTTTTTTTTATCAAGAAAAGAAAGAAATTGGATTTTACGATGTTAGTTGATATGGGGTAATACTATATATGTTTGTTTTATTTCGTTTTAATTTTTCATAATATATGTTTTATGGGCATTAATGATTTTTTTTAAAAAAAAGATTCAAATTGAAATATCTATTGGATGCATATGGGATGAAATTCGTAATCCCATTGCAATCAGACGCTTTTTAGTTAAAACGTCGTAACATCGATTAATTATAAACATGATACTACATTATTTTCGGATTTTAGAAATTTTGTTGTCGGTAGGTTTGAAAATAAAATTTTAAAAACGACAATATGCCCTCAAACTTATTCGATAAATAAACTTTATAAATCAGTTTATAGATTTTATAAAGGTATTTGTCATTGTATAAGTAGTAGATTATATTATTTAACAATTGATGGTATCTTGTTTGCATTAAGATTAATCCTACCAATATTGCATACAGGGTTTCCTCAGCACCTAAATAAAAATGGCCACCTTATTTTAAAAACTATTTTATGGACCTTTTGAATAAACACACTAAACTTGAAGGCCCTAGTTGGCTTCTAGAGAACAATGTTCCAAAACAACATGATACTTGATTTTGTTATAGTGTTACTAAATAACCTGGATCTAGTTATACCAATTTTGTTTTAGTTGGTCTGATTTAGGTCAGTTAATACATTAATTGAATTTAAACAGGAATTTTATGAACTTTTACTAATGTTTCTATTTAATGCTTATTTTTTTGGGGCATTTCATTGTTGTCAGTCAAGCACTATCTTATTACTTTAGGAGAAGTCTTGGATAATTTGGCACATCAATTAATTTCTTCTCCATCCCATTTACTAATTCTCATCAAAATAGAATTTGCAATTTCATTTTATGGATGAATACTAAGCAATATGTTTAGATAATGTTATTTTTTCCTTATTAAACTGTGGGAATTCAATAATATGAGAAGTAGAAAAATTATTAAAAAAAAAAAACTTATTGAATGTCACATAGAACATATATGCTCTATGTAAAAAGATCATTAAATAAAATTTTATTAACAATTTTGATTGGTTCTAATATGATCAACTTGATACAATTTGTCATAATTTTACCTTTTTAAGTTGTACTTTTTTAATGTAGTTAACACATATTTTTAATTTAGACCTTCAGGAAAAATAGATGTTTTGGTCAGACCTTGAGCAAAAGTTACACTTTTTACCACTGTATAGAAATCCAACTTGATTTAATATAAAGTTAATCAAGACTTCCATTTAAATAAATATTACTAACTACTGATCCTTGTTTTTAAAAATTTACGGGCCTATTTTTGAAAACATCAACCTATCATTGTCAATTCTACTACTCTAATAAACTTATAGAGTGTTGAAAAATATTCAGCCCCCTAGCCTCAAAATAAGTCTTCTTATGTAGTGTCACAAAGCCCAAGCCTTCTTATTATCTATGTGGTATTGACTTGAAAATATGATTTTAATCTGTCATCTTTCCAACTTGAAATTATACAACATGATAAATGTTTCTTATAATTTGATGAAGCCTTTCATTTGTATTGAAGATGATGTTGTGTGTGTTTCAGGAGGGACGCTGCCTCCCCCAAAGCCTCAGCGCTCTTTCCAGCAGACCCTGACGCCATTGGGTAAGACTGTGCGTTCCACACCTCCCCCCACCGGTCCCCCACCCTCCATCCCAGGACAGCCGAGATCCCCTCTGGGTAATCATCCTAGGGAAGCTCTACATACACCCTTATTGTTGCATATATTAGAATAAAGGAGTCATGTTCATAAGAAGGTTTCTGTGGCACAAATTTCCTAATACAAGCCATCTTGACTAGTAATTAGCTTTATGCAGACTAGCTTTGACACAGCTAGTCTGCGTAAGGCTAGTCTAGAGCTAAAAGCTTCTAACTAGCTTCTACGCAGAAGGTTCAGTAGGCTGCCATGGACAGGTTAACTGCAGTAACCCACAACTATAAATTGGGTCATTTTTGCTCTTAAAAAATCAGCCTTTGAGTATACTTTCTTATAGATTATAGCTATTAGGTGCTTGTAACGATTTTCTAAGTTATTAGTCTAGATACTATCGTTTACCTGGCAATGGCAGTATGTGGGAAGTGTGCAAGAGTTGTCAGGTTCAGAAGCAGGCAAAGTTCTGACATTCAAAGGTAGGCAAAGTCCTGAGACTCACTTCAGGCATCAGCATTAATATAATTCAACATCCCACATTAATCATTCCTTCTTTGACTTAATGAGTACCATGGCAATCAGTGTAAATACCCAATGTTAACTCTTGCATCTAAGTAAATTACTGTGTTGCTGACGTTTCGTATTGGATTACCATGCAAGCGGTGCCAAGTTCAAATTTGGGGTTGACCCATACCTCTTCATTTCCAGTAGCCTTATTTTTTCAAGACATAACAAAAGAAAGGTGCATACGTACGAAAACCTTTCTTATGAACATGATGCCTTTTTGTTTATACCCTTTCTCACTCATTATGTAAATAGTTGTTAATAAAAATTCCTTGTTTTCTCACACTGTATGCTGTGGATTCTTGCAGAACTTTTAACTTCTACAATGTGTGCTGAAAAAATATTCGTATCTACACAAATGAACTTTATGATTTAGCCCTTTTGTAGCAGAAAATAGACAAAAACACTTACAGAGAGCATGCCAGCAAATGAGCATGAGAAGTCATAAAACCGGCAATTTTTAGGCATGGTTGGTCTACCAGATTATGCAGTTACCGAAATTGCAAATGCATTATTCTTTAAATGATTATTGTTAATTTTATGAAAAAAATGTTTCAGTCTTTTAAAATACACTCGTGTCCAAATTTATTTTTATGATTTTTTTTCTGCTTTTTTAACATTTATTAAATGCTAGTTCTTAAATATCATTCTTTACAGAAATTTTACTAATATTAAGATAAATACTTCTATAATAGGAATATTCTTTTGTAAATTGTCAAGAGCAGGGTTTTTTCTGTGGCACTTATGTCACTTTTCTAAAATGCAAGTAAGAATTTAGTTGTTTAAAAGGTAAATTTGCATCCAACCCATTTTTTAAAAAAAATCATGTCTTTTAATAATACCTAATTTGAAAATTTTTTGATCAGTTGTAAAAATTTACACATGATGCGATAAATCTGAGTGATCATCAAGGAAGTATGATAAATTTCTCAAGTTGTGCCTCTCATCTTCTATGGTAGCAATTTATTTTCCCTATTTATGACCTCAGTTACAAAACTACTATTACACAATTGAAGGGCTTAGAGAATGAATGTGCTTTAAGTGACATTTTTGAAAAAATAGAGACTTTATGTCAATGAACATATTACTAATTTCTTTAACGATAACAAGTTTCCCCTTTTTTATATATAGTTGAAGTAAGTATATTTTTTACAGTTCTCATGTACCAGTTTTAACAGATCTAAGGGCAAACTGAAAACTTTAATACTCATTTTTCTTTTCACCTTTTTGTCTCATGGCGTGTTCTTCCACTCAGCTCTTCAATTTACACCAGCCCTTTAATTTTCCTCTTTCCTTGCAAATATTTATTTATTTATACCATTTAATAATAATAATTTGTATTGCATATCTCTCCTTTTGTGTTTGTCAGTTCCGATGGGTGCCCCTTTGCCCATATCGCCAGAGAGAAGGCACGAGCCCCTGGGCCAATACCGGCCTCCCGACCGACCCTATTCTGTGGCCGGGGGGCAGGCTACATATCACATCTCCCCCGAACGAAGGTACGAACCCTATCTCCTCTCATCCCCAGAGGCCAGGTAACTATAACGACACCTTAAAGCATGCTAAGCACAAAATACTGAGGGCTCTTTTTGCACCTCTTTATTGAGGGAGCTCAAATAGTGTTTTTCTAAATCATTAGGCTGTGGCATTATCTGCAGTAGCACAGTAAAGTTTTGCCTTCATAAAGTGTGCCTTATTAAAGTGTTCAACTGTGGACCCAGCTTATTGTTTTTGGACCCTCTGCGTACTCTAGGTACTCTAATAAGAGTTAAGTAAGGTATCAGTCAGAGTAGACTACATTCTCTATCTCACACATAAGTTGCCAAACTGTGAGAAAGCTTATCTATAATATACATTGAGTTAGAAGAAACGTGGAGTGAGGTGTGTGATTCACTGAACAAGGCAGCAAACGAGCCGGTTCAATAACGAAACGCGGAGGAATACACGGCACTGCAGCAGAAACGAACCGGGCAGAAAACCTAGAAACTTGCCTATTTTGCTATTGGGTTCGTCTTCACTGGTTCTTTTTTAGTGATCCACATGGTTATTTCTTAAAAAGTTGGAATTTAAAGTTAAAGAAAGATAATTTTTTTCGAACTAAAAATGTTAAAATACATTTAGGAGCCCAAGTCACTATGATAGAGGGGTCTCATACAAGCATTGCATACAAGTGTAGGGAAAATAGTCCTTTTCTGCCCAGTTCGCTCAAAAGGGTGTGAGTGGGTTTTCGGCTCGCTGACACCTCACTCCAGTTTCCCTTCTAGCTCAATGATAATATATTGCATATCATGTACCAGCTTTTAAGAAAACCTGTTAAATTCGAGCCTTTGCCTGAATGTTAGATCCAAAAATATATTTTCATGCATTTCTTGAAAAAATTATAACCAATTAAATCAAGATTAGCATGAAAAAAGTCACTTGATCTCAAGTGCACTTAATTTTCCTATTCTTTATTTTGTTTAAAGCGTATACAAAGTAAGTTTTATGTTATCCTTCACCAGCATCTAAATTTGTGGTTTTTCAGGTCGCAGCAGGAGAGCGGTTACCTGTCATCCCCCGAGCGCCGGGTTGACCCCCAGCGCTCATTCTCCGGCTACTCTACGGGGTCCTCTTATGAGGAATCTGTGTACGGCGGAAGCATCTACGGCACCCGCTCTGGGAGTGTTACTCCTGTCATTGACGAAGAGGCCAGGTACTACTCTATGTTATAGGCCCCTTCTAATTGTAAATTCCGAAATATGTGTTCTATTTTGTTTGAGATTCATTTTAACATGACCTTAACACAAACATAATGAGTGGGCTGTAATGGGGTAGAGGGTGGAGTGTTTGGCTCGAGATCGGAGTGTTACATTCTTCGAGTGTTACTCCTGTCATTGGTAAACGGGAAATGTTCTACTCTACTTTATTTATGGGCCCATTCTTATTGAACATTCTGGAATGAGTCTCAAAGTTAAATTTTGATTAACACAACCTAAACATACATATTGTGTGGTTTATGGTAGTAATAAAGGGTGAAGTGTTTGACTTGAGATCTGAGGGTTCCGCTTTGTGTGTGTGTTACTCCTGTCATTGACGAAGAGGCCATGTACTACTTTACAACATCTTATTTAAAGCTTAGGATCTGTTTCAAATTAATATTTTGTTTGAGATTCATATTCACAAACCTAAACACATAAATATTGTGTGGGTTGTTTGAGATAGTGTTAAGGGTGGAGTGTTTGACTTTAGATTTGAGGGTACGGTCTTGGACTCCTCCTGTTAGTGTTACTCCTGTCATTGACGAAGAGGCCAGGTACTACTCTACTTTATAGGCCCCTTCTTGTTTGAACATTCAGTTATGCCCAAAATTTATATTTGTTTGTGATTCATATTAACACAACATAAACAATAAACATGCACTCTCAACAATAACTCCATTTTAACATAATACTTATAGATTTTACATATTGTGTGGGTAGTGATAGTGTAAAAGGTGGGATTTGATGCAGGATCGGAAGGTTCTGATTTGGGAGTGTTACTCCTGTAGGAAGAGGCCAGGTACTACTCTACTTCATAGACCCCTCATTATTGAACATTCAGGAATGTTTCAAATTTATGTTTTGTTTGAGATTCATATTAACACAACCTACACATACATATTGTGGTAGTTGTAAAGAGTGGAGTGTTTGACTCGAGATAGGAGGGTTCTGATTTGGGAGTGTTACTCCGGTCATTGATGAAGAGGCCAGGTACCACTTTTCAATGTGTTCTTATTTAAAGCTTGGTAATTTGTTTGAAATTCATATTTCGTTTGAGATTCATATTAACACAATGTAAACACAATGCATATTATGTGGGTTGTGATGGTGTAAAGGGTGGAGTGTTTGACTCGATGTCGAAGGGCTCCGCTCTGGGAGTGTTACTCCTGTCATTGACGAAGAGGCCAGGTTTACTATAATTTATACAACCCTTCTTATTGAACATACAGTAATGTCTCAAATTTTTAATTTGTTTGTGATTCATATTAACACAACCTTAACATATGCATAATGAGAGGGCTGGATTGTGATAGTGTAAAGGGTGTTTTTCACTCGCCAATGAAGGGTTCGGATTTGGGAGTGTTATTGTCGAAGGGGCCAGGTATCACTCTACTTTATAGGCCCCTTCTTATTGTGCATTTTGGAATATGTATATTTTGTTTGAGATTCATATTAACACAACATAAACATATTATATTGTGTTGTGTGTGCTAGTGTAAAGGGTTGAGTGTTTGACTTGACTGTAGTGCAAAGCAAGTAGAATGCAATAAATATTTTTTTGATGAAAATTTTGTGTTAAAAGAGAAATTTTACTCACCAAAATTATACGTAGAAAGCAGTAAACTTGTTAGGTTTCAAGTAGTATTTTTAAATGGCTTTTTTACTCAGGAGCATTCTTTGTATTTTACAAAGTATCAGTATAAATACTTTTCTTATATTTATAATGTTTTAAAATTGATTTCTGAAATTAACAATAAATTATCAATTATATGTTATACATTTCTATAATGTTTTATATGATGAAATAATTTACTATAATTGTATATAGAGGAGTGTTTAAATACTCAGTTTTATTTTTCTTTTATGCCATTAACCATGATTTGATAGATTGATATAGTACTAGAAAAACATCAACATGGTTTTACTGATAGAAAGTTTGGAAAACTTGTGCATGCAAATATTGCACTGCTTTTGCCAACTAAACACCAAAGCATTATTATACTTCAAAAGTCAACATTTAAAAAAGTTTTGCTGCACAAATTGTTCTGGGCATCAATGCACATTGTTTGTTCATTGACGACTTCCTCCAATTGAGTTAAGAGCCATGGAGTCGCCAGAGAAGTGCTCAGACCCTATATCTTAGTTATACTTTGGAGAATGTGAGTTTTTCAACTACACCCTTCAAATAAGACCAATAAACAGTAATAACAGTCACATTTAAATCTTTGAAAATGACCATTGTGTTCCTCAGTCGTAGTTGCTTTCACAACTCGCCCATATATTGCACTGTACTGTCATGGGCAGGTAAACTGTGTAACTAGCCTAATGACTTGGACCATTATTGCAAGCTCTCAATTACTCAAACTTATAAGAAAACACACTGAAAGAGACTAATTATTTCATAGCATAAATGGCCCAAGTCATTGTTTCGGGTACTGCAGTTTACCCTCCCATGGCAGTATACATGGAAAAGTCATGCTCCTACCATTAATTAAATATCACAGAAACCTCGCATTTCCACACATCATTGCATGCGAGTGACTATAACTGCACCACTTCTGCCTGCTTCTAACCCGACGTGTTTCTAACAGTGTTAACTATCCTAGTATGCAGAGGTTGCACATAGAATACATGGAGATACAGCAATTTATTTAAAGTTGGCCATATGAAGTCAAGCCAATGAAGTATATCTTAGTTTTACTTTGGAGGATGTGAGTTTTTCAATTGTACTCTTCAAATGAGAGACCATTTCATAATACATAATTGTAACATTTTAGTCATTGAGAGTTTCAGAACAAAAAGCACTTTGACCATAGTGTACCCGAGTCATAGTTGCTCTCTATACATTAACCTTATATTGCACTGTACATGGAAAAGTCGTACTCTTACCTTTGATTTTTAAACATAACATAAATATCACTGCATGCGAGTGAAACTGCACTGCTTCTGCCTGCCTCTAACACAACATGTTTCTAAAAGTGTTAACCGTCCTAGTATGCACAGGTTGCGCATGGAATACATGGAGAGACAGCTCGCTAGCCTCACAGGATTAGTCCAGAAGGCACTCACCACAGGGGGCCCGGTGCCCAGCAAGCAGAATGGCCAGCAGCAGCAGATTCCCACAAGGGACTGTGACCAGGGGAAGCCGGGGGGAAACGGAAGTAAGTGCTGTTATGCTATATTTAGAAAATATCTTCAGCGCATGATATATGATAAGATTCTTGAAGAAAACAATGTAGATTATCTGTGTCATTAGTTTATTAGTACAAATTTACAAGTTTTGGTGGGGACTCGAGGCCCACCTTCTTCAGAATGGTACACTATGTAGACTAAATACAACCTGTCAGAAAATATCTTCAACATTGAGCATGTTACATGAGAAGATTCATGAAGAAAACAGCGTAGGGTTATCGACGCAAATAGTTTATTAGTAAAAATGTACATGTTTCGGTGGGAACTCGAGGCCTATCTTCTTCAGAATGGTACACAACCTGTCAGCCTGTGTTTAGTCTGTGTTGTTTATCATTCTGAAGAAGATGGGCCTCTTGAGTTCCCACCGAAACATGTAAAGTTGTGCTAATAAACTATTTGTGCCAATAATCTACATTTTTTTCATGAATCTCCTCAAGTATTATACTGTTTTTGTGAATTAGAAACTTTGTTGTTTGGTTTCAGTTAGCGTTACTGTCTACAGACTTTCCCTACATACTCCCATGGGAAAAACCGTGTCGATAATTTGCCAATATTTTTTTTAATTATTATTACTTTATTAGGGCAGACAAAAACTATCATCTAGAGCGTTTCAAAGTCTGATTGTCGCAGTGCCACAGTGTTTTTGCTACTGGCTTCAGGCATATATAGTCTGTAGCATTTAGAATAATTTATAGGATTTAAAATTTTATAGTGCTGCATGCTATATGCAGGTTTTTACCAGCCAATACTTTTAATCTGATATCTATGTGTTAAAATCACTAGGGGAGGGGGAGCTACTTGAACTATAAGAGAGACATACCTAAGAAAAAACCATAGATAAACAAATGTTATATAGGGTTCTTCAGCTTTTTCTTTTTGGTCTGGGGGCACTGGGTCAAAAGTAAAACTGCTTAACGGTTGTGAAAATAAAAAAGAATAATTCTGGAAACTTTTCTTTTAATTTTATCATGTTTAAGAATGTTTGAATATTACGTTTCTGTGTTGTTTAATGTTCAATAATAATACCAGAACTTTCATGGAAAACTACAAATTATTTCCTAAATTACACATACTCAAACACATTTCTTTTAAAAAATTGTGCTGACTTTCTTCTAACAATATTGTTGAACTCTAAATGTTGCTGAATTCAAAACTAAGCAGCCAATAATTGTATTTAATGACATTTTTTCTTATTATTAGTTTATATATGTTTATTTTTTGTTTTGCATGTTCATATATTTTAATTGTTGGTTTCTCAATGCATTATAATTTTTATCTTTGTAATGTATAGTGATGCATGGTTGTGTCTTAAATTTTGTGCTATGTTCTGTTGAATGTGTGTGATCATCATAAATTTAACTTAATTAGTAATTTTTTTGCAATGATTGTTAATAATGCGATGTGCAATGATAGTTAATAATGCATGATTACTAAGTATGTACAACTACTTTGGAAAAAGTTTTACAAAATTGACATATTAAAATAACAGTGCATGCTTTTTATTCATAGTTTATTCACCAAAGATCTTAACAAAGCCCATGTACCCTCTAAGGCCAGGTTAGTGTGTAACAAAACATTAAGTCAATTGCATGTATTCCTGTAGATTTTTTGTTTATGTATATTTCAATAATCCTCATAACTTATTTTATGTTTGCATATGTTTATTGGGGATGCCACTTTACCTAGAAACTCTGAGAACCCAGAAATATTATAGGCTAAAATAAATTTAAATGTTAGGAATTTTTTTTAAAAAATTAAACATTCAATCAAAATTGCATTGTTATTTTATACTTGTACCATTTTCATACCATTTATTATGTTTTTGTTAGAACGTTTAGCAGTTTAAATTAAGTTAAAATTCCCATATTGAATTGATATTAACATTTTATAAATTCAATTAAACCAATATTTATATATATTTTTTATCTGCTTATTTTGAAATAATTGTTATTCCTTCAAGACATTTAAACAATGTCTAAAAATTGGGAAAGTGGCATTCTATGCATTTATTATTATTATTTTGTATATTTTTTAGTTTTGAATTTAATATTTTTTTTATTTCCCTCACACTCACTGACCAGATAAAGAGGATAGATATTCACCTTCGATGAAACCCTCTCTACTTCCTAAACCCAATTCCAACTCTGCTGTTGCATATGATAACAGAGAACATGTTGTGCCCAAAGGTAGTTAGCAAAACATTTTTTAATGGGATTTCAAAATTCATAAACATGAAAAAAACTTATTTTAAACAATGCCATGCACATGTTGTACCTACTTATAGCAGTCTATCAAGCTATCACGGTATTAATTTCACTAAAGGGAAAGTTTACACCCATTTCAGCAAAATGATGGTTTTAAACGAAATCCTCTGAAGTGTTTTGTGTTTGTATTGTTGAAAAAAAAATATAAGATCTTTTTGAATTTTAGCTCTTGTGTGAAAATATTGATTTATTAATATGCATCTACTACACAATCAGATGCTGTGATCTGACAATCATATTTCCGCCTCAAAGTGAAAAATTTCTGCTAGTTATCCTCCTGGGAAAATAAAAGTTCACCTACTTTCTATATTGCAATTGATATATTTTAATAACAACTGAATTTTTATTCAAATCTACTGTAAAATCCTTGAAACCCATGAATTTATTATTGCAGTAGTTAAACCATTTCTTTCTTCTGCTGAAAAATCAAAGTGCTCTCAAATAATGTGACTTATTTCAGAACTTTCACCACTTGTAAAATTGCTTCATTGATAATTTTTCATTTATTAACAACACTGCCTTTATTTATAAGTAAAGAATTAGTCACATAAAAAAAAATAAAGCAAAGTTTAATTAATGCTTATTCCAAGTTATCCCAAGTAACAGTAACTTTTGAGGCCCACCTTTGCCATTGACAATTTTACTTGTGGTTTTTGCAGAGGTCCATCTTACTCCTGAAATGTACGTTCAACTGCGACATTTAAGGAAGCAAACGAAGGACTTGCGACTCGAAGTACGAAACTTGAGAAGAATCGCTCAGGCACAGTCTGTGACAGCCAGAGATACTGTCAGGGAGACTTGTCTCAAAATCAAGGTTGGCTTAAACATGTTTTCTATTGTCTATTAAACTGTTTGTATGTTATTTGTTATTTACCAAATGGAATAACTGAGAGAGGGGAGGCATGTAAAAAGTTAATTGTTGTTAAATATAGCAGGCTCAGTACCTGATGTACTCTTTCATAATTGAAACAGAAATAGCAATAGTTATTGTCTGAGATGAATTAACGATAAAAGAAAAAAGAAAAAGTTTTAACTGATAACTCAATTTTTTTTTAATTTTTACAAATTATATTCTACAGGATATGATTATAAATGACTGGTCCATGCTTTATAATTTAACATTTTGTAAAATTTTAAAATTCATAAATTTTTAAAACTTATGTGTATTGCCATAAACCTAACAGTCAGATGACGGGTAAATACATCTGTATCCTTCAGAAGGTTAATGTATCTACTCTATGTCACGGGAGTTAAGAGCCCAGTTAGTATAATTTTGCCTTCAGCCTTCCAGATCTTTAGTTTGAATTGGTATGATGCCATTCCTTAAACTAATAGTCCAGTTAAAAAAAATATGTGCTATGGCAGTTGATACAATGTTGCTCTTAGATTGCCTTCATTTCCTAATTATGTGCCGACTTCATCACCTACAGTTGTGATCAAACCCTTTGCCAATATCCTATCTATCTGCATAACCAAACAAATGTATTTCCTATTGCTTTTTTAGACCATGCTCTCTCAAGCCCAGTCTGGAGAAGATCAGGTATGTGCAGAGAGATTAAGAGTGTCCAGGGAAGAAGATCTATACAGCAGAGATGTCACCCGACTGGAGAAGGATTTAACGTATGTTCCTCTAATGTGGTGTCCTCCTTTCAAACTTTGTATAGTTTTATTACTTTAAGCCCTTTTTTGTAAGAACACAAATTCAAACGCTGAGCTGTGCGTCTGAATTTCCCGCTTTCTTATTGGCCCTAGTTGTCACATGACCGCAGCACCAAAAATAACGTTGATCTCAGCGTCCGTAAACCTCGAATCAGTCAGGGTTTGATTCGACATCCAAAACGAGCAAAATGGCCGATGTTTCTACCTATTCGAAAGATATCAGTGGTCTTCGCTCACTATGCATGCGTTAGATGCGGACGCATCGCTAGACGTGAATTCTAACAAACCACCAAAGCGAAGATAAGACGCTGATATCACCAAGCAGGCTGATTTTTCATGCCTTGACGTGCGTTTTCAGTCCTTACAAACCAGGGCTTCAGATGGATTTAGATTCTTATACCTATAACCAAAATACCTCTTCCTCTAGCTGTATTTTTAAAGAAAAGTTCATAAATGAACTATTTTGAAAGAAATTGTAAGAATCTGGTAATGAATATATCTTGTTTCTAATTTTGGCAATTTTGGGTTTCATATTGACAATTATTAGTTTGATTTAGCTCTACCATCGTGATAGACCCCACATTTGTGTAACCTATTAAAGTTATATTTTTAACAAAAATGTACTTAGTATTTAAATATTTTTTAATTATATTTTACTGTCTTTTTCTCAGTAAAGAAAATCTGTTACTAAATCTAATCATCTGATGTCGTAATAAAGACCAAATCTATTTATCAGGAATTTTATACATTAAAAATTCATTTTGGCGAATTGATAGTTATTCTAAACTGGTAATATGTTTAGATTATTGTGCAGATTTGCATGAGGTAGATACATGATGAGATCTTTCGCTTAAGACACATGTGAATAAATAAATATTACATGTAAATTTGTTATATGTGTGTTGTTAATTAACTTTTTGACATTTTAGGGAGTTAGAGACTCATGTAGAAGAACTTCGAAGCAACGTGATAAACCGCAAATGCCGTGTCAATATGAGTGATGTGGAAGGCATGGCCTTAGTGTTAAGCAGAGCTAGTAAAACAGTCGCTGATTTGAAAGGTGCTTCTAAAGTGGTTTTGTATTGTTTAGAAAGTCATATTTAGTCATATTTAAGTTACATTTAAGTTTGTTTATTGCAAGTTCACCAAAATTAATCAAAATAGATTCGTACTTTTCTATTTACTTTTCTTTGTTTTGTGTAAGTTTAAATATCTGGTAATATTGTTTTGTGGGTACACATCACTTTAATTCCGTTTGAAAAAACAAGTATTTAATAAATGTCATATACACGATTGTACACCAGCGCCCTCTAGCGCCTACCTATGGTAACTCTGCTCCAACCGCTAGAGTGTCATATACACGATTGTACACCAGCGCCCTCTAGCGCCTACCTATGGTAACTCTGCTCCAACCGCTAGAGTGTCATATACACGATTGTACACCAGCGCCCTCTAGCGCCTATCTATGTAACTCTCTCCAACCGCTATTTGGCATTAGGAGCGTGTGTGGGTAACGAGAGGATGTAATTCTTTATCAGCATTACTTAATTAAATGAATCGTTTACAAATTGAGTTGCTTTCTTCTTAACTGCCCCTACGCCCTCCTAAACATAAACATGTTCAATTCACTTGAAGTAAATAATATAATTATGTCACAACTTTTTCTTAAACTGATGTTTTTAGTTTTTACTTATTAAAATTTGATTTTTTTCCTTTTGCATGCTAGTCATAATTATATTCTTGTACGAAAATATTATCTGTTTAGTATTAATTTTAATGCAATGTTTTTTTGGTGATTTTATTGCTGTATCATTGAATTAATGTTCTTTCACTTTCAGCGAGATTCCCTACTTTGCAAGATAGTTTAAAATCAGTAATGGCGGCAGAAATGGAAGTAGTAGTAAGAGAAGAAAAGTATGATAAATTAGATCTATCTTGCTGTTTTAAGAACAAAATTAAAATTTTAGCCCCAATGAACTTTTTATTAAAACAGTCACTTGTAATAAATATAATTCCTAATATCTAAAATACTTACTTATAAAAGAATATATTTAATTTGTCCAATGTTTTACTGCAAAATATATTTAAACTCCAATGTTTTACTGCTTCAAATTGTTTGTTATTTTCTATTTAGGTAGTACTTTTTTTTAATTCCTTCAATTTTTCATTTATGTACATCATTTTAACTAAGTATAATCACCATGCTTTTAAAATAACAGCAAAACTTTTTATTTGTTAGATATTTTGAATGTTAGGAATTTCTTCCAGTAATAGAGATTTAAGTACTAGTCACAGTAAATAATTAATTGATTTTTTTTTTAAACTTTGAAGTTAATTGATAAAATGCAATTTTTAAGCAATCTTTCCATATTCTTTCTTTTTTCTTTGCTGTCTGTATTGATTTTGTAACTCTTAATTTCAGATTCCTTAAAGATGAACCTGATAGATTAGAAACTGCATTACGAAGATGTAAAAAGCTTACTGGTACACTAGTTACACTAAAGCGGTAAGTATAAAAATAAGAAATTTTTAACTACATTATTGTGCATTTTTTAAAAATAGTACATTTTTGTTTTGACAATTCTAAGTCAATATAGCAATTAAATCATATTAGCATTTTATAAAACACTAAACAAATATAAGACCAGAGATAGCTCAGTTTTCGACCCATGTAAAAACTATATTGAAATTTTTTTTTATAAAGACAAGTTTAAAAATTTAGATTTGACAAACCGTTGCAGTTTAGAATTCTTAATTAATTTAAGTTTTGTTGATTTATTTGCTTCATAGGATGATTCAATCTTCTGAAATTCATTAAAATATCTTTGCTACCGTTATTTACATTAATATCAGTAATACATACTATTGCCCATTCAAATTCCTATCCTAAATGTTTCCATTAATTTGTATTAACATTAGTAACTCACTGGTTGTTTGGAATAACATTTTTAACCTTTCTTTAAAATAACCGCATAAATATATTTAAAATTCATTACCTTCTTCCTTTACTCACCAATCTGTTAGCCAGACTTTATATTTTAATGTATCTTTTAATGAATATGTTATTAACAGCATGTATATATTGTACGGGTAGCACACACAAGACGTTGCGCAACATCCATTCGGTGTTGTTCGATACATCGTAACCAGAGGTAGCACACCGGTGTGCACCAACATTGTAAAGATGTTGGTCAGACCAACATTGTTGAAGATGTTGGTCGACACCGACGATGAACGAACAACACTTTGCAGATGTTGTGCAGCGTCGTGTGTGCTACCCAGGTTGTGGTTTTTGTGTGCAAAGTCAGTGTGTGTGTCACCCGGGAAGGTAGTTAGTGTTGTAGTTGGGATCCCCACACACTTTTTTAAGGGTCTTCCACTTGTAAATTCTTTTTAAAAAATTAAGTTTTAAAAAACAGTTCAAAATGTTCTAAAAGGATTTAGGAAACTATTTAGTTGACTATTTGACGGCGAATAATTTGTGTTGCCATCCGAAAGTTGGGCATAATCTTTTTTTTATTTTTTTTAAGGAAATAATCTGATATAGGAAAAAGTAAATTATGAAATTTTTTTTATAATTATTTTGATCTTCTGAAGCGAATTCTAGTAAAATAGTTGCTGTAAGCTTTGAAATTATCATCTTTCTCAATGCTAATAACTACAGACAACTGCCCATCGTTAATGAAACACAAGATTTAATGTTATTAACAAAAATAGTCAAACAACAAATATCATACTCAAATATATTGATTAGTAGAAAAAGGGAATATATTTTATTAGTAATCATCGATTTATTAAATGCATTGCAGATACAGTCAGTTATAAATGTACCAATGGTTTCAGAAGTTGTAAAGGTTAAGATTTATATGATTATATTGAAATATATTCATTTATTATAAAATCTATCAAAAGCTTCACTTTTAAATAGTTTTTTTTTTTGCCAGACCTAAAATCCTTAACCTATTATGAATTTCAGGACATAGAATCACAATAATTTGTTTAGTTTGAAAAAAAAGCAAAACGTATCTTCACAAAAAGCGATACAATAATGTACCTAATAGCTTTTATAACCAGACTTTTTTTTTTTAAAAAGTTCAAAAGATATTTCAGTCTATAGAAATTATAGGATCACACCAACTACCTAAATATTAAATAATTTCACTACTTTGACTAGCTAAATTTTGTCTGCTAACCCCTAACAAGTTTGAACTTTACTAATTTTCGCTCGCGGATTTCTACCCTAAAGTGTCGTGGGGATCCCATAGAAAATTCTATTAAAATTATTTCCTTTGGTTGGTTCTCTTCTATGCCAACGAGGTCTTTTCTTTTTCCCCTCTATGTATATCAGCCTGGCTACTGCAAGCCGACACCACACTGACGTTTGAGCACAGGACACACCAGTCATTATGTTTTCATTCCATTATTTTTTTGCCACACCTACTTCAGTTTTTGCAGCTGATTTTGTTTTGTTTTTTTTCTCTTGTTTCCTGCCAATTTTTGTTATTTCCCGCCAAAAGCTTGGCGTCTGTTCAGGAACAGCGCCATACTGGTGCGGCTCCACTTCCAGGAGAGAAGTCATCTTCGTCTGAAGGCAACCATTCCGACGGAGAACTACCATCGATCAAGGTAATCTTCATTTTTTGGGTTTTGCTTTTATAAAATAGTTGGCGAATTCCACACAAAATTGCCCTTTCTGTAGTGTAAGTCACGTTTGTAAAAAGTGATTATCACTAAACTTTTACTTTAAATGAAAAAAAAAATGGCAGAATAGCTGATCTACTCTTATTGCAACTAAATAATGTAACAAGCCTTATTTAATTTGATTTATTTTTCAAATTTAAAAAGCTTTTTTAAATTGTGACTTAAACTACATTTACATGGAATTAGCCAGGTATGTTTTTTTGAATGAACTAGTATAAGTTACTGCTGTAAATGACACTTTTACTTTATTCTTTCTATCTGTTCTAAATATCGAAGTATTGTAATATAGCATTTATATATAGTCCATGCTCGCTACGAAATAGTAATTGCAAAAAACTCTGTCTGATTACCCAGGAAAAGTTTGTTATCTTTTCATCTTTTTCCTCAAGGTCAAGCAAGGTCAGTTGTCGTAATCCGAAAATGGAATATAAAACAATAAATTCTTTAATCGCAAAGAGCCTTCGGTTTAGCAAGCATGGACTATATATTAGATATAGTAATCTAAAGATTCTCATTACAGCTAATAAATCTTTTATGCATGAGTTCAGATAATCAAATATGTTTGCCTTGGCCCTAGTAGATGAGAGGCCTATTAACATAGTTTATTTAATTGCTGTTACTAAATATTGCCTATTTGATACATAAATTTAACTGTGCAATATATATTAACTGTCAATATTCATCTGTATTTTTACCGAACAATAGTTTTACATATTTTCTTAACTACGTATGTGATGTATTTAGTTGCAAAACTTGCATTCTCCAAAGTGTAACTCAATGCCGCTGATTGCCGACTTTTGACGATTGTTAATTCAACTAGACAAAGTGGTCTTTGAAAGAACCAGACTGTGTATCTTAGTTATACTTTGCAGAATGTGAGTTTTGCAACTACACCTATAACTCATTGACTCTTTTTATTGGTATATTTAAATTTTATTCACTACGATTATGACTAACATTGTTTTTCAATAGACAAGAATTATCTTTTGCATCAAAAACGATGAAGATGAACAACATGAATTTTTTTTCACTTAAACAGCACAAACACAATATAGACTAAAATTAGAGCACTTCCACCTGTATTAAAACAGCACCTAATCAACACATAGTTCTTCACACTTGTAGATGTTTTAGTTCATGTTATAGCAAGAAGATTTCCTTAATTTGAAATGTTTTGCTTGTACAAAATTTAATGTTCTTAACTACTTTTTAAATTGTAAGGCATAAACTTAATGACTTTTGTTATCATTAAGTTTTGAGCATAAATTCTATAAATCTTGTGCTTATTTTTCCATAAATGTTAACTCAATGCATCTCTCCAATTAAAATCTGAATCACTATTTTATTTCGTTCAGAAAGTTCTAAAATACATTTGATAACTTATATACTAGTACATTTTGTTACTATTTTGAAGTTATGTTTAAAATCAAATGGTTCTACCATAAACCATGAAGTATTTTAGAAAATATTTTTCCAAATAGTCTTCTAGTAATATATATTTTATAAACTTGAAAGATAAGCATTCCATTGCACTAAGAAATGTATAATTAGGTTTAAAAATATTTGCGCTTTTATAAATGGATTTGAAAGTAACATATTTTTCTACCTTAAAAAACTTTACAAAAAGATATCTAAAACCGAAAAGTTTGTGACTCCAAAACTTAACACGTTAACGCCGGCGCGAGCCACCGGTAACCCGCGCTAGATTGTGTTATTAGACATTGAAAATTAAAAGAATAAAAATATAACGTACTTTCATTAAAAAACTGACGGATAAGTTTTGTTCAATAACATAAACATAATAATACAGTTTATAAATGTAACTCAAACTCTACAAAATTAACATAATAATTCTACATTGCTCTATTTATACCATCATTATTCATTATTTTTGTAATTTGTTAAAACGCATTTCAAGCAAAGTGCTGGCTGACCCTTGCTGGTGTGAACAGGCAAAAATCGCGCTCCGCCAGATGAAGCGCTGCCGCATTAATTTGAGTGCCGCCTCACAGAAAAAAAAATTAAAATAGGCCCCGGCGTGAACGTGCTAGATAAATTAAACCTAACTCCTTCATATAATTTTCCCACTGCCTGATGATACTTTTTATGAAGAATCTAATCATCAAGTATATATACTTTATGACCCAAGACCCATTCAGTAATATTCTTCTGATAAAGTGTAAAACAGCTGCATAATGCTCTTGTTTTAAATTCTTCAGTCAAGCAAGTTAGACTGGAAGAAGAGTACTAACTTCAGGGAGTCAATAGAGTAAATATGTGAACTGACTCTTGCACTTTTAATCCCTTAGCATTTAACAAAAACCTTACCTTCAGATGGATCCATTAGAAGCATGTTCCCTTATTGGAAAGCTCAGTTACCTGAAAGTTTATTTTACCAAAAAATAATAATTTCTGATAAGTCTGGCTTTTACAAAAGAATCATTGAAAATTTGCGTGGATTTTAAAGTTGCTATATAAAGGTGTTTTTTAATTTTACTCGTTTTGTAAGATTAAATTTTGAACTTTTAATACCTTTGATTTTAGAAAAGCAAGCAAATGCTTTGCTTATTAAATAACTAACCTAATTAATTGGATTTCTTAAAAGGCATTATCTCACTTTTTAAGTAATATATGTAAAGTAATATATTTAAGTGTATATATGTGGAGTTTGCTGGTATAGGGGCTTTTTTTTTTATATAGCTTGTATTGTATCATTATTTTAAATTTAACCTTTCATAGATTTTGGGCTGAGCCTTCCAATTGTGTGTATCCATTATCTAGTCCTACATTGTACTTTGAAATAGTGGTGATTTGTTTTGTTGAAATCCCCAAATATGTATAACATCCAAGAACATTTTTGTTTTTGTGTGAATTATTTGAAGAAAATTTTACTTTATGGCTAACCACATAGACCATTATTATCGGTCTTGGTTGCAAAACTTACTGAATATTTATATTATGCTACTTAAGTTCCATTAATAAAAATAAAAACTATTTTAATTTATATATTTCTTTACTTTATTATTTCAGTTTATGCATTGAAACAGTATATTGATGCTGCTTTTTTAAAATATCAATTTTCTAAAAACTTCTCTGGTAAACTTTTAACTAATGTAAAATGTTTATTCTCGTATAAAGTTCAATATTGGTGTCAGGTGTCGATTTGACAAGATAATTAAGCTTACTGTACTTCAAACAAAACAAATTTTGTTAGTATGTATCCTGAAATTAGTACCTATACCAATGAACCATTGCATGATATGAGCACACCCCCTTACCATTTCGAAGCACTTGGTGAACTTGTGACGACTGCATGATGTTTTTGCACTTTTTGGGTGAATACCAAATTCACCACTTTTTGAATTAAAAAAGTTAACTGTAAGAACTGTGCTACTTCGAGATATGGATTTTGAATACATATACGTTTAGTTTTTTAAAAAAAAAATTTTAAATATTGTACTGCATGATTTCTTCCGGGAACTTTTTGGAAGTGCTGTGAGGAGACCTTTGACTTTTGATGTGTCTACTAAAGCAGTAAAGATATTTCTTGAAAGCAAAAACAAAACCAGTCAATTATGTCATATTTTTGTACTACTTTTAAGATTGAATATTATTCTTAGAAAGAATATATAAATCATTTGGATTCTTGAATCAACTTATATTTTTGCATCTCTTTAGTAGCTTTTAATCTGTTCTCTTTTATTTTGCATAAATAACTACTATGCAAATTCTTTGTCTGAAAAAAAATTAAACCATTGTTTTGATAAGTAAAGCAGGATTCCAATATTCTATGATGAATTACTATAAGTTTTCAGAAGACATTTTTGAAAAAATTTGGACATTTGAATAAGTGGCACAGTTCTTTTTTTTTGGAGAATTTTTTGCTTCCTCTTTAGACCTTTTTTCAGAATTCTTTTTTGAGAGAAATGTTTTTGCTCAATAGTCCAGCTTGAATTTTGCTGGTTTTATCTTTTTAATGCAGCTCGTGGAAAGGTTCACAAGTTCTACAACCTGAAAAACAGGTTTGTTACAAAACCTTGCATTTTATCCTGTGTATATAATTTATTAACTTAGTTTTTCCTTTCTACATCTAGTATTTTGAGACTGCAATTGTAAGCACAGAAAAAATTGCTTCAACACACTTGCATTCTTGGACTAATTTGCATTTTTCCCATAGCTTAGAAACTTAATAAAACATTGAATACAAATCAACAATTAAAAATAACAGACTGACTTATCACGCTTATCATGGTACACACAATAGTAACAAAGGACCCAAGAATCCAGGATAGAAAAAAAAATGTTTGTTTAAAAAATAAGTGTGAATTTATTTTATTTTTTTAGTAAATGGACAAGTGTCAAACAAGAAAATACTGCTGTTGAAGGTGTAAAAATGTACATTATAAAAGTTCTTTGACTTTTAAACATTCAACAAATGTTTTTGTATTGATGTAAATCTACATTCATGAAAACACTGTAGTTTATTTGTAATTCATACAGCATATTCATATAATTTAAAATTAGCACTTTAGTTTCACCAATTTTATTTTTAATTTTGCATTAATTTAAATTTATATTAACTCTCCCTTTCAGATAGTCACTATCTCGTAACTGATGGTGTTAAAAATATGCATTCAAAAATACAAAACACTTACTGACATAATATTTTCTACTTCAGATTTATTTGATGTGTTTTTTAAAAATAAATTTTACTGTATACGCTCCAATTTAAATAACATTTACTGATCTACAGCTTTTACTTTTTCCTTTTAATAATTTTATTCGTGCTATTATTCATTAAGCTATTTTTTTAACTTTCTAATATTGACCATAACTTAAATTTTAAGTTATGGTTAATATTTGAGGTGTGCTAACACCTCTAATATTAACCTGGTTAATATTAAAGGTAAGTCTCATAGTTTTAATAAAACTATGAGACCTTATTACCAGTCTCCGTCCTCTGTAGCCCATCTCTTAGTCCAACTTTAACACACCCGATCCTTTCCAGACCACCCCATCTGACCCTCACACCGTAATCCACGTTCCACCAGGCGGCCACCAGCGCGGCTCCGAAAACGCGTTGGATGCCCTCCTCGATGAGCTCCAAACATTCACCAAGCCCCTGGAGCAGCCCCGGGACAACATCCCCGGTCTTCTTGGGCCACAGCGACGTCTCCCGTCCTTCCCGAGCGCAGAGTCACCGGTCCGGTCCCCCGCCCGGTCGTTCGCTCAGCAGGCAGAGAGTGGGGGAGCGTCATCACCTGCTGGGAGTAGTGCTTTCCGGGCGACGGGTGCCACTATCAATAAGTTGCAGGTTTGTGTCTTGCATTGTTTTTTTGTTACAACTTAACGGTGTTATTAATTCGACAGTTTGAAACTGAAGTCAACTTCTATTTATAGCAAACCACAAAGTAAAATATAAAAACTAATTGATACAAAAATCTCAGCTTTATTGTCTTTTACCCCTGGGGGATACAGACATATAAACCTTTACCTAACTATAAGTTTTCCCAGCATTACACATAATTTTTTAAAAAATTAAATTATAAAATTTTACTAAATTTTAAACTTTAAAATGTGGAGCAGTTATTTATAACCATTTGCTAAAGAAAAAAATTTAAAATAATCAAAAGAAATTAAATTTTAAGTAAAAATTTAAAACAAAATTACTTTAACCAAATTACGTATACCTCAGGGGGTTACATAAGAAGGTGGCTGGTCGACTGCTAGTCACTTGCGTAATTTACATAAAGTTCATCATCTTGGACGCTAGAAACTGCTTTGAGTGGGTCTCGTAGACTTATGATGAAGTGGGAATTATTATAGTAGCTTAGTTAATGAGGTGTCAACATCAATCAAAACCAACATGATTTGGTGCTACCTTCCTAATAATTAACTTTGCAAATATTAAATTATCTTAAGTGACCTGTTTTTAATATAAATACATTTTTAGTTTATGAAAAAGGTTGAATTTGGTTTTATTTCTTTGTTGGGAACAATAAACATGAACTAGATCTTCCTGAAAAGTTATTAATGTACTGTGTTACTCTTGGCCATCACTTCCAATTCTTCCTCTTTTGAAATTTTAGTTCTTTCCAATAAGTAAAACCACCTGAGTTGGTGCTACCTCTAATGGGAGATTTCATTGTTTCATCAAGGAAGACTTGTTTTATATCTGTTGTGTTCCATTTGGATTATTATCTGAATATATCTTACCAACTTTACTAGTTGGATTGTTATGAATATGACTTAACCTAGATCCTTAAAGGCATTTAAAATTGTAGTTAGATTTAGAAATCTATATTTTCATAATCAGAGAATCATCCTGAAAAGTTAATAATGTGTTGTTTTACTCTTGGCAATCAACTTCCAGTTCTTCCTCTGTAGAATTTTTAGTTCCTTCGAATCAGTCAAAGCACCTGGGTTGGTGCTACCTCTAATGGGAGATTCCATAGTTTCATCAAGGAAGACTTGTTTTGCATCCTGCTGTGTTCCATTTTGATTATTATCTGAGTATATCTTGTCAACTTTACTAGTTGGATTGTTATGAATATGACTGCACCTATTCAAATCTTTCCAATTTTAGTTTGATTTTGAAATCTATATTTCTATAATCAGAAACCTCAAACTTCCTTTAAACTCCTATTTGCAGGTGAACGAACCAGGAGGCCGGTCCCCATCCCACTCCCCCGTCCCGTCCAACAAACCACCGGACACCATCCTCCGGGTGGCCGTCAACCCGGGCACCAAGACGACACTCATCGACGCCGTCGAAAACACTGTTGTCACCACAACAAACCCGGTCGCCAACAAGAAGGCCCCACCCCCGCCTCCGCCCCGGACGACCAGCAAGTCCCCGCTGACGTCCCCCTCGTCCGATCCGCGGGACGTGGACTTTGGCCAGATGCGGAGCAACTCAGCTCCGGAGGGTGGAGGGACCGGTGCAAGGCGGGCTACCGGTGCGCCAAGGTCGGTGTCGCGGGACGAGGGGACGGCCCAGCGCGAGAGGGAGGAGGAGCTGCTGCGGACCAGCGCGCTGCAGGAGAAGGTGGGTGTGTTTGTTTTATGGGTTGGACATGGAATTTTGTGAATTAACTAGTGATTTAGTAGGGCGTTTTATGAAATTTTGTGATTGTATCTGAGGGTTGAACCTTACTTTTAACCAAAAGGCCATAGCAACTACAAATTTTCACTCCTTCATAATATTAAATAATGATTAATCAACGCATGATGAAAATATTTATTATCAAATTATTTTATCTCGTGTGTTGTCAAAATATATAAACTCTATCAGGGATTGGAGTAATGCGTTACTTGTAACACCATAACTTGTAATGGTATTTTTTCTAAGGTAACAAAAAATAACAGTGTTAGATTTTTCAGAAAGTAACTATAACTTAGTTACTTTTAGGGGTATTGAAGTGACAAAAATTTTGTTACATAACTTGAAATTTCTAAAAGTACCTGAAACAGAGTTACTTTTTAAAAGTAACTTTCCAATCCATGTACTTCATATTTTGTTAAATGTAACTTGAAACTCTCTCTCCAGGACGAGGGCATTCGCCGCGAAACTTTATCAAGCAACAGCAGCAGCAGCGAGAGTGTCAATTCCCAGGAGGGCCTCTCGGTGGGCGGTCGCCACGACAACGGCGGCTCCAAGAAGCAGCCCTCTCCCCCTCGCACTAGGACGGACGCCCTGGAGCAGCGACACCAGGAGCTGCTCAGGAAACAGAAGTTGCTCCAGGACCAGTACACGCGGCTGCAGCAGCTGCAGAGCTCCCAACACCTGCTGCACCGACTGTCGCCTCAGTCCACGCCGTCGCTGCTCAACGACCTCAAGAAGACCGGCAGCGAGAGCAACATCCTGTCCAAGGCTGGTCTGGGGGTGACTGCCGCGACCGGCTCGCTCACCCATCTGGCCGGTAAGGAGTCGGTCAACTTTAACAAGCCGGCGGCCAAGACGACGTCGGCACCCGCCACGACCGGTAATGTGGTCGGCAACACTGTGACGACCACGGTTGTGAATAAGGGACCGGCCGTGCCTGCCAAGCCGACGCTGAAGAACAAGATCTATGAGACGGACATCCTCTGAGGTTGGATAGGTTTCTGGGTGACGTTTATCTATTGCTGAAGAGGATAAAGTTTACATGCCATCAGTTGCTGGTAAAAAGTCATCCTCTGAAATAATCAAGAACAGTTTGCAGGATCCCTTTTCTTAGTTCATAACTAATCTGGTTTTAAAGTGGTAAAGTTTCTTTTGTAGTGGTCCTGCCCACAAAAAAAAGTCAGAGAATAGCTTGCATGGCTTAAAATCTGTTGCTTTGTTTACAATACACATAAAATTAATGTCCCATATTAAATCCTTTTCTTTCTTTTGGGACACCCAATTGTAATTTTCTACTTGTGAAAAGTGTGTAATACCAACAAAAGTTCCTTATAATATTTGCCTACATTTGGTTGCCATCAAGCATGACTTTTAAAAGATAAAATCAATACTCTATGTTAAATTACTTTCACGAACATACTAAACCTATTTTTTCATTTCAAACCAAGAGGAATTCCGCAAATTAGGCCTAAACAGTTTCTCCGAGCAAGAGAAGCAAGCCATCAACGGACAAAATCAGTATCCCATATTAAATTATAACTGTTGTAAAATGTAAAACTTTTTCTAAGAAATGATGTGGACTATGGTTGTGTTTCAGAAGTGGTATCTCCTGTTTGAATCGTTGGACAGTTTATATATTCTATCGCACCAAACTAACTCAATGTTGTCTTCTTTTGCTTTGTTCTCATAGCCGCATGTTGTTTTCTGATATGCTTTTTACAGCATGCGCCATCATCTGAGTTTTTTTAGTCTACATTTTGTGCTGGTGCTTTGGTTATAAACCTAGTTTATGCAATCGAGCTCCCTTGACTATGACGTCAATAGCCCTTAGACAATTGTTTAGAAAATGTCATCAAACATGCCCGTGAAGATATTTATCATGTTAATACAACAGACTCGCAAGATGTTCATGTCCCAGACATGAACAGCTTACTATCATTTCCCTGTATAATAATAAGAGAACAATCTATCATGTGGTTTGTCCCTTGTTCACATTTTTGAATTATTAAAAACATTTTTATTAATATGTCAATCGAACCTTTTGTCAGAACGTAGATGGCTATCGCGTCTTTTTTCAACAAATGGTGCCATGGTATGAATAGTCAGTCGTTATTTGTCCGAGTGAGAAGTATCTAGCTTTCATTCATAGTTTTGTGTTGCCGTTCATTCCATAAAGTATGATTGACTATCATTGGTGTGTTTTTACATTCTAGCGAAACCAAATATCGTCAGTTTCAGAGTAGAATCTACAAATGACTGTACAATTCAACCAAAGGTGTTTGTATGTAGCCTGAATGGCACGATTGTGTGCTTGTAAACTACAAGTGTGTGTCATTGAAGAACAAGAAGATTATGTGTATGAAGCAATATCACAATCAGATTTGCATCAATGAATGTTTTTAGTTTTTTTATGGCAGGGGTCTATTTCATATTTTTTAGTGTAATAATTTTCACTTTTTGTAACCAAATGTTAATGCTTTAGTCAAATATCTGAAACAAAAAAACGTACACAATTATAATTTAATTAATAATTGACATTTCAAAAAATTAAGTTACAAAGATCCAAATGTGTAATAACAATGTTTAAAATTTTATTAAAATTTCCCTATTTGAAACATATAAATGGGCCCCTGCCGTAACATCATAAAAAAATGTGTTTATTGAAAATGTTCCTTGATTTTCTTTGGGTTCATTTAGTTATTAAAATGCAGAATATTTACAAAAATTGCTTTTATCAACAGACAGTTTCAGTTGTTAATCTTTGATAAAACATTGTTTTATTTTTCTTAGTTTTGGTCAACTGATACTTTTATAACATTGCACTTACTATCAGTGCACCTTCTCAAATAACTATTGTTAAAGATTTTACCTTAAGGTTGTATTAATTTTGCTGATTGTATCTTATTAAAGCATATTTAATTACAAAATTTACTATAATAATCAGCAATGTTTAATTTCTGAAATAAATACTGAAAATAGTTATAATTAAATTTAAAATAATTTTGTATCTGTTATAGATAACAAATTAAAAAATTTATTATGCTTATTTTTAGTTTTACTTCATTTACAATAATATGTCAGTATTATCTTAACAGTTCCTAGTAATTTTTCCCTATATAATTCATTGTTTCTTCTAAAAGAGTTATATCTGTGTTATTTTGTAATTTATTTTATTTACTAAATGCCATTAAGCATTATTAGAAACTTGTTATATATCAATGACTTTTCTAAAGTCACCTCATTGTGGTGTAACTTCAGTTAATATATTCAATACCTAACTGACCCTACATTTAAGAAAAATCTCTAAAATTATAACAACTAAATCTCATTTCCTAGATTTGTCAATCTTTGCCTTTTATTTGCATCTTTTTCCAATTATGAACAAAAAAAATATTTTCCAATTTCACTCTCTTTAATTAAATTGCTACTTTCATGACATAAATTTGAAATAGTTTATTTCAAACCAAAATAAGCTAAATCGTCTTCAAGAAGAATCGAGCTAGAAAAATGTATCCCAAAAAAAAGTCTCATATGATGCATGAAATAAAATTAGTAGGATGTGTTTGCTATAGGGCAAAAATCAAAAGGTTGAATCCACAACGCTTGAAGATCAATTAAATGTTATTGTTACTTAATGTGTAATTAAATTAATGAAAATTTAAGTATACATGAATGTATACAGTTCTTTAAAATTCTATCTTAAAGGAACCAGCAATAAGAAGTATACTGTGGCAATTAAAATTTAAGGGAAAAACAGCGGAAAATTTGCGCGAAAATTACTGTTGGTATTTTTTGTGGTAAATATAGTGTATTGTATTTCTTTCTTTCTGTTATTGCTGGTTCCTTATTGAATTATAATTGTTGATTGTTCTTTATATAAAACTATACATGTATTAATTTTTTTTATGAATCATTATGAAAAAAGTAGTAAATTTGTATTAAATTAAATAGGTGCTTGTTTGTCTTTAAATTTTAATTTGTTTCATATCATGCTTGAAGATTTTGTTTTTTTGTAATTGTCATTTCATTAATTCTTGTTTTAATGAGCTTTGAATTCTTAATTTGATTCTCTTATCTTGAAAAAATGGTTCATAAGATAGCTTTTCATTGTTTTTTTTATTTCATGCGAATGCATTAGTTCACATAGGAAACTTTATACTCTCCTATTATCGAATGGGAAATAAAACTAGAATATAGAGAAGAATGATATTTATGAAAGTTTTATTGTAAATGGCACCAGATTTGTATGAACAAAAACACAAACCAACAGAAATCATTTGCGCATACAAAAACGCTGAATCTCAAATTTTGATTGCCACAGTTAAATCTAAAATGTAGCTATCTGGTGCCATAACACATGTAAAAAATTCATCTGTCTTCAGAATTTTTCCAAAGCGTAATACTGGTGAAATTTGTACTTTATTCCCCCATGTGTATAATTTCTGCATGCATAACCGAGAAAAAAAAAGGTGCCAAAGTAGCGCACTTTCGCCAAATTGGTTTTCTCTACTTCTTGGTATTAAAATGTGGTTGCCTTAATTGTGCTATAGGTCTGAGAGTGAGAATGTTGTTCATTTCTATCATCAAACAGTATCAAATTTATTTTACTTGATGTTAGTATGTTTTGAATATGAAAAAAAGTTTAAAAAAGCTTAAGTTGAATTTTTTTTGTAATTGCCTGGTATTACAGGAATAAAGTACACTGTACTGTTATACGTTGTTGCCTATTTTTTCTTTTATTCTACAGAGTGTCCCAAAAGTAGGTTAACAGTTAGTTAGGTATATACTTATTTATACAACAACAGTTATTTATACTTTTAGCACAGGTTTATTTAAGCATTCTCTCCGCATTTTCATACTTCTAGTAGGTCTTAAGGATCCACCGTCAGTGCTCCTTGCTCAAAAACAAAAGCACAAATTTCCCACCAACGCAAAACCTTTTAGGGATAACTAGTATAGATGGTGGGATTCGAAATCTGGCGGAATTATTTGCCTAATTAATGGTATTAACTGTAAACCTACTTTTGGGCCACCCTGTATTGAATTCAGAACAGATTTTCTTCATCTTGATAGCAAAATCATTAATAAAGAGTAGGTCTTATGGGGGTTTTACAATTGCACGACGGGAAAGGCGTGGTCATCCGTTTTCGCGGACATTCCATGAAAATAAAGGACATCCACCTGTCAGTTTTGGGGGAAAGGAAGTAACTTGGACGCTCCAGGGGTCAGAAATGTACGGTAGGCTGCACGAAACTATGAATCGCTCTAGATCTGATGAGTACGACTTAGAAATGTCAATTCTCTCTACGTATAGCGTATGTACTTTATGTTTATGAAACTGGCAATTTGGTACAGCTATGATATAATGCCCGATTGAATTTTGGTTTTAGTTTTAATTATCGTCGCACTAGAGCTACACGAGGGCTAATTGAATTTTGGCATTGGCGGCTTTTGGTGAAGTTGAAAATTTAACGTAGGATACCTATTCGCATCCAGTTGTATGGGTTAGTTTGAATTATCGTCACACTAGAGCTATACGCGAGGGCTATTGGCCACGGGCGTCTTAATTTAGAACCACATCAAGTGACGAGCCGACCTGGGTAGGCACATATAATGCCTATCGCATTCTAGGCGAACACCTTTATCGACTGGGCTCCCTATCCCTGTCGAGTAGTTGCATATGGAGTGGAATGTTTACCACATTTTGGGCATTTTCAAGTGTAGGAGGGCAAATAAAAACTGGCCATTATATCATAAGCTATTCTGGTAATTTTAACACGGCCTTTGGGAAAGCCCTCTAACTCCTAGATGGCCCTGGATACAATCATACTTCTTTTAAATTAATGCTGATATTAGAATAGGATGTAATAATTATAATATTCTGATTGAGTGCTGATCAGTGGAGAGGGTATCAATTGGTATAAAATTAAAGTTTACATTAAAAAAATTCACCGTTAACGAAAAGGGTACACCCGTGCAACGCCGGGTTTATAAAGCTAGTCAATAATATAAATCAAAAGTTATTTTTAAAGAAAAAAAGGCAAACAAACAAAATGTATAATTTCAAAAACGGAGGTGTAATTTTTAACTGAACTGTGGGGTTTGGATTTATGAGATGTTTGATGTATTACTTTCTTGTATAATTACCTTGAGTTTTCATTAAATAATTTTATACCATTAAAATAACTTCACAACATTTATGTTATGTAAAGTAATTTATTTACATTAGTTTTTAACCTACAATAGATTTATAAGTAATTTATTTCAATTAAGAGTAACTTTGCTATTTGTAAGTTAAACAAAAAGACATCCACATTTTATGTTTGATGACATCCTGGTAACTGCCAGTCTTGGTATTGGTAAAACAAACTGCAATATAAATATACTAAATGCAACTGCAGCTCTTTATCCTTCTTGTCATTCTGAAAATAAAGTCCGTCTAATTTATCCCCCCCCCCCTTTTCAATTTATAAACATTACAGTTGAATTTTCTTCTGAAACTACTTCATGATGAAGGCATTGTTGTTACTCTCATTTGTCACATTATTCGTATACCTACACTACATATAATGTTGATGACTGTTCTTGATCGGGGCCATCGTGAAGTGAAACGGGCCTGCCCGTAGAAACTATTGCGCATTCCTAGGAGTCCAAATCGCGGAGATCGAACACTCGCTTTTCCTCTTAGGTCCTAGCTTTCCTCTTTCTTATAAGATACATATATTTTAAAGTTATACACCATATTTTCATCAGTAGTTTTTCTGAATTTTCATTACAATGATTTTGAAATTGATTCTCTCTCTCTTTTTTCTTATTTTCAATCGAAACTCCTTAAGAACTACTTTTTTAGCATAGGAAATTTCTTTGAAACAAATTATGCATCCATTATTTGATTATTTATATATCTTCTGATTTTTTTCCCTATTATTGATTACAATGATTTGCAAATAAAACAGATATAAATCTGGGAAAAAAACCTTTTATTTCATACAAATATTTAGGCCTTATTGTAAAACAATGAAAATATTTATTCAGTTAAATATTTTTGATAAGAATTTTCCATTTCTTTTTATTAATATAGAAGGAAGCAGAATTACACTTATTAAACTACTACATAGCAAAAAATAGATAACCAAATTTAATTATAATTTATTTTTAGTACCGTCCATGGCGGCTAACTTTGGTTCAAAATCGTAGTGTGTTTTTACAAGAGAAGAAAAAATTAATCGACAAAAACTATTTAAAAACTTTGAAATCACCATGTATTTTAAGTATTGAACTTTTAGAAATAATTTGTAAGCAGTTTCGTTAAGTTTTATAAATTAAAAAAAATGGTGTTAGTTTAAAAAGTTAGGACCCGGGAATCCAGGAGGGTAACTTTGGTCCAAGCATGAAATACATAAGAAACACACCTTTTACCATTTTACCGGCTGCGTTACAGAATTAAATTGTAATATTAAAATATATAAACATAAAAATGATAAAGTTATAAGTTATTAAAAATTGTTTATAGCTTAACATTTGCATTGCATTTCATCGTAGAATGACATTACACTATATGAATAACACGATTGATCGCCGCTTAAAGAAGCAATGTAAACTTCAATTTTAATATTGGAAAATTAACTTATTTTTAGAAGCAAGATTTAATAACAAATATCTGTATAAAAGCACACGATTTAAAACAATAATATATTCTTAATTAAGAATTTGAAAATGTTTACAGTTCGACATTACTTATTTTAAATGTTGTACGCTTCTTGCATTTTATCTTTATCTTTTAAATGTTTAAACTAGTTTAATTTTTAAAAAAATCATCTCAAATATGGGTTATCATAAGAGTAAGACTTCTTCGAAAAATAGTTAAACAGAATACACGTTTACATCAATTTTTGAAAGTGTAAAGTTCCAACCATAAAGAAATCCTTATATCTTGGACCAAAGTTACCCGCATTCATCGGAAAAAGTTTCCCAGTGATCAATAATTAAATAAAGCACAAAAAGTATTCAACTTAGATTAAAACAAATGGTGTAATATTCATCCTCTTATATAAAATATTATAGTATAGAGTATTTTATTTAGCCAATTTCAATATTTCTTTAGGTGTTCCAGATAAATGTTGGAAGAAATATATGTTTGTCATTAAATGCTCGTAAGAATACAAACGTCATTTGTGGTATTGTCAAAATTAGAAAGAGATTTTTTTTTTACATGAAATGAAAGGCAATGTTTCCACCTTTCCAAAAATGTAAAACAATTTAAGATGGAATCATTTTATGAAGAGAATATAAGAAACCCGAGAAGCGAATCACATTAATCCTATGCATCCGCAGTGAGAAAGTATGACTCCTAGTAGACTCGTATTCTTCCGGTGGTAACCTACACTTCACGTCTTGATGGCTGATTCTTCACCGCCATTTCCTCCCAACACTCTTATTAATAAGACGCCTACCAAATTTTGATGACGTCATCCTGATCATACTTATTTTGCCTTCGATTATTCTAACTTTTAATCATAACTATCAAGGTGTTGATGATGACGGTAATATGATTACATTCTTTCTCATCGCTCTAATTTTTAGTTATGACTACCAAATTTTTAAAAGCGGCATCTTCTGCCTTCATTGCACTTATCATTTCTACCCATTATTCTCACTTTCAATGACAACTACCAGGTTCTTGATGTCGTACACCATGATCATACTGTTCCTCCCAGTACTTTTACTTCTAATAATGACAAGTTCTTAATGATGACTGCACCTTGATTAAACTAATTTTTTCACATTTCTCTAATTTCCAATGATGACTAGTTAATTCTGGATGACGGTATATATTCATTGCACTCATCATTTCGTTTCAGCATTCTCACTTCTTATGACGACTACCAAGTTCTTGATGACCATTGCATTATGAGTACCTTGATTTTCTCCTATTTCTGTAATTTCCAATGATGACTACCTAGTTCTTGATGACGGTATAATCATTGCACTCATCATTTCCATTCACCATTTTGACTTCTTATGACGATTACCAAGTCCTCGATGAAGAGAATGCCGATCCTTGAAAGACACCATCTTGCGGGACGAGGAGAACTTTTTTACCCACTTCCACATCACCTCCGAGAATATGGCGGAGGTAGCCATCGCTAGCCCGCAGAGCAGCATGAAGAAGGCCCCTAGAAGGTCTCTCAAGGTCACGTCTTTGCGACCCCCGCGCAATGTGGTCGTGACGAAGTGGCATTCATGAGAGCTGACTTGCGCGAATTGCTGCGCCCAGAACTGCATCATGCCTCCGTGCCACAAATGACGAATGCTGATAAATAAATTAAAACATGTAATTTAAATTTGAGAATACAAACAAATGATCTAATTCAGTTTTACTAACAAAATAGAAACACGACGTGGCTCCCTCTGTTATTTCATTATGAAGTATCGTTCTTGACCATTGGAGCAAGTATCCTCATATGTAGAAGTAGTGCAAATTTATTCAAAAGAAAAGTAAGAACTTCTTATCGGTTTTAATTGTTGACTTCGTTATTTAAAAGTACATAAAAATGTATACTTTAAATTTGAGAATACAAACAAATGATCTAAAGCACTTTTAATAATAAGATGGAAACCCAGCGTGGCTCCATTATAATTGAGTGCTGATGCATTCTCATGACCATTGGATCAAGTATCCCATCTCATATATACAGGTAGTGGTAATTAATTACAAAAAATAAGGTATTTTTGTCGGTTTTATTCTAACTAAATTTTGTTTTATTAAATTATGCTCTATTAAGAAAACGTTCAATCAAAATATTTAAGTCAGTTTAAGAAAAGTGATCTATGAATTTTCATAGTTTTTAGAATGAACAAGTTGACGAAAAATATTTTGAACCCTATTTACTTACTGAACATTGATTTCGTCTATGTAAGGACTACCCTTCCTCCCAGCTATCGCCAAGTATAATTCCATGTAGGTTTTGGGCGCCATAGCCAAGTGGCATTTCCCCGTCTTCATGTGTTCATCCTTGATGAGTTCGGACAGGACGTAAAACTCATCAGCCATGGCTGCCGTGCCGGCCTTAATTTGGGGCAAAATAGCTGTGACGTTGTTGATGTAAAAGGCGTTTCTGCTCTCCTCGAAACGTTTATTTAACAGCTGCATGATCTCGAGTGGTGATTCCTGAAAATAACATTTTTATACTCTTTGTTATTATTACAAAAAAGGTATGTTTAAATGGTAAAGAATTTAAAATGCGATAAATGTGGTCATATAATATTTTTAAAAACAAGCATCTAGGAGTATATCTCGTATTTATATTCCCTATTTTTAGCGCGAAAATTTCTGTGTTTTTGTAAGAGGCAATTTTGCATTCTAAATGATAATCGTCTTTTATCCAACTTTGAGTGCGTTGTAAGGTTAAAAATGATATTCAATCAAAAAAAAAAATTCAAAACGTTTTTAATGGGCTGAATTATCGTTAGCATGCGGGCAAAGCGTCAAATATGAATTCAGTGTTTTATTTTTTGACTTTTGGCCACGATTTAGGACTGTTGCTCCATTGTGCGACTCAAAATCTTATATATCTACATAGTTGATTAACTTACCTAATTCAAAGTTACTGAACAGGGCCGTGTGGTAAATAATTTTTATGTGATGCAAGTTTTTAAAATGCTGCTCTTTGCAAAAATTAAGTTCAGCAACTTCAAATTTCCCTTTTTAAGAAAAGTTGACTTGATTTTTAAAAAAAAAATTGAAAAAGAGGGATTTTTTAAAACCACCTCTACTAAATGCCGCCTTTCTGCATCATAACACCACACGGCTCTGAAACCGACAGTTAAAAAACCTTCAAGGAAGGTTGAAACATAACACAATGGAGATCTAGTACAAATACCTCTATCTCTTGGTGTATGCTGTTCCCCTCCACAATGAGCGCCGTCACCTCTTCTTTGGTCGCGAAGTCGTGTAGGGAGGCGACTCGCCAATCCGCCTCCGGGAAGGTGAGGAAGGCGATCAGGTTGCCGCTGTAGGTCGCTATCACCACCATCACGAACAGCCACCAGAAGCACACTACCAGGCGGGCGCTTACTGTTGCGGGAAGGTGGACGCCACCTGAAATAATGACAGTTATTGGAATTACGTGCAGTTTTTGATTGCGGCGAAGGGGTTGATATGTCTGAATGAGAATGCACGTAACTCTGGTTGATGGAATTTGAAAACCACTTGAAATAATGACAGGGATCGGAATTACGTGCAGAACGCTGCAGTTTTGGATCGCGACGAAGATGTTGATGTGTCTGAACGAGAATGAACATAACTGGTTGATGGAAGGTGAACTCCACCTGAAATAATGCCAGGGATTGGAATTACGTACAGTTTTGGGTCACGGTAAAGGTTGATATGTCTGAATGAGAATGAACGTAAGTAGTTGATGGAATTTGAACGCCACTTGAAATAATGACAGTGATTGTAATTGCGTGCAGAACGGTGCAGTTTTATATTGAATCAAAGATGATACGTCTAAATGAGAATGCATGGTTGATGGAAGGTTAACGCCACCTGAAATAATGACAATGATTGGAATTGCGTGCAGTTTTGGATCGCGGCCAGGATGTTGATATGTCTCAACGAGAATGAACGTCACTGGTTGATGGAATTTGATCGCCACCTGAAATAATGACGGTGATCGGAATTGCTTGCAGAACGCTTCAGTTTTGGATCGCGGCAAAGATATTGATATGTCTGAACGAGGTACGTAACTGGTTGAAGGAAGGTGACCGCAACCTGAAATAATGCCAGGTATTCGAATTACGTGCAGAACGCTGCAGTTTGTATGGAGCAAGATGTTGTTTCGTCGAAACCAGAATGTACGTAACTCTCTTTCGCTTTGAATCTAAATGAGAAGTATATGTGAATCACTGGCCATTAGAGCAATCTGGCAGAACTCGTCATAAGAACGAAATGTCCGATTAATGCTTGTCCTTGCGGAAAAATTAAAATGTGTGCCGGTTCTATAAATATTCATCGCTATCTGCATAGACGTTGATGTCATATGCAGGTAGACCTCTTACATGTGACGGTCTAATTGTTTTGTTACTTTTCTCTACTATATTAAAAATAAACTGTTTTTTGTCCTATATAATAGTTCCTTATGGTTTGTATCACTGTAGGATCTTTATATAGATATAAAAATCTATTATCTTTGCTGTTTTCTATTCTCCATTTATGTTAGCACTGGATACTGGCTCATGATAGGCGTGGCCCATGTACGAGGGACATCCATAAAGTAAGTTTCCCTAATTAATAAAAAAAGAATTCACACTTTCAGGAACATATTTATTGACAACAAGTACAGTAACATTTCAGCTATTTTTTTTAACACAGCAACCAGCAGAAATGAGACACTTTGTCGCATCGTAGGATCAATTTTGTATCCCTTCGTCATATAACTCTGCCTCCTGTGAATGAAGCCATCAGTGTGTGACAGACGTCTTCAGCTTTTCGTCGTTGCGAAAGAGCTTCCCGGAGGACAGAAATTTCTTGAGGTGCAAGAAAACGTGAAAATTGCTAGGAGCAAGATCAGGACTGTAGGGTGATGATTAAACAATTCCCAGCGAAATTTCTTCAAAACAGCTGGTATGCGTTGAGTAATATGGTAGTTATATATGATCATCCAACAGCGCCGATCTTGATCAAAGCCATTTTCACGTATTCTTACACCTCAAGAAATCCCTGTTCGCCGGTGAGCGTTTTGCGGCAACGACAACCAACTGAATACATCTGTCACACGCTGGTTCCGTTCACAGGAGGCAGAGTTCCACGTCGAAGGGATACAATTAAGTTGATCTTATGCGATGCGACAAGTGTCTCAATTCTGGAGGTGGCTATTTAAAAAAAATAGCTGACCCATTGCTGTACTTTTTGCCAATAAATATAATCCTGAAAGTGTGAGTTCTTTCATTTATTAAATAGGTAAACTTACTTTCTGGATACCCCTCGTATTTTCTATCACAGGCATACTTCTTAAAAAGCTAAAACTATCTTAAAATTCAATGAAAAAACTATTTCAAGGGTTAAAATATGTCTAAATCAAGTTAATATATTTAAAAACTTTAAATATATTTTCTATAACAAGTAGATAAATCTTTACGTATCAATAAATATGCTATACCTTGTTGCAAAATAGCTCCATACATGTACCAGAAGCAGTTCTTGAATTTGTGGAGACCTCCTTTAATTTTTAAGTCTTCAGTTTCTACAAACCTTGTACTCAGCCCATAAACTATGTACAGAACTATGGACATAACAGGAATCATCGAACCTATCGACAACCATACCTACAAACAGACACAAAAAAATGAAATGGCCAATAACGTTTTAACATTGCTTCTAAAGTGTAATTAATCACTTATATATACACGAGCTTTTTAATGAAAATGCGAAAAGTTAGCTACATTTATCGTATACAACAAGTAGGTTTGTAACAGAATCTGTCACTTAACTCGCTTCCACATATTTGTGTTTAACAGGAAAAAACGCGCCAAACACAACATTAATTCTATATTTAACATTTACAAGCTAAATTTGGCTAGTTTCATTTATTTTATTTCGAAAATTCAATAATTATTACTTATCGTTTGCAAAAATTAATTCATATTTCAAAAAATAAATATGTCATATTCCTCGCTTTTAAATAGAATGAAAAAATTTCATATCAACATACAAGGATTCCGTAGTGAAATATATTTGACGTCATTTCAAACTGATCGATGTCGCAAAAATAAATTTATTTTAATTTATTGTCTAAAAGAATTAAAGTTTCTCGAGCGATTGTTGCGAATGGCAAATGTGATTTAATTCTAATAAAAACAGGGCCTTTAGCTATTTGTAATTCAAAGTTTTAAACGCCAAAATTAACTATTTTCATTAATCATCTTTCTCAGATTTAATAATTAGACTTTATCGTTTGCTAAATTTGTTTGAAGTTCGAAGAATAATGATGTAATCTTTTTTAATAAATATTTTTGTCGCCACAATTACCCATTTACATTTCTTTCGAAAATTCACTTATTTATAGTTTGTTAAATTAATTTACAGTTCAAAAAATATATAATTTGTACAATTGATGCTTTAAAAATAAAAGCGAAAAAACCAAGTTATAATTCTCTATGCATCTTTCTTCATACATATATATATATAGAACCATTAAAAGAACTCTATTGTGATAATACAACAATCCAAACCGAATTATTATCTATATACATAAAAGGCAACTTCCGTTTGTTTGTTTGTATAAGACACGAGATCAAAAGAACCACGCAACAGATCGTCACGAAATTTGGCACAAAAATTCATCTCATCTCTGGAACAAACATAGGCTAAGAATTTTTAGAATCGGACCATTCCTTCTATAGTTTTCGAACGTTTTTATACGAATTTTGTGAAAAAACTACACCACTTTGGCTCAAATCCGATCTTTTTTTACTTTCCTGATGCCATCGGCTGAAAAAATTAAATAAAACTTTTAACGAAAACATTTAAAATTGAAAATAGAAACTAAATTCATTATTTGAAAAATAATTGACATGTTTCAAGTGACGTAATTCCGCCAGTCTCCATTCCCGGATTTTATTGTGGGCTTATTTGATGATTTTTTCATTGATTTTCTGTTGACTGCATGACTGCACTAGAGCCGCATATTAGTGTTTTATGTATTTATTTTTTCGCTAAATACGTTGCCAAACTCGCCAAATTACTAACTAAATCTCGCCAAATGGGCAATTTCTTTTCTAAATATTTATAATCTGGTCGGTTGTTCGAAGGTCATTGTGTTAGAGCTGTAAAATGGGTGTGTTTGTAGCTATATCTATTTTCTCGCCAAATTATTTCCCAAAACGCGCCAAATGAGCTAAAAGCTTTTATGTATTTATGAGGGAATTGATGACATTATGATGACATTTATGAGTGTATTTTATAGCGTATTTTTCATTTTGGAATTTTAAGGCAATGAAACGGGATTTTATACTTTATAACGAGCGGGAACAATAACATAAGTTTATGATCATATAACAGGTTATATGGTACACATATTTGGAACGATCATTCAATTATTGTACATATCTGCATTGATTTAGTACTGTATACATTTGCATTGAATTCTTAATTTTTCAGCATTTGTATTGAATTATGGTAGAAATTTGTACTGCTTATATTGTATTTATATCTGCAAAGTGTCAAAAAAAAGTTACTTAATTTATTATAGAACTCCCTTGAATTGCGTTAAAATAAATGTTTGAGACCCTTTTAAGATTTAGCCGTTTTTCCATTTTTAATTCTTACTGATTATTTTTTACTTAAATATGTATTCTTTTTAATTTGAGCTTCTTATCAAAGGTATTTTTGAAATTAATATTAATCGTTACTATATCCAAGTTGGGTAATTAAATGGAAAATTACTGGGTAATCTTCATATCTTATGTAACTAAAATGAGAGAAAAAAAATAGTTAAATTGACTGTTAAATTATTTTTCCACCTCTACCCGTGCATCGTCGGGTATAACAGCTAGTATCACATAAATAAATATTTTTTCAAAAGTGTATTTTTATTTTAACAAAAGTTTCTCGTACGTTTAACGAAATGGCAACAGTGAAAATATTGAATAAAAATGGAATTTGCATGTTATTTCAATGTAGATTAAATTTTTAGTTATTTAAATTTTAAATAAGCTTCTAGTTTAAATTTTTTAATGAAATTTGGCATGTAGCCTAATCTGATTTTTTGCTTCAAAATGACGTATCCCACTAGTCTGTGGAACTTGGGGATGACAACAGTGAAAATATGAATAAAAATAGAATTTGCATGTTATTTCAATGTAGATAAATTTTTTTTAGTTATTTAAATTTTAAATAAACTTCTAATTTAAATTTTTTAATGAAATTTGGAATGTAGCCTAATCTGATTTTTTGCTTTAAAATGACGTATCCCACTTGCCTGTGGGACTTGTGGTTCTTTCTGTGAACGTGGGTGACAGACGGACAGACAGACGGACTGAACGATTATAAAACCTTCCACTTTTTACGTTATAAACGTAGTGTGGAAGCTAAACCATGTGTAAAAATATTCAAGACAGTCGGTGTAATTTGGCTTTGAAAATGTTTTCCCATTGAATTTCCCTTTCCTTCTCGCTCCTATGGAAAATGACGCGCTCTTATTTCTCGCTCCCGCGATATTTTTGGAGTGGAAGGTTTAACGCAGCAATAAGATCAAACCTAACTTAAATCCACCAAATTAAAACGCCAATGGCTGAAGTGACCGTAAGTAACGCGCTAACAAGATCAAAACTATTTTAAATCCGCCTGTTAAAACGCAAATAGGATTTTTTTATTTCAAAAACTAAAAACAAATTAAAAATGAATATCTATATTGTTCAGACACATATTTTTTTATATAATTTTCGGGAATAAAAAAATAGGCCCTTTTATGACCGTTTTCATAAAAATTATCCGACCGTTAAGTGGTTTAGCAAAGAGGAGCCCTTGCTTGAGAAGTCAATTGTAGGTCTTTTAATCTTTTGTAAACTCACGTGCAGCTTGAAGGGTCTGAGGAAGATGAACGTCCTAGGGGGCTCTTTAGGTTTCGGCACCAGGATCGCGGTGCTGGTGGTCATGACCGGTTCCGAGAAGACCGTGTACTTGCTGCGACCCTTCGTGATACCCAGGAAAGGAACTAGGTCAACCTTCTGCATAGACAAATAAAATTATACATGGTCGTATTTGGATTAAATGGCACAAATATTGGAAATGTTTACATTTGTATACATATTGTTTACATTTGTATACATATTGTTGTATACATATTGTTTACATTTGTATGCATATTGTTTACATTTGTATACATATTAATTACATTTGTATACATATTGTTTACATTTGTATACATATTGTTTACATTTGTATACATATTGTTTACATTTGTATACATATTGTTTACATTTGTATGCATATTGTTTACATTTGTATACATATTAATTACATTTGATACATTTTATTTGAAAAAGGATTATTTAATCAATGTACGCTACACAACGCTTCCCATCTAGATTTGGCTTTTAATGTAATTTTTAAAAATATTCAAAGTTCATCCTAACAGAGTTTCCAAAAGCATGATAATTTTTATAAAAAACTTGAAAATTGGGTTGGAAGTCAACGTTATTACAGAAATGACTATATATAAAATAATAAACTCGTTAAAAATCCCTTTTAATGTTTTGTAAAAAATAAATGCTACCCTGTGAATTCAGGAAAACTATTTCAAACTTTTGCTTATTTCTAAAACACACTATAAATTTTCACTTAATAATAAACGAGTAAAACGAATAATAATTTACAAGCTTTATAGAATATTTTGTTGTAAAAAAAAATGGTGAAGGTTTTTTGTTTGTATTTTACCGCTTTGTAATATATTTATATGGTATCATGTGTTTGACCTTTTCCTAGATTTGTTACGTTTGTTCTGTGTTTGTAATTACCCCCTTTCCCTTTAATATGGGTAATAATTTATGTTTTTCGTTAATTTTCTTTGTAAATTTCCCAAGGTATAATTTTATGTGTTGTCTGGAAGAGTCCTAGGGCCACTTGGCAGCCAATATCTATGCAAATTGAACTAAGTTTTCTTCTTTCGTTCACTAAATCCTGACCTATAAACATTTTTGTGTATTTTTGCTTCTATGATTATTAAAACTTACTCTGTCCAGCAGCATTCCCACCGCCCCACTCCACTTTCCATCGTCCATCAACACACCCCATTCATTGTCTTCAGGCGCAACGGCTTCATACCTGAAGGAGAACTCAATATCATAGTGCATGCAGTTACTCTCAAATGAAGAACCTGTTTAGGTTTTATTAATTTCCATTATTGAGTGATTATATCATTCATTAGACATGCCAACTGTGGCTCTCCTTGGACATTAATTTAACCAACCAACCTGCCATATCTAATGAAATGAAGGTATCCGACTGGGTAAAATCGTTATTTTGGATGAGATTATCAATTTGTTTTCTTTATGATCTACTTTTATAACCTGTTTATTAGATTTCCAAAATAGCCTTATTTCTGCTTTTACGACTTGTATTACCAAAGTTACAAGCCTATTACCTAAGTTACTTTTAAAGTAAGGTCACTTGCCCAAAAGTGTAATTTTTACTTTAAAGTCGTTTCCTGAAAAATGAATTTTTCTTAATTATCTGTTCACGATAACAGTTCTAGACCAAAATGTTTTAGTAGTAACTGTCTAAAATTTTCTGTAATGATTTGATACATTAGTGTCTATGTTTTGAACAAAAAGCTAAGGTCTATGTTAAGTATACTTTAAAATATGAGTGGTTCTATAAACATCATCTCTATTTTACGGCGTCTTTTTCTTTAAAATATGGAATTAAAGTCTCGTTTAGCTGTATCTCAGTGATAATTTGAGATACATAAAAGCTTTTAGATCAAAACAAAGAAAAATATCTTACGTTTATTTTCCTGAAAGGATTTTTAAATATACATAAAAGTTTTTTTTCTAGAATTTTTACGCTAACATAAAAATTGCATGAATTGAGGAAATTTACCTAAAAAGTCCCTTAATTTATTGAAAAAAAAACTTCTAGCCTTTTTTTTAGCATTTTTCCATGGTTTTTAGTCAAACTTCTACTAAATCAAAAAAATAACAACAACATCAGTGACCTTTTTTTTTTAAAAAGCCCTCAAACCCAGTCGGATACCTTACTAAGTTATAACCATTTCCAGATTCTGGGCGACAAGAGAAAGTTTAATGTTTCCTTTTTGGACTGGTAAAACCTTTATAAACTTTTGGACCAACTTTGCTGTTTCTTTGGCCTGTTGTTGGTAGTACATTTTTGTATTATATTTGCACTATAAAATCCGGCAATTGATACATATGAAACGCAAATTCACAAAGTAGTTAAAAATTCGATATTGCTGGGTTAAATGCGAAGAATGAGGAACTTGCATCCTACCAAAAATGACGTACTTATACTATTTTCTGGAACATTATAAGCTACAGTTTCTAAATATCAGCTTAAAAATCATCAAATATTATTAGCTTTACTCGAAATATGCCTATTAAAATTCCATGAAACTCACGTGACCGAAAACGGCGTCTGACGTAACGACACACCATTTGACGATTTTTTCTAAAAATGGCGCTACGGTTAGCATGTCCATAATTAAAATAAACATGCAACGTTTTTCAAAACGTTCTATTTAAAAGAACGGACTGCTCACTTAAACCAGCTTTTGATAATAAATTAGAACAGCTTGTCAATTGTTGGATCAATCGAAATCTTCGTAGGAGATCTACCAATTCTGATGAGAATAAGTGGAACTCTTAGAAAAACCACTTATTCTAAATAATCCTATTCCTATATGGGATCATTCAAAACACATTTTGTATTTTCAACAGCTGTATCGCACAGAAGTTGGTTAGAAATTGCACGCCAATGGACAAAAAAGCCAAGCCTGACGTCATTACGCACTGCAAGAGGTTTGTGAGTGTTTTTACCGGAAGTGACGTATCATATACTTAAAACTCAATTACTGACTAATTTAAAAACTTTTTTACTAGTGTGAAAAGTAGCATTCGACGTGTTTTTAAAAGGGCAATTGTCTGCCAATGAATTTGCAATTCATGCAACTTCCTCATTGGCAGGCCTGCATTGATTGTTAAAATTTGACTTTCGATAATTTTTGATAACACTCAATGAGTGAAATAAAAATATCTATAAATTATTAATTAAATATAACCATCTATAAATTATTTAATAAATTAATCTATGTAACTGTTATTAGCTCCGTCTTCAGGAAATTGACTGAATACCACATGATAATCTGAGTCTAAATTTTGATACGAAAAAAAGCAGGGATTGGAAAGTTACTTTTAAGAAGTTAACTCTGTTACAGTTACAGTTACTTAATCAAAAAAGTAACTCTGTTACAGTTACAGTTACTTAATATGAAAAGTAACGCGCTACAGTTATTTAATACGAAAAGTAACGTTCACAGTTATTTTTTGAAATTTCAAGTTATAAGAAAAATTGAAATTTAGCCATCTTACCATTTTTCAAAGAAAATCACAATTAACGAAACATAAGCACAAACAAAATGCTGAAATTATAATTAATATTTTTTTTATTTAATTTCAATCCAAGAAATAGGTGTGAACGTGCCCTCTCTTTCTCTCCCCCCCCCCCTCTTCTTCAAGGGGAGATAATTTGTTGTTGGTCATTGTTGTAGAACCCATTCAGGTTCATGCAACAAAAAAGGGGTTTGCACTGGTCGAAACTTGCCGAACGACAACAGGCTTGACAGTCAGCGTGATTTATTTCAAAACCCTTCTTTTTGGTAGAAGCCTGTAATTACGGGTCTTTTAACGTGATACTTGGAAAGGTAAACAGACAAGGAGAAACATTCATACTTTAACAATTCTGGCTGAAAGCAGCCGTCACGCTTTAGCAGCCAAAGTGGACAATGCTATTTTGCTTTTCAAAGAAAAAGCTCATATTTCGGGAATGCCAAATGTTCCCTTCTTAGGAGTGGAATTTCCAAATAAACATCAAACAGCCTTCGGAAAGTAACGGAAAAGTAACGCAATTTTTCGTTACTTCGTTACCGCTAAAAAGTTACAGTTACAGTTATTTTCTGGAAAATGTAACGAAATGTAACTTAAAAAAAGTAACTGTTACAAGTAACGCGTTACTCCGATCCCTGGAAAAAAGCATCACATATCGTGTCGGTCGGTCGGTCCAAAAAAACAAAACCAGGAATATGCCAAATTCTAGATATTAACAAAATTTGAAAATGGTGGGTTCAACATGGTTTTCCAACTCTTTGTTTTTGCACATTCGGTGTTATGTTATTGGACCGACGATATCATACCCTGATCATCAGAAATGAATGTAATTTTTTATCACAATAAAAATCAGTAAAAATATATAATTTTAACAGATAAATATTAAACCTGAAGATACTACCTGAATTTTAGCCGTTCAGTCAGATAGTCAAAAAGTTTAACCACCGCTCCACTGTTCACATCGTTACCATTGCGATTGGATGGTATAGTGTAGGGCGGATTCTGAAAGTAAGTAAGGAAACAGTTCGATTAACATAGTTCATGATTTCTTTTGCAAGTCTGTTTTCGAGGCCATAAATCGCAAACGTACAAAATCTTGGATTTTGCATTTACATTCTTGAATTGTTTGCACTGATTACGCCATAATATTGAAAACTTGTTACAAATTTGCATTTAATGGATGAATCGAACGGAGCGGAGCATGGTTTGTTTGTGGGGTAGAAGACACTGTTTGTCGTAGCTTTTTTGATGTCAACCACGGCCAACTTCAATAACAAGGCCAGAGAAGCTCTCCTAAACATGAGCGTAGACGGAGATTTTGACGTCACTGTTCCCAGTGCCGAAGATCGAGAAACTAGTTCGGACGCATTCGGAACCCTAAAAATGTGGTCAGCCGTGAACGAGTGGTTCCGAACAGGTTTTGAGACAGGTTGTCTTCATCTTCGGAACAACGTCACTCGGAACTATGATGTCAAATTTTCCGTCCCCGAGCTTAATTGGGAAAGCTTCTTCGGCCTTAGTACTTGTAGACCTTGTGTCAACTTAACCGTGGTCATTGTACTTTGGACGTATTATCGGCGGGTTGGTTTGTTTGCGAGGTATAAAACAACATTTAATGGGGCTGTGGCGACACCGTAGGCGTGACCAGTCCGATCGTCCATTTGTGTTATTTAGGTGTAAAATGACTTATCATCTCTAACACATAAACTTACTTAACCATTGCTACACATCCTGCGATTTACCATCCAACGAAATATAAATAAATTTAGCAAGTGATAATAAGGAATATTTATTAAATCATCGAAAGCATATAAATGAAAGGAGCCAAACTTAGCAGTGAAATTGTTTAATGTGAATTTAAGTGTTGGGTTAGGCGTTTTTTCCCTGTTGTGCACAAATGTTGTTTGGAAGCTGTCTAAGCACATCCGCACATTCTGCTACAAACCTACTTGTTTTAAACCTGTTTTAGTAAAACAAAAAAGCCGAATGAGCCAGACTGACCACAGGTCTCCAAAACCAAAGTGCCTCTGTGTTAATCCGATGGGAAAAATATTTTCTAAGCCCCATTTCTGGGCTATATGGAATATTTTTACAAACCGTTTTTTTTGTGATAAATATAGCTGACTTACAGGTCCCGACAATCAGACTTTTTGAAATTGGTTCAAATACTTTTTTTTTTAATTTTCAGTAAATAATTTTACACAAAATATTCGAACTAATTTCAAAAATTGGGATTATAGAGACAGTAAATCAGCTACATTTATCATATAAAAAACCGTCTGCAAAAACATTCAATACAGCCGGAGAAATGTGGCTTAGAAAAAAAAAATATTTTTTTCCAATTTGATTAACACAGAGGTACTTTGGTTTGGAGACCAGCGGTCAGTCTGGCTCATTCGACCTTAAACTAAATTTTATTTTGGATAAACTTACGAAAGGCATCCCCAACTTGAGTGTCCTGTTCTCGAAGAGGAACTTCCTCTCAATGTCTGTGGAGAGATATCTGAACTTGGGGCTGGCGTCTGCTTCCCAAGTGGCGATGGCCCGGAATATCTCAGTGTCGGACTCCACTGGGAAGTTGCGAAAGAGGTCGTACCTCAGAGAAGATGACAGTACGGCGATCTTCTTCAGGAAATCCTTTTAAGTAAAGTTTAAGACATATTTTATTAAACATAATAAAATATCAACTTTTTATAACCATTAGTGACTCATAAAATGTCCGACTATTAATTTCCAGGACTGACATAACTGTAGAAGAACGAAAAGCCGAAAGATGGCGCTGATGATTGCATATTGAATGATTGCTGATTGCTCATGTACAGCGCAATCGGCACCATTCTGAGGTAAGTGGTTCTCGTGGAATGCCGCATTAAAACTTAGACACATGATGGAGATTAATAATGGCGAAGCCATCAAGAAAACTACAACGTCACTATTAAATAACATCTAAAAGATGACTTTAAAACTTCTTTCCGAAATTTGTACATGGACGACGAAATTAATGTACAGCTGGGGGAAAAAAAAACGATCCACCCTTCGTTTTTCGGCTGCTATTGGTCAAGGAATTTTGCAAAAGGTGTCATTTTTCAGGAAATAGCGTAAGGAATTCAGAACTGGCAACCAAAATTGTATAAGGGGTCGTCTACATATTAAAATGAGTACCAACTTTGAAAATTCCAATGGCAACACCCAATTTTTTTATATAAAAATGTTTATCATCTTCAAAATTCCCCAGATCCAAAAAAAAAATTATTATTTTGCATTATTTGTTGAGATATAAGCATTCGAAGTTGAAGGCCCATAATGTTAAAAAAGTTTCACAAACTTTTATTCATACCTCCACAAATAAAATGAATTAAACCAACATTTTTTTTCATTATATACTTCTTAATCTTCCAAAAACAAATCACACAAGTTTTTTCATCAATTTTTAATTATTATTATTTTTTTATTTAAATTTAAATAAGAAAAAATAAAACATGAATAGCAACCGCAAATTTTTGTTACATAAATCGATAAAGTAGATCAAGTAGAACCAAAATCCCGAATTTTTTAATTCAACAACAATTATTTGCCGAGTTATTGTAAAAATACTGAAAAAAACGAATTTTAGGGACCGTGTAAAAAATTACTTAGCAAATTGGATCCTAATTCGCATTATCGTTTGGTGGTTGAAAAGCGTTTTTGGTAAATGTTTATTCAAATTATTGATGTCTATCAAATGTCTAAAAATCTTTTCTTGTTTCAAGTGCATACAATGTATTTTGTTTGTATAATTAACATTAAATTATATCGATTACTATGTTTTTGAATGTATGTTATTTCCAATATTATTTATAATTATTTTATTATAAAATTTCCAATAATATGTTATTTCCTCGATTTTTTTTTAATTATTAGAGATTACTTATTTATTTAGTTATTTAGTCAGTTAGTTATTTAGTCAATTAGTCAGTCCGTTAGTTAGTCAGTCAGTTAGTCAGTCAGTTAGTCCGTTAGTTAGCCATTCAGTCAATTAGTTAGTCAGTGAGTCAGTGATTAAGTCAGTTAGTCCGTTAGATATCCAGTCAGTCAATTAGTTAGTCAGTGAGTCAGTCAGTTCACTGACTAACTAATTGACAGTCAGTTAGACTAAGTTAGTCAGTCTGGACTAACTAAAGAAGTGACTAACTAACGGAGTGATTAATTGACTGACTGACTAACTAACTGACTGACTGACTTACTAACTAACGGACTGACTAACTAACCGACTGACTAACGGACTAACTAACGGACTGACTGACTGACTAACTAACTGACTGATTAACTAACTGACCGATTAACTGACTAACTGACTGACTAACTAACTGACTGACTGACTAACTTACTGACTGACTAACTTACTGACTGACTGACTAACTAACTGACTGGCTAACTAACTAACTGCCTGACTAACTATAACTGACTAACTGATTAAATAACTAAATAAATAAATAATCTCTAATATTTAAAAAAAATCGAGAAATGGACAAAAATCTATTTTCGGGATTTAGACCCATTCGGGATTTGACTCATTCGGGATTTGACTCATTCGGGATTTTGGCTTGTCGGAATTTTGGCTTGTCGGGATTTCGGCTGTCGGGATATGTCCCAGACCCAGTGTGCCGAATTTTAAACCAACCTTTTGTAGCAATATGAATGAAACAAAAATTTGCATAAAATGTAAAACATAAATGTAATAATCATGTTTGTCTATCTGATTGTAACTAATCGCATTTGAAAATCTGTTCGTTATAAATAATCGTATGTGACTTAATTTAAAATTAAAACTTTTTCTCGTCTACCCTTTATTTTATTTCTGACTTTTTAAATCCAAAATTTAAAAAAAAAGGTAAAAACATAAAAAAAAATCACAATATTAGTGAAGAAGGTTTAATTCTAGCATCCTTTGGCGAGATTATGGTAACCCTTTTGCTAGCTTGTCGTTTCGAAAAAACACCCTAAATATTACCTTTATCAATTTGGAGATTTCCCCCCAAATGAATTGAAAATTAATGCTTTAATATCTCAGCAAATAATGCAAAATGAATAATTCTTTTTTATACCTGGGGTATTTTGAAGTTGCTGAACATTTTTATGTAAAAAAAATTGGGTGTTGCTATTGGAATTTTCAAAGTTGGTACTCATTTTAATATATAGACGACCCCTTATACAATTTTGGTTGCCAGTTCTTAATTCCTTACGCTATTTCCTGAAAAATGACACCTTGCACAAAATTCCTTGACCAATAGCAGCCGAAATATGAAGGGTGGATCGTTTTTTTTTCCCAGCTGTACATGCACGTCTGTGCTCGGCTGCAGCCGAGCACAGATGTGCATTACGGCTGATGGGGATTACTTCGAATCATATTAAATTGATATGTGTTTAACTTTTTTTCTTCTGAGTTATTTCATGAGTCCTGGAAATTAACATGAGTAATGGAAATTAATAGCCAGACCTTGCAGAGCGAAGCAAAAGTAACTTCGTATAAGGAATGTGCAGTAACGAGTATGTATTTTATATGATATACATTAGACATAGAAATGGAGGATAAAATTATTTTATTTATATTGTGATGGTTGCCTACCCAACAATGTGTAACGCTATTTGATATGATGTAACAGAGAACCATAAATTATTTGACTCTTCCGAACTGTAAACTGACCAAAATGGAACTTACGCTCTTGCATACTGATTCTCAAAGCAGATTACATGCTCGCCAGACCTTTCGTTCTTATACTTATTTAAATTAAAATTGTAACTAAAGCAGAATAAATTAATAATGTCATCAAAATTTTAACATCATAACTTTCCTGAAAAATTTTATCAACAGTTGCCTTAACTATAATCTGAATTCTGATTAGAACCCAGTTGGAAAATTCCCATAAGTTTTAAGCTAACTTTGAAAAAAACCTCTCACCAAAGCTATAGAAGGAAATGAATCTACACTTAGAGGCACAGAGCTATTGAAGAACACGCATTTTTCTTCCAGTTCTTGGGTTTCCATGTTCCATATCACTTTGGCAGCCTCCGTGATACTCCACACTACTGAAGACACAAATACATCTTCACGACCCATGTGCTCCTGCAAAGAGAATACTTTGTTGACAAGTTGCCATCTTGTGTAAATATCAATCGAAGGTAATGTTTATTTTAGGGTGATCTTTTTGCTTTTACTTGATTTGATAGATGGCAGCACCTAATTAAGACTGACGACCTTAGACTTGTAGCTTGTAGTAAAGGGAAAATGCGAAGAATTAAATTGGTTACATTTTACAATTTTTTTTCTTATTTAGTAATAAAATATTTTATTAGTTTGTTTGAAGGTATTTTAATCTATTCTTGATAAGGGCTGATGCTTTTGGTTCAAGTACTAAATGAGCAATGTTGTAAGCCTATAGTCCAGGCCACTAGATGGCAGCATAAAATAAATAAATTCCGTAACTGGTTGGGTTGTACGTTTTCCTGCTGCCTATTTTTAGCCTTCAAAGGAGCTTTAACAGAGCCAGATTTCGCCACATAATTTGGAATAGCGGAACTGGTACGGTTGCACCTCGGAAGGGCCGGATTAAACAGTGTAGGGGCCTGTAGGCAGTTGATTTTGACGGGGCCCCCTTCACTCTCCCCCCCCCCCACCCTTTGCTTTTTTTTTCGGCATGAAGAAATGCTATGCATTTTTTTCAGTGGACATCATCAGAACTCACATTAATAAAATCAATAACATCCAAATTTTAAATTCTGAAGCAGTAATTTGTTTTACATCACTTTTTGTATTATTTAATGATCGTAAAATAGGAATTGATTTATAAATACCAATAAATCTAAACGACGGACAGAAATACGCAATTGACCAAAAATTTATAAACAATTACTCACCGAACACTTAATGTCCATAGCAATATTAAAAATAGTGCATATTAAAGCGAAAATTATATTTTTACGAAAGCTCAATTATATTAAGTTTTGACATTAAATGAATTTAAATTTTTATTAATATCTTAACTTTAAACAGGCCTTTAGCCACTTATGAATGACACAAATACTCGATTCAGACAGGGAAAAAATTATCAACGAATCCTCACAGAGTTAAATACTAAACTGTCCAACACCAAGGCTAAGGATTGAATTGAACTTACAACCTTTAGTGACACACCAGAAATAAATTTAGTGTCTTTTATCTATTTTTTGTGATTTTTGTCCATTGGCCTTAGCCCTGGTCTTTTGCTACAAGTGAGGACAGGGGATGGGGAAGGATCAAGAGATAGATAAACGACTGAGTGAGGGGACAGACCCAGACAACCAGACCCCCAAAACAGGAAATGAAGGAAATAAAATCTTTCTTCTCAGTCTTAATCGCTCTAAAAAAATTCTTGTCTGCCCACAGGACAAAAAACGGCATGTGCAGTTATTATTTCGAGCCAAGTGTGTGTGAAAAGTGACAACCGGATATTTTTCAATAAAATATATTGCATTAAAAATTAATTTAATTTTTACTATTTTTGGTGTACTAATAATTGGTGAATACCCTATTTCATAAATTAAAAATGGTATATTTCGGAAAAACTAATTTAGAATATTTCAGTTTTATTCTTATTTTATTCGAATTTTAAAAAAATAAGTGAGATTTGCCTAATAATAAATGTTTAATGGCTTTTAAAAAAATTAAAAGGTGTGGGGGCATTAATCAATCCCTGAAGGGCCCCTTTTGCGAAATTTATTTCTAAAGGATGGAATAATTTTGCAGTTTGAATTATTGAAGAAAAATTTTTCGTAATATTAAAACAAAAAATTGTTAAAAAGTCATGAAGTATTGCAGTAAAAATTACAGTAAACACTGACATTTCCAATTTCCGCATTTTCCCCCTAATTAAATAAATTTTGAGGTTACAAAATACCAAAATATTGTGGACCTTAGGCCCCGTTGGTAAATATACCCTAAAGTGACAAAGCCCCTCCCCCCTCTCTTGTTAGATATTTTAAAGAATTTTGCATTTAAAGCTGTCTTTAAAATTAAAAAAAATTATTAAAAGCATGAACATTGCAATAATTCTAATCTAACGAATTTTACAAAATTAATCCATTTTTTTAACATTGGAACAGAATTTTTGGTCTCTTTCTAGTAGGAGCCCTAATCCTGGACATTTCTGGCCCAATGTTAATTTCGAACTATTAAATATTTTAGTAATTTGCAAATAAAAAAAAATATTTTTCTTAAAAAATTTTTGTGATTAAATTTTTAAGAAAAAATAGGCCCTTTAACTTTTTACAGGCCCCTATGCAATGCATAGTTTTGCCTACTGTCTCTGTCCACCCGGCCATTGATGACCATCCGGAAGTACAGGCATACAACCATACAAGAGAAAAGATTGGTACACGTTGTCATACACCTTTCGAATGAAAAATAGATTCTTTAAAATAGGAAATTAAAACGGAATTTGAAAGAGGTTTAAAGATAGATATTCGGAAATCTCTTCGATGTTGATAGCAAATTTCTTTTGTTAAATATTTCAAATAAAAAAAAAGAAAAGTCGACAAAAAAGAATGTTTTTTTGTTGGTTTTTGATTGTTTTAAAAATACCTAGTTTTAACTGAATTCTAAAGCAGTTATAATTTTTGCTCCAAAACGTTCTTATAAATTAGGCGTATCTAAGCGTATATATATATATACATATTTTAAAATCCGAATGAGCTTTTTTATTCCACGAGCATAAACGTTAGTAAAACTTGACCAAAACAATTACTTCCTACTAGAACCTCGTTTTCATTCAAAATTACAAAATGTCTTCTAGTGAATCCAAAACTTAGCAAAAGAACCCATCAGAAATTCAAAAATATCTTACTGTGGCCAGTTTAGATAAAAGTAACCAAATAAAGTGCTATTTATCAATAGCTTTTGTGTTGATTACAACCCTATAAGAGAGGGGTGTGAAGGCTTCAAAAATAGCCCCTAACATCTTTCGCGGAAGGCAGTGGTAATTGTATCCGACCATTTTCATTGCCTCAGATAACGAAAACTTCTCTTGGGTCATTACCACGCAGGGCCATAGAAAGTAGGAATAAGGGCTGGTTCACCAAGGTCGAAAAGCGCTCATTTTCGCGGAGGGGCCGTGACGTCACCATGTTAACACTCTCTTTCCCCTTGCAATGCGATAATATGGGACACAAATTAAGCTCGTTTTACTAATCTATATCATCTGAATCATTCAAACCTCTCTCTCTAATGAAGATTTTATTTAATCCTAAACATATTTACAATACTAATAAATTTTTACTCAATAAGCATAGATATAAACATAAATAAATATTTTTTATATAAATACATCTATGACAGAACAAAGACATCACAAAAATTCTTGCAAATATAAATATTTGGCATGATTAATCTCTTCATACTATCGCAGTTAACTGTAGCTTTATAATTTTGGTTTTTTCCTGCAATAAAGTTTAGACTTATTTTTTTTTACTAATGTAGTATATTTAAACAAAAATTTAAATGCCGTCCAGTAAATTTTGTGGTTTTTTGATGTAATAGCATTAATCTGAGTATTCGTTAATACCTTTTTGAGACTAGTTTCCTTAACAATCATCTTTTTATATTTTTCTTTTAATGCAGCTATTTCTTTTTTTAAAAACCTATTTTCAGCTACTAACCTATGGTTTCTTTGTTGTTTTTTTCTTTGTTTCTGTTTTGACAATTTGGATTTTTGAGATTTTAGCTTTTTCAATTCATCTTCAAGAGATTTAACTTTCTTGAGTAACAGTGGACAAGAAGAACACGTTTGATTTTCCAATATTTCATCGTTAGATACGTCTTCTTGGCGTTTCTTTTTTGGACTTAATTCATATAGTCTTTTGAAGGCTCTTTGCAATGTACTTCTTTTTCGTTTTCTAGATTCTCTTAAATTTTTTGAATCATTGATGTCGCAATTTATGTTTTTTGATGTTGGCAAAAATAGAGAAGGCACAGCATTTTTCTTTAAAATCTTTTTTTGCGGCAATCCAAGTAGTCTGTTTTTCATATCGTCTTCATAATTGTCATCTGTGAAGTGGCTACTGCAGATTCGAGCAAAAGTAATATTTACAACATCATCTCGTTTACAACATTGAAGCCATTCCTTTGCTGCATTGGGTTCCTTTGGAAAAGCATGATAGATCAATCCTCTCTGCTTAGTTTTTTTTAAATAGTTTCCGCAAGTGGCTATTGCGCATGCCGTTTTTAAATATTTAATTAAATCATAAAAAACTTAATCAATAGAAATACCAGAACAAAATGGACAATTAACTAAAACAAAACCCTTCTCTTGAAACCCTTCTGTGTGACTTTCGCATTCTATACGATTTCAGTATTCGTGTACTGTATACGTCGGTCGTGTTGTTAACGCAGCTACGTCACAAACTTGTTTTTCGTCGCCTCACGGGGAGACGTCGGAGAAGGCGAAAGATCAAAGGAATGACACAGCCCTTACTCTTATTTTACTAGCCCTGATTACCACGTGTTGTGGGGTGGGTTGTTAGTCTAGGGAACAGATATATGTTTCTCTTACCCCCTTTAAGGCTTGTGTGTTGACGTGTTTTTTTTTTGTTTTTTAACTCGAGCGATGAAAATTCCTTTCTTAATAAAGTAACCCTTAATAAAGTCCTTCCCTTAATAAAGTAAAAACGTAAATTCTAAGGGGGCCATTTGTTTAGTGGAAGCTGAGGGGCCCCTAAAATGTACGGGGCCTGTAGGCAACTGCCTAACTTGCCTAATTGGTAATCCGGCCCTGCACCTCGGTCAACTGATGAGATCCACCTGAGCTGTCACCCAACTGGATTTCGAGGGACATCGTATTCTAAACGCCGTCAGGACTTTGGACTTCACAGATTTAACGAGCACGTCTGTCCCAATGTACTCGGAGAACCCCGTAATTATGTCGATTTTTTTACCAGCAAAATATCCATCTGGCATAGGATATAACCGGGTACAGAACGCTATATCCTCTTAACGAGATTCCGATGTTCTGACGATACTGGGCTTGCGCCCCGGAACTGGTTGCGATGATGTCGAAGGTTACTTGTAACTTCAGTTCTCGTGTTTTTAGACCCCGACAACAAACCATAAAGTAAGAGTTTTTTTAGGGAAGAACTCATTTTAATACTACTAAATACTGCAGACTGTATTTACTTTCCTCTTGGGAAACTATTTATCCCGGGCGTGTTCAGATATAGTTGTGGTCATGAGCTTTGTAAAGTTCTTCCATGATGCATGATGCTTTACTTGTGGCTTGTGCAGTAGCTTTTGGAGATTGATTTCGTAATGATAGTATACAGTAAAGTATAACCAACAAATTATAATTAATGATAAATTTTAAAAGTTAAGTAGTTAATTTTTTTTTGTTCCCAAAAAAGTGTTCCGTTTCAACCAAGGACTGCCCTGATTTCAGTACCAAAATTTCTTTACTTACTTTCCATCCTGAAAATTTCTCTATTCCTTGTCCTGAACTGCTATTAATGATGTCAACCATGAGGTTTGCGTAGCGGTCGCTGATGCTTCGCTTGAGCAGCAGCATTTGGAGGTCGATCGCGTAGTGGACCTTCTGTGGGGTCTCAATCTCCGGGTTGTTTGGCTCCCAGCCATCGTTGACGATCATGTATGTGACGCCGGCATCCAGACTGTTGTACTTGTACACCTGTTCCAAATTTGAAACAAATGCATTTTTACAGGGGTTAGAAAGTTACTTAAAAAAAAGAATCTCTTTTACAGTTACAGTTACTTAATTAAAAATGTAACTCTTTTACAGTTACTTAATATGAAAAGTAACTAATTACAGTTATTCAATACAAAAAGCAACTAATTACAGTTACATTTTGAAATGCCAAGTTATAAGAAAAAATTGCAATTTAACCATATAACCGTTTTTCAAAGAGAACCAAAATTGAAGAACATAAGCACAAAAAAATACAATTAGAGTAAGTAAAAAATAATTTAATTTTAAAGGAGCTGCATCTAAAGAAGTGGCAAAAAGTAAACGTTAAAAACAACGCGTTACTCTAATATCTGTTTTTTAGTAAAGCTGTCAATTATTGAAGAAAATATGTATACAGATGCTGAGAAACATATAGGTCACATATATGGTTATTTTTAATCATCAAAAAAAATTATATATTGTGGAAATTCTTCCCCTGTACTCTTCACATGTGTTGCAGACGATTTTTGAAAATGCACTCGGATTCCGACTTTCAACTTTTGGGACACAGGGTACAAACAGGTTTGGGCATTTCACAACATACATTAATATATCTAAGAAAATGAGTTTTTAAATTTAAATTTGCACAAATAAATAGCCTTAACCATTATGTTAAATACACGTGTAAGCATTGAATTTTGTACATATTTTTTTTAATTAATGCATACATAAGGTATGACATCAGAGACCTATCATATTGTCGTCAATTTTGTCACACTATATTTTAAATACATACATATTTTTTATTCACATGACCAGGGCACAATTTATAAAAATAACAAGAAATATAAAAAAAATATAGAGCGTTCAATTGCGCGTTCAAAAGTTCAATATATTTTTACCATAATCTACAATATTAAGAAAAATTCTTCTACTCTCTTTAATTACAACATAATCTGATTAAGTATTCCACTCATTGATAACTCTATTGTAAAATTAATGTTTTATCCCTTTTAATGAAGGAGGATGTTTTTTTTAAAAAAAATTCTAACCTTTTTTTCTGTTTTGTTTATTTAAGTTCAAGCCTAAGCCGCCCATGTGTCCTTGCTTGATGAATTTGGAAAACTGAATAAATTATCCTTTTTTTTTCTCCTATTTTCCAGGGTATACATGTTTATAAAAATGTTTAATATATGTTATCATAATACCTTGATAAAGATAAGGCCTTTTAAACCCTTAATCACCTACGATGCATAAGGATGCGGTAAAATATATGATGTTAAAGACGATTAAATCATTTACTTGGTCATAAAAAATGACTGTGTGGAGTAGATACTCATATAAACTGATTACAAAACAATATTTGTATTATTTATTACACTAAAACATTATATATGTTACGATATATTGTGGAAAGTGCCTTTTCATGTTTGTATCTTTACAATATTTTCCTTTTGAGTAGGAATTGAGTTTAAAGAACCCCATCTAATGGACTCATATGTCCTAATGCTTAAATAGACTGCTTCACTTATTTTGTTAAACTCATCATGATTTGTAATAATAACATGCTGTGTCACATAATATTACTAATACCCACGCATCTGATCCAAAGATAAAATAAAGTATGTAATTTAATCCACACATCATTCCATATTATGACAATGCAAAAATTTAAATTATGCTGAATTATTTTTGAAACTTTATTTATACTAACAAACGGCTTAAAAGCCTTGAAAATTTGTTTAAATTAGTTGCATTTTTTAACCGTCCACTCAATTCAATTTTTAAATCGTAATATTTTAATTTTTTTTCGTGTTGGATCAGCGAAAATTAGTTACAACATATTTAGATACATAGATACATGGTCTCCTAAATTGAAAGGTCATTTTTTAAAAGAGAGTCATATAGGCATGTTTCAGGTCTTGAGTGGCATAAGAAATGCTTAATGAAACTCAAAGCCTCGATTGGCCAATTATAGTGTCACGTGGACGCAGAGCAATACACTTGGATTGGCAAGACCTATAGGCATGGGCTCAGTGTTCTAATTTTAAAAATTCTAGTAAAAATTCGTTTTAAACAATTGACAACTGGAATGGCCACGCCTATAAACCATAACCAGCAACTAATTCGTCTAAGCTAGAACGGCCACGCCTAAAATTACTACTATTACATATATATTCCGGCTTGTGTGCTTGATCAGAGACCCGCTTATGAGGCCTCCGTCAAGTAAGACAGACACAGAAAGAATTTTTACTGTCACAGAGAAAGGAATATACACCCAGGGCGAAGGCGGGAATCGAACCCGCATACCTTAATCACGCTGATGCTAGCGAATGGTCAAACATGATGATTCTGAAAGACGTAAAACATGTGCAGTTTGCTCACATAAGAAAAGTATGTCACTTGATGTTGAAGATTAGATATTTACTACTATAACTTTGCATAATACAAAAAATATATTTGTGTAAATTATTGTCACAGACTACAAACATGTCGTACTGTTCACGTCATATCGGGACTGTTTTAGTTGTACTTTACAATAATCCCTTTTTGATAAACTGAGTTTAAGCATTAATTCAATGACTTACTAACTACAAAACATAAATATTCATTATAAAGATATAAACTATCATAATTCGTGAAAATAAAATGTCCCAAATTTCGTAATCCGTAGAACGTATTCTTAGTGCATAAATTAAAGATGTATTTACATACCGTTCAGTCTTCATAGTATTCAATAAAAATGTTAAATTATACTCGATAGTTGTTTGAAAACTAATTGATAGTTAAAGTTAAAAAGACCTTGACAAATCATAGTTTTTCTGTTTAGGTCACAATATAGTAATAGTAATATTTTAATTATAATTTGTTATTTATAGCGAAAATTTAGTATAAATATTCAGTTCATGTTTGGTCTCCTAAACCTAAACCGTTTTTTAAAGCCTATTACGATTTTCATCTGTCAGTGTACCATATGCATGTATTTGGCTCGCGACATTGATTATGTGTCACGGGACAGACGTAATCATATGCAAGACATAGCTGGACAATACATGTGATACTTATTTTAACAATTTAGCGTAAAACTATTAATAAAGTGAAAGCTGAATTTCCCACAGGCTAAAACATAACAGAAATATTGTTTATGCTAATGGACGTAAAATTTCTACATTAAACATTATAAATTCAGATTTTTCCATCGAACTTAATGATTCAAGTAGATCTGACACGATGTTATTTTGCACATGTAGTATGTAAGGAACTCATAACCAAGTTCGAATGTCATCAATATTTTTTTCGAGTTTGCCTAATTGTACGTATTCGAGGAACGACCCCATCCGGCCTCCCCCTAAAGTTACGTCAAGCATTGTCGTCTTTCCCACAAACAATCTATTTTCCACAGCGTTTGAATTGTCCTTTGTTACAATATTGTACACTGCATAAACACGTGTGTGTTGCTTAAAGTTACTCTATATAAAATTGGTAAAAGCCTAGCGGTGTCAAGTTTTATTTAGTAACGTACCTATAAGGGAGACCGGGGCTAGTTTTCCCGTGGGGTAAGTTTTCCACCAGGCCTTATAGTGGAAATGAGCCGTTGGGAGACGCCAACTGTCTGCTTGGTTTATGAAGCAACATGGCCGAAAACACTCACAAGAATCTTTGTTAAGTTGGTGTTGTAATATTTCCGTTAGAGCTGTTTGTATGCTTTTTTCAAAACTGGGGGATTTTTTATGCTCACATGCAAACCTAAATTAAACTAACTATCATTTAACCTATAGTTTTATCGTCGCGTATAATAAAAGGTGGTTCCTCTATCTACTTAAATATGTATTTGTTTTCAAAATATCTTAAACCTGTAATCGTCAAGGCACTATTAAACTCAAAATATGGCGACGGGGCAGGTTTTCAAAAATTCACGGGGCAAGAATTCCAGCAATTGCCTTGCATATAAACGTGCTCCAACCTTTATAATATTCCAAAAATGTAGTTAATTTTTAATGTACGACCAAGTATTGTAACAATATATTAAGTTTTGAATGTAAAAAGTTTAGTTTCCAATTAAAATTTGTCTATATAGTATTAAAAAGAAAGCTGGCAGAAATCGTACCATTCTAAAACCATATAAGTTGCTCTAATGACTGTCAAGAATGGATTTAGTTGAGTAAAAACGCGCAAGAACTTAAATATTCCTAATATATCGTAAATAATTGCACTATAAATTATTTCATTTTTCATCCAAAAGTGTAAATGTGGTGTAAATTTGCCGGCTATGAAAAAAAAGAAGCAATCTCACCAAACTTCAGTGTATCAGTGTATGTGATCTGATTTTTTTTGTGTGCAATCTTTAGCAATACTTTAGACACCCCCTAGAAAAGAGCACCATACTATATAGTTGCTCAAAAGAGGAAGTTACACAATTCACTTGATTGCAAAGGGGTCCAGGTGATATTGACCTTTATATAACAATTTAATGTATAGTAAACCAGCGTTTATAACAATTTTACCTATATTCAGGGTATAATCTTTTGGGCTATTTTTTTTAGTTTACAATAAAATGTTCATAAAAAACAAAAAAATACTTTTAAGTGTGTTAAATTTTTTCAAGAATAGTTGGAAATTTTGCCCCATCTATTTTTGACAGTCTGGGAAAACGTACCGGGGTACGTTTTCCAGCTCAGCGCGCTTGCATTTAACCACTCGCTGCCAAAAATTGTATTTACTTTTTTAGAAAAGTAGTAATGCTAGTTGGTAGATAACCATCTAAGGAATGTAATGATATCTTGGTTTCTTCAAAATAAATAAAAGTAGCAAATATACAATCAAAAAGAAGAAAACATGGAAAACTACCCCCGGTCTCCCCTACTACACCAAATACATTTAGTATAACGTTACACAGATAAGAAGTTTATTTCCATTTTGCGGTGTAACGTTACTCCATTAACTCCTTAAAGGTGGAGTTACCAAATGTTTACAGTGCAAGGTGTTGTGCGTGATAAAAGTTCTAATGCTTTTATCTCTACAGAACTTAGAATACCAACATACCTGATCCAACAGATTCTTGAATCTCGAGAAATCAGCTAGCACCACCGTAGTCAGGGCCTTGGCTCCTCTGGTGGACGAATGAAGCCTCCGAGCCATCTCTTTCACTCGGGGGTCGTTTTCGAGATAGGAGTAGCGAATGCCCCTCTTGGTCATTTCGCTGAGAAGGCTCCTCACAGATACAGGACTTTCTGTAGTTAACAAAAAGAAGTATTAAGGACACACTGGTTAGAAATTTGGCACTTGGATTCACCAAAAATTCGAAACTAAGATCAGAGTATTTAACACTAATGTGAAGTCCGTCCTTTTCTATGGAGCTGAAACATGGCACTGCGATAAAACTAACATGAGGAAGCTCCAGGTTTTCATTAACAAGTGCCTAAGAAGGATTCTTGACATAAAGTGGTACCATAAAATTATTAATGAAGAGCTCCTAAGGAGAGCAAAAGAGATACCAATAGAATTTGAAATTAAAAAAGAAATGGCGTTGGATTGGGCATCTATTGCGAAAAAATGAAAAATTCAAGACAAGACAGGCTTTTGATGGAAATCCCCAGGGACACCGAAAGAGGGGAAGACCAAGAAACACTTGGAGGCGAACTTTCGACATCGAACTGAAGGAGGTGGGGACAACATGGCGGAAGGCGAAAAATCTGGCCACCAACAGAGTGAGATGGAAGAACCTGACGGATGCCCTATGCTCCAGCGATGGAGTGAGTGCAAGAGGGATAAGTAGTAAGTAAGTATTCACCAAAAATATATTTTCTAGTAGCTGCCTTGTGCTTGGCTGTGAGGTGAAATATTTGGTTGAACCATTTTTCAAGTTTGTTTTCAAAACCTGAATTTGACCAGTCCATTGTCGACTTTTGACGATTGTTAATTCAAGTGAACGAAGTTGCCAATGAACGGAAAGTACCCTATATACTCAGGCCTGGTCTATCAAAAGGTAAGTTGGGGGTCTAGGGCCCCTAAATTTTAGGGGCTCCCAAATATTAGTTTATTTTATGCTAAACGCTGTTGATTACCAGAATTTCTGTAACTAAAAAAAAAAGAAAATTCAAGATCCCACTTTGTTTTTAGATTGACTTTGACCTAAAGGGATTAGTTGATCGATAATATTTGGAAGCAGATAAAATATTAGCAAAAAAACCTTGGCCAACTAGCACCATCATTAAGGGTAAAGGGTAATCATGCAAACTTTTTCCGTGAAAGGGCCCCCAAAATTTTTTGTGCATATCGTCTGAGTTTTTTCAGATCAGGCTCTGCCTATACCTTAGTGATATTTAGAGTTTTGCAACTAATTACACTTTTTTTTGTTTTGTAATGATAGATATTAGAGTTAAATTAGAGATTAGAGAAAATATACTATTAAAAGTGGTAGCCAAAAATATTTCATCATTTATATATATATATTCAACCTTCCCATAAAATCAAACAATGGATCATCTTAAAAAGAAAAGCTAAATTCTTTCTAAAGCTCTTGTAAAACATCAAAAAGATACTGTTTCATCGATATTTTCTATCTATTCATTTATGTATTTCCTAGAGTTCGGCATTGTTTGGTTTTAAGGCTTTTATGCCGAAAACAATCAGTTTCTTTTTTTAAAGGAATTCATTTGAAAACAGTATCTTTTTGTTGTTGTTGAAGTACGTATTTTTAACAATGGTGTTTTGGAAATATGTTTATCAAAATGTGTTTCAAACTTTTCAACCAACATCGAAAGTATGTCATTCTCTTGGCGTTTGAATATGAAATTGTCCTTAATAAGATATATTTTATCAATATAGCTTTAAGTATGCAAATACCGTCTGTTATTATAACTCGATTAAAAATAAATAAAAAAAGGAAGACTTACATTCTAAGTTGCTACATATCAAGTAGTTTCATAACGATAATATCTTTTTCTCAATTACAATATTTGTCCCATAACACGATTTAATTATAGTAGACTAAATAACGCATGAATATATGTTTATTTAAACTCACAATTTATAAAAAAAAATTCTAGAATATATGGGTTAAAATGTTGAGATAGCTTGAATTGTAATTCAATGTGTATTACATTTTGTAGAGTTTTGACTTTATCAACATATTTTGATTTTTTTTTTTTGTGCTTAAATTTAGGTAACCGCTAATTTCGACTATAACTTTGAACTCGGTGTATTACAAATGCATTGTAAAATATTTTTAAGTCAGAATACAGGACTCGTTCTGGTAAACATAAACTGATGCCTTAACGGATGCTGTAATTTTCAAGCACATGTGATAAGCGACGACTTAGTTGAATTTCCCGCTTAGTAGATAAGATGAACACTGATTGCAAGCTCACGGCGCTTGAACATACGAAGCTAAGAAGTTATAGCAAACTTCTATATAAATGCGGTTTACAGCAACGGATGCGATAAAATACAGCACAGTGATGCAGTGTCAGTAACATGCGGCAAATATGCTTTATATTTACAAAATATTTTTTACAGTGTGTCTGTAACATTCGTACTTTGGACTGTGGAGATGTATAACAAAAACACGAACACACAAAGCGATTATAATATCTTCCACTTTTTACGTTATAAACGTAGTATGATCGTCATCTCTGCCTACTCTCCGACAGCCCTTACAAGGTTACATTAACAGATGAATTACATTAAAATGGTTATATACCAAAATTTATCCAAAAGCTTAAACAGAAGAATAGGCTCATTTTCCCAAATTTAATATTTTTTATTTCAATATCCAATAATTTCAATGAAAAGGTAATTAGCTATTTGAATTTGTATGCACTGTACGTAAATTTTTAAAATACCAAATAACCCCTTCCTTTTCACACCCGTGATATTTACGGTATATGGGTGTTCAGTAGAGACGCGCCAATAAGATTAAAACTAACTTAAATCCACCGATTAGAATGCCAATATCTGGAGTGTAAAGTAGGTAACGCGCCAATATTATCGAAATAGGCGCTTTTATGACCACTTTCTTAAAAATTATTTAATCGTTAAAGGGTAAAAAAAAGGGTTTACCATAATTTGAATCATGAACAACAACAATATCAGCCGTTCTGTCCCTCTTCTGTATCACATCCACAACAGCTTGCATCGCGTCTGTCCTTGGCTCCCTGTCCACGAATACGTCGCTAATGTGGCCGTGGACAAGACATTGGTCCACGTTGACAGCAAAGTGCAGGATGCCAAGGGCTGTGGTCTGGATCGCCAATTTCGCCAGGAGATCGCAGGATGTCGCCGAGAACAGCACCTCGAATTCTGTTTCTTTTGAACACACTCCTGCATTTATTGGAAGATAAATATGTTTAATTTGTTAAAAAATGTATGTGTACGACACTGTTAAATAGAACATTGTTCATTTTATTACAATGGCGTAGTAATAACATGGTGTAGCAATAACACGAACAATCATAATGAGCATGTTTCAGGCATTGAGTGGCGACAGAGTAATGATAAATGAAAATAAATTCTTCCTCGAGCCTCGATTGGTGAAACCATGTCATTTGGGAACAGAAGACCAATTGGAACTCCGATCGCAAGAAGATTTATTACCTTTCTCGTTCAATGCAATTGTTCTAGGGATTTCCAGGTTTTCCTAGAGATCTCCAGGTACCTTTTGAACAATTCAATATAATGCATCTTACTCAACATACATTTATGAGTGGGACTCGTGGATTGTAGTTATGAAATGGCATAACAGGTGGTCCCTGAGCTCAGTGGTTCAGATTCTAGCAGATGCCGCTCGTAGTCGACAAATAAGTGATGTATCGCCATCCCATGCAAAACTTTTTTGTATGTCAAAAATGGCAAAAAACTGTTTACAATTTTACTTGTATTTCAATGCTACCTTTTTTATTAGGTCCATAACTTACCTGGATTTTTTTACAGTGAATATATAAGTAGGCTCTGGTAAGCTGCATATAGTTTTTTTTTTAAATTAGGACAACATTTACGTTGATTTTGACAGAAAACTATTCAGATTATATTGAAAAGACTTGGTTTAAAGACGCCCGTATTCCAGGCATAGGGATGAGTTTCAGTGAAGCAGATGCTCAAACATCCCTGTCATTTGTCAGGTGAAAATACAATGGAATATGTTGAGAAAAACCATTAAATAATGCACATGGCTTATATAATAGAAACAAAGTTCCTCTGTTAATCTCAGCGTCAAAATTGGTAGCGAGTGTCGCATAGATGGTGCCACAAAAAATGGCTCTTATCAGTTCTGGGGAATATGCCGAGTCTGCAAAGTCTTAGGCTCCAATAAAGCAGCCCTGTTAGAAAAAAAAAGTTTATGTGTTGAATCAGTAACATAACTTTAAAATTATTATTACCTAGTATTTGCTGAGCAAGTGGAAGATCTGGATCAATCTTTTTAACGCTGTACGGAACTTCGGGGTTCTGTATTTGCCGGGACTCCATCATGAGTCGAATGACTTGAATGAATTCGTCATCGTAAGCATTGCTGTCGTGAATAACATCTGAAAGGAGGTGAAACATATATAGTACAACCCATAAGTAATGATAACAATATTTAAAGCTTGCACTATATATGCAACCTATAAATAATGATTACAATGCACATTTTAATACGCACACTGTTAAAAAGGTTTTGTGAAAAATTTCACCAGGATCTTGGTACTTTCTAGTTGCCACCACTACTTGGAGTGCGAATGTGGGCCTTTCTACCATAATTTTTAATTTCAGGTACAAAAAACTTGTGAAATTCATTTTCTCAAAGAAACTTTAAATGTGTGTAAAAATACTTCTAAGGGTCCTAGAATTACCAAAAAAAAAGTTCAGCGAGGCTCATTTGCAAAAAAAAAAAAATAACAATAAAATAAAGGATGACAGTTAAAAAAAATCGATATCAAAGAAACCGGTTTAAACCTTCCTTACAAAAATGACTAAATTTCAATGGAACCGAAATCACAAAAAAAAGCCGATTAGTCTTAAAACCGGTTTCAGTTTTCCATCCCTATATCATGGAGAAAGTAAGAAGAGAAGAGAAGGAAGGGATGGTAAGGAAATTCATTATATGTTTCGTTCTTTTTTGTGTTGGAACCGACTTCAGTTTAGAAGAAGTAGATTTTTTTTACTCGTTTACTCACTTCTAAAAAAATTATAGAAAAAAAATTCCAATTCTCTAGCAAAAATTATTTTTATACCTCGCGGACTGTAAGGAAAGCATTAAAGCCACGCAGCTCATTTTAATAGGTTTTTTAAACTTTTAGTCTTGTTTATAAAGTCTTGCGAAAAAATGCGACTACCAACTGAAATGTGAGTTTTCTGCAATCCAGTTTTCATGATTAAAGAATTACTGTAGCTGCATCCAGTGTCTGTCTTCACCACTTTAGCAATGAGACCAGTGAATGTACCAAAACCCAGGGACAAAGTTTAGAGAAGATAAATCGATATTATAAATATCAAAAGTCAAAATTTTTTGGATGTAATTTGTTAAGATTATGGTATTAGTTCAATTTAAAATTCAAATGATTGTAATTTTTAAGTAAAAATTTGTTACTTTGATCACAAAACTAAACATTTGACATTCGAGACAGAGGACTGTAAGGAATTTTGGGCAATGTTTGTGTCCTAAATTGTTAGTTCCTTTATTTTAAAATACCGTTTGATAATTATAAAAGAGCCAGTCTGTTGGTATAATAAGAAAAAATGAAAACGAAATGTTAAATTTTTCATAAGTTATGACCAAGGGACATAAAATTAAAAAATATTGTAAAATTGCCCATATACCATATTTGTGGTAAAACCATAATTTTGATACAACTCAAAAGTGATAAATCAAGTATCCAAATAGTGGTGGCAGCTAGAAAGTTCCAGAATTCCAGAGCAATCTTGCATTAAACTTGCATTAGCTTGAATTAACATATATTTATCAGTATCATTTGTATATTTTATAAAGTATTTATGAGAAAAGTTACTTACTGAAGGTTATTTTCTTACTATCTCCTATGTTAAGTAAATGGGAACTGAACATTAGATAGAGTCCCCAAAACATTTGATTTTTTGCTCATTGCTTATATGGCTTTCCTAAAACAAAAATATATTACTCAATACAAGTTACTTAACTATTTAAATAATTATTAACAAATTTACCAAAAAGTATTTAATAACTTTTATTTTATGAACGTTAAATTATCTCCTTTTCACAGATAAAGCGACCACACTGTAAAAACAAAGTATGTTGATTTTACAAAAAAAAAAAAAAAAAAAAAACTATCAGCAACTGTGCCAAAAAAATTCCATATGATTTACAGAGATCATGCGTTTATTTCCTGTGAATAATTTGTAATTTTAACGCAAAAGCTATTTTACTATTTTAATAATTATTAACAAATTTACCAAAAACTAATAACTTTTATTTCATGAACGTTAAATTATCTCATTTTCACAGATAAAGCGACCACACTGTAAAAACAAGTCTGTTGATTTTACACAAAAAAAAAAAAAAAAAAAAAAAAAAACTATCACCAACTGTGCCAAAAAAATTCCATATGATTTACAGAGATCATGCGTTTATTTCCTGTGAATAATTTGTAATTTTTAACGACAAAAAAGCTATTTTACTATTAAAAATAATATTACAAATTTACCCAAAATAATATACTTTTATTTCATGAACGTTAAATTATCTCATTTTCACAGATAAAGCGACCACACTGTAAAAACAAAGTCTGTTGATTTTACAAAAAAAAAAAAAAAACTATCAGCAACTGTGCCAAAAAAATTCCATATGATTTACAGAGATCATGCGTTTATTTCCTGTGAATAATTTATAATTTTAACGCAAAAGCTATTTTACTATTTAAATAATTATTAACAAATTTACCAAAAACTAATAACTTTTATTTCATGAACGTTAAATTATCTCATTTTCACAGATAAAGCGACCACACTGTAAAAACAAAGCCTGTTAATTTTACAGAAAAAAACTATCAGCAACTGTGCCGAAAAAATTCCGTATGATTTACAGATATCATGCGTTTATTTTCTGTGAATAATTTTTAATTTTAACGCAAAAGCTATTTTTAACATAAAAATTGTAAAGGAACAACGTCATTTTACTGTCCCTGACGGAAAATCTAACACCCGGTTACCTCGGAGATGGGCAGGTTTTCTTTACAGTACCAAAGAAATAAAAAAAAACATGATATAGCATATTTTTTCATAAAAAAAACTGTTAAAAGAAAATAACAGTATTTCTCTGTAAATAACTATTTTTTCTGTAAAATTAACAGATATTGTTTAAACTTCATGGGTACAATATGTTATTGTTGCAATTCAAAAAAAAAAAAAAAACCTTTTAAGGGAATGATCATCAATTAAATGCAACAAGTTTAAACCAAAATAAGCTCTACTTTAAAAAAAAAACCCTTAATAATCCTTCTCTAGAAAATACCAAACTGTAAATGCGATGTATAGATATTTATTTTCAGAATTAGTCCAGTAATGCAGTTTAAAAAACCAGAAATAATAAATATTCTGAATGATGCGCTAACATACAATTTAAGTAAAACTAAACCGATAAGTACATTAGGACAGTGTAACTCAGGGACACATCACATTATTTAGTAGTTAATAATTAACTAGTAATTATATTTACCTAGCTTATAATTATAGTTGTATAAGATAAATAAATTTTTATAATAGATTTTATTTTTAATAAATTAACGATTCGAATTAAGCAATTGATTGGATAAGTAAACCACATTAGTTAACAAGGGGAGGGGGGGGGGGTACAATGGAAATTCTCTAAAGAAGGGGCCCATCCAAAATGGGCCGTAGTGAGCCTAGTGGTCAGCGTCTCGGTCTCGGTCTCGGGATCGGAAGGTCCTGCGATCGAGTCCCGGTACCACTGAAGATCTACCGAGTATATGCGGAGTACGTGCTCGTTAAATCTGTTGGGTCCGAAAGTCCTCTAAGTTCCCATACCAAATCAATACCTCTGGGGGTGACAAGCCAATTCTGGGGATCCTCCAGTTGGCCTCTGTCTCTAAAAATTAGATGGATCCACTTGTGTGTGTTGTCTGTTGTGTCTGTCTTACTTGACGAAGGTTTATAAGCGGGTCGCTGACCAAGCACACAAACCTGAATATATATGTCTACCAACCAACCAACCATCCAAAATTTAGAAAATAGGGGCCCCTAATGTTCCCTGCACCCCGCCCCCCTAAATCAGATCCTGGGTACGCCCTTGACCCACACTGTAAAAAAGTGTGTTGTTTTTACAGAAAAAAAAACCGTCTTAAGGTGTGTCAAAAATGTAATATTTATAACTAATATAAATAATAATTATGTGTATTCTAAATATTTTAACGGAATCTCATCAGCAATTAAATTTAACCAGTTTAAATCAATCACCTCTGCTTTTAAGAAAAAAAACATAACCTTAATTAACCTTCTCTCGAATATACCAAACTGTAAATACTATGAATATATATACTTATTTTCAGACTTAGCCAAGTAATGTAGTTTTAAAAGCCATAAATAATAAATATTCTAAATGATGCACAAACATACATTTTGAGTAAAACTATAAACCAATAAATGCATTAGCACACTGTAACACACTTAAAATACTTGTTCTGGATAAGTCGTCTATAACTTGTCAAGCTATCTTCAATGCTTTGGTACTCAATTCTTTAATAATTATGAAAATTAGTTTTGGCAAATTGATTTTTTACATTGATGTTCGTGACTTAAAGCGGCAAAATGACAAACAACTTTCTGACTATCTGCTGTGTGATGTAATGTTACATGTAACATTGTTAATGATACTTTTGTAGATATTGTTTCATTAATAACTAATAGCAACACATGGCATTTGCGAGAGATGACCGTGACATTATAATTATTAATACGGAATATTTTGCACTTTTCAAACATATTGCGTTGATTTTAAAATTGGTTCATGTTATGTAAGCGACTTTTATAAAACACAATATTCTTTTTTAATATAGTACTTGTACACAATATGGGCAGTGCTATCAATATAGACACCCTAATATCTTTAAGAGTTACATTTCTATTCGAAAGATAGTGCTACATGCTCGTGAAGAAAAGAAGTTAAAAAACATTTTAGTGCAACAAAAAGCGCGCTGTTTGCCATTTCGAAGAAAATTCGTATCTTCGTGTTGAGGTGATCTAAATTATAGGAAAGTTTATATTCTAATGTAATATGATAAAATTACTTTAAATATTAAAAAGCGGTGTGTTTTATAAAGCTGATAAAAGATATTTTCGATTGATTTTGCATATATTTTTTGAAAATGTGTTCTTTGTTTATTTATTATAAGATATTTAATAAATTTACGCCAAATTCCCAATCTGGACACCTTATGCGATGCCCCCATTGGAAGTACAGCAAATGAATCAGATTGAATTATGATGTACAAATTTGTAATAGATCTGTTTAATGGGATATTATTTACACTCTTAAAACAAAAGAGTGAAATTCACTCCTATAGGAGAAGTGCATTTTCGGCACCGGAAAGGAGTGAAATTAACTCAGACTGAGTAAAACCTCGTTTCAAGAGTGTATGACGCAGATTGTTTTTTTTATTTCTTTTACCATCCGAAAAGAGTGAAATTCACTCCTATAGGAGAATGCATTTCGGCACGGAAAGGATGGAAATTAACTCAGATGAGTTAAAACCGCTCGTTGTTTTAAGATTGTAGCTATTCGAAATAAATTTATGTTTATATTGGTGACATATTACTACACTATGAAAGTTTTCGAAGAGTCACTACCGCAAATGAATCCCGTCTCCTCTAAAATACAAGTTTTGAAGATATTTAGTCTACTCCCACTCCCTCAATACTTTAAGTTATTTTTTTATCCCCTCTCTTTTATAATCCCTTAAAAGAGTGGTTATTCTATAAACCCTGTGTAGTAGTTCCATAAGAAGCTGCTGTCCCTAAGATGGACATGTAAGTCTATACAATATTGACAGGTGGTTACTAATATGGACACTAGTAAACATTTTTGTTTTTAGTATTTAAATTAAACAAGAATAAATACAAGGTCACTAATTTTAATAATGATAGTCAACAGTTCAGAGATTGTGGTTACACATTTTTAAAGTCTTGTGACGTGTACAACAGAGGTGAAAAATAATCTTCCTTAGGGTGTCCATATTGGGTACAGGTTATTGGTTGGGTATAAAATTGAACATTTTTTTGAAATGCTATAACGTTGTCATAGCAGCAAAATAAATCAACCGTGATATCTATTTCAATACAGTCTTAAATTATTACTGTCCCTAAGGTTTTTGAATACTTGTAGGTTAGAGATTTTGTTTCCCTTATCGACAATATGTTGTGTCAAAAGAGGATGGAAGAATCTAATTCGTTCAGTGATTTTTACAGTAAAAAGTTCAATTGCAAAAATCAGAAACATTTTCAATTAAAAGCTATAACATTAGCAGCATTTGCAATAATTAAATTTCCCAAAATTATTTGAATTTCCTTTCTTACAAATACTCCTAAGGTTTGGACAATAACTTGAAGGAACGTATAAAAAATATTTTTACAAAATGAGGAGGGAGTTTATATGTTCAGTTTTTATATTAAAAAATCTGTCTCAAAATCAGATTTCTTACAATATGTATCACAGACACTTTTAAAATTTAGGCAAAATTAAGGGAACTCTGTACCAATAAAAATCAAGGCCGGACCCGGCGGAGCAACGGTTAGGGAGCTAGCCTTTGGAGCCTCTGGGTTCGGGTTCGAATCCCGGTAAGGCATGGATGTTTGTGTTTGTCGAGTATATGCGGAGTACGTGCTCGTTAAATCTGTTGGGTCCGAAAGTCCTGTGGGCGGTCATTGCGCAGTTTTCCCACGGGTACAGGTCACTGGAGACTATTTCCCTCCCCTTCAGGGACATGTCTAAATTGTGGAGGTGGTGATAGATGGAAGCATCTGTTTTATATGTGTGTGTATGTCGTGTCCGTCCTTCTTGACGATGGTTTATAAGCGGGTCTTTGTGACCAAGCACACAAGCCTGAAAATATATGTCTACCAACCAACCTAAAATAAACTTATTATTATTAGTTGTATTTTATCGTGTAAAATATCCAAAACAGGTTTTTAGATACTATGTCGATGTCCCTTTCATAAAATAAATATATAAATAATTGTAATTATTCAACGAAATGACGTGTTACCTTCTACAGAAACTTTCAGAACGTTAAAATGTGTACTGTTACAAACTACGTACTGTCCATGTTTAACAATTAAAAAGTGATTGCACACTATCTTATTATGTTCTAATAATGAGAATCCACCTAAAAATTCTTTTGTGCATCATTCAAGTAACAGCTGCGCTTTTTCCGTGATCGATATCCAACATGGTTATCGTTTTTTTCTGGATAATATTAATCGGAGAATAAATCAGCAAGTTATTACGCTGATCGTAATTGGGAATGTCCTTCCCTCTGATAAATGCACAACTTAAATCGTGTACACATGAAACTGCACGTAAGAATGGAAATTAGAAAGGAATATTGCGGTCTATAAAAACTGTTCTTTTGATAAAATTTTATATTTAAACAAGTTGGTTTGTTACAGAATCTGTCACTTAAACCACTTCCACACAACATTTGTGCTCAACAGGAAGCACTATTTATACACCACAGAAAGAAATTCGAAAAACAGCGCCTTTAGCTAGTTGTAATTCCAAAATTAACTAATTTCTTTAATCTTCTTTTGCAGATTTAATAATTTATCTTTATCGTTTGCTAATTTTTTTTTGAAGTTCGAATAATAATAATATATTTTTTTAATAACTATCTTTTAGTAGCCACCAGTTTACAGTTCGAAAAATAAATTAATAAAATTGATGCGTTAAAAATAAAAGCGAAACTTTGCATATTCTTTATGCAAAGTTAGAAGTCTTTATGCATCTTTTTTCATACATATATAATGAACCATCAAAAGAACTCTATTGTGATATTACAACAATCCAGACTGAATTATATCACATAAATAAATATTCTTTCAAGTTTTTATTTTTATTTTAAATAAAGTTTCTCGTAGGTTTATTGAAATAGCAACAGTGAAAATATTGAATAAATAAATTTGGCAAGTTTCATTTAATTTATTTCGAAAATTCAATAATTATTACTTATCGTTTGCAAAAATTAATCTATATTTTAAAGAATAAATATGTAATATTCCTCGCTCTTAAATAGAATGAAATATTTCATATTAACATACAAAGAATCTCGTAGTGAAATATATTTGACGTCATTTCAAATTGACCGATGTCGCAAAAATAAATTGATTTTAATTTATTGTCTAAAAGAATTAAAGTTTCTCGACCGATTGTTGCGATGACAATGGTGTTTTAATTGTAATAAAAATGGCTTCCTATGCTTTTTAAATGAGCATTAAATTTTGCAGTTTTTTAAATAATTGAAGTACTTCGAATTCGAATTCTTTTCTGAAATTTTCAATGTATATCTTATTTCGATGCGCTGAATTTTTTGACATATCACACTTGTCCGTAGCATTTGTAGTTTGGGCTATGAAAGTGGGTGACGGATGGACAGACTTACGGATGGACAGACAGACGAACGGACAGACAGACGGACTGAACGATTATAGTACCTTCCCCTTTTTACGTTATAAACGTAGTGTGGAAGCTAAAACCATTCTCTCATACACTTAAAAAATGTTTCCGATATTATTCCTGTCGTTTATCAATACCACCGAAAGTATTTGCTTTTTTTTTTTAATGATATACTAGATAAAAACAACAGTTCGTTAAAAAAAAACACAAACAGAGAACAGTTAGTTCTTAAGAGAAACATCTTTTGTTATGTCTACAAAAATGAACCGAAGTTAAACAACAAACATGTTCGAATGTTCGATCTATGGTATTATAGTTCGATTTCTGGCCATTTACTATTGTGCAATGTTTTAGTAGGGCGGGGAAACAAGGGTACATTGTTTTACAAAATACATGTTGTTCACAATTAAAAAAGGACAGATATTAGCAATGTTATGACAGAGGACCTTAGCTCATTCTGTACGAACAAAATTCCTAAAAAATACTAGTGTTTTTCAGATACGTTGATGGTTTAGTAAATTTAATGGTACAGTTGTTATTTTGTTTTTTGTAAAATTGCGTGAGCTAAATGCAGAAGTGAGTTATTTGGATTGTAGCACTTCCGTTCGGTTCTGGAGGGGTTTACATTTTGATGCGTATCCAAACGCTGATGTTTTATTTTCAATAATCTAATATGAAATATAAGGCAATGAAAGTATTGTTATATGCATTTTAATAATAGGGTTGAAAATCCGAAATGGAGATTTAGTGTTTTTCTAAGTTTTTTAGGGTGCTGATTTCGAAAAAGTGGTTTTTAAACATTGGTCTAACTGTCTGAAACCACTATACAGCTCGAACTAAAAAAAAGTTACAGACAATTTTGGTACGCGAGTTTCTAGTACAGCTGGGGAAAAAAAAAACGATCCACCCTTCGTTTTTCGGCTGCTATTGATCAGGGAATTTTGTGAAAGGTGTCATTTTTCAGGAAATAGCGTAAGGAATTCAGAACTGGCAACCAAAATTGTATAAGGGGTCGTCTACATATTAAAATGAGTACCAACTTTGAAAATTCTAATGGCAACACCCAATTTTTTTTATATAAAAATGTTTATCATCTTCAAAATACCCCAGATCCAAAACAATTTTTATTAATTTGCATTATTTGTTGAGATATAAGCATTCGAAGTTGAAGGCCCATAATGTTAAAAAAGTTTCACAAACTTTTATTTATACCTCCACAAATAAAATTAATTAAACCAACAATTTTTGTTCATTATATACTTCATAATCTTCCAAAAACAAATCACACAAGTTTTTTCATCAATTTTTAATTTTTATTATTTTTTTATTTAAATTTAAATAAGAAAAAATAAATTATGAATAGCAACCCCAAATTTTTTTTACATAAATCGATAAAGTAGATCAAGTAGAACCAAAATCCCGAATTTTTTAATTCAACAACAATTATTTGCCGAGTTATTGTAAAAATACTAAAAAAAACGAATTTTAGGGACCGTGTAAAAAATTAATTAGCAAATTGGATCCTAATTTGCATTATCGTTTGGTGGTTGAAAAGCGTTTTTGGTAAATGTTTATTCAAATTATTGATGTCTGTCAAATGTCTAAAAATCTTTTCTTGTTTCAAGTGCATACAATGTATTTTGTTTGTATAATTAACATTAAATTATATCGATTACTATGTTTTTGAATGTATGTTATTTCCAATATTATTTATAATTATTTTATTATAAAATTTCCAATAATATGTTATTTCCTCGGTTTTTTTTTTTAATTATTAGAGATTACTTATTTATTTAGTTATTTAGTCAGTTAGTCAGTCCGTTAGTTAGTCAGTCAGTCGGTTAGTTAGTTAGTCAGTCGGTTAGTTAGTCGGTCAGTTAATTAGTCAGTCCGTTAGTTAGTCAGTCCGTAAGTTAGTCAGTCAGTAAGTTAGTCAGTCAGCAAGTTAGTCAGTCAGTCAGTTAGTCAGTTAGTCAGTCAGTCAGTTAGTCAGTCAGTTAGTCCGTTAGTTAGCCAGTCAGTCAATTAGTTAGTCAGTGAGTCAGTCAGTTCAATGACTAACTAATTGAAAGTCAGTTAGACTAAGTTAGTCCAGTCTGGACTAACTAAAGGAGTGACTAACTAACGGAGTGATTAATTGACTGACTGACTGACTAACTAACTGACTGACTGACTTACTAACTAACTGACTGACTAACGGACTAACTAACGGACTGACTGACTGACTAACTAACTGACTGATTAACTAACTGACTAATTAACTGACTGATTAACTAGCTTACTGATTAACTGACTGACTAACTGACTGACTGACTGACTTACTGACTGACTAACTTACTGACTGACTAACTTACTGACTAACTTACTGACTGGCTAACTAACTAACTGACTGACTAACTAACTGACTAACTAACTGATTAAATAACTGACTAAATAACTAAATAAATAAATAATCTCTAATATTTAAAAAAAAAATCGAGAAATGGACAAAAATATGTTTTCGGGATTTAGACCCATTCGGATTTCGGCTGTCGGGATATGTCCCAGACCCAGTGTGCTGAATTTTAAACCAACCTTTTGTAGCAATATGAATGAAACAAAAATTTGCATAAAATGTAAAACATAAATGTAATAATTATGTTTGTCTATCTGATTGTAACTAATCGCATTTGAAAATCTGTTCGTTATAAATAATTGTATATGTGACTTAATTTAAAATTAAAACTTTTTCTCGTCTACCCTTTATTTTATTTCTGAATTTTAAAATCCAAAATTAAAAAAAAAAGGTAAAAACATAAAAAAATCACAATATTAGGGAAGAAGGTTTAATTCTAGCATCTTTTGGCGAGATTATGGTAACCCTTTTGCTAGATTGTCGTTTCGAAAAAACACCCTAAATATTACCTTTATCAATTTGGAGATTTCCCCCCAAACGAATTGAAAATTAATGCTTTAATATCTCAGCAAATAATGCAAAATGAATAATTCTTTTTTATACCTGGGGTATTTTGAATTTGCTGAATATTTTTATGTAAAAAAAATTGGGTGTTGCCATTGGAATTTTCAAAGTTGGTACTCATTTTAATATGTAGACGACCCCTTATACAATTTTGGTTGCCAGTTCTTAATTCCTTACGCTATTTCCTGAAAAATGACACCTTGCACAAAATTCCTTGACCAATAGCAGCCGAAATATGAAGGGTGGATCGTTTTTTTTTTCCTCAGCTGTACCTGCCGAATGTCATAATAATCTTTTTGAAAAAAGCGTTCATGCGTAAATGGTAGCTGCCGTAGAAAGTTTTTGGTTTTAAAGGTATTACTGGGAAAAAAAAGAGATATAGACTTCATATTTGGTTCACCACGAATTTTCAGTACCTGTAGGACATTATTATAAGGATTTCGTAAAAATTGAGTAAGCGCAAACGTTGGTTGCAATAGAATATTTAAGGTTATAAAATTATTGAAATTACCTTATAGTTTAAATAATACTTTTAAACATATATTGCTTTATTTTGTGGTATTTGAAATTCATGTAGTGCTACACACCACTAGTTTTTCTTTGAAGTACGTGAAACTGAATCTATTTTGCCGGTTAGTTCGTGTGTACTATAAGGAATCGAATTAATTTGTTTTGATACATCCTAGCCGTAACATTTTTATACGATAGTTTTTTTTCTATCGGAAGATAAAATTCAACAAAGCAAGGGAAACTTTTCTTGTTGACAAAAATAGTTATTTATTTAAAACAATTTCGTTTCTATCAATAGGTCATAAAGTCATAAAGTTTTAGTTTCCAAATTATGAATTTCTTTACTTTGTTCATCATGCTCAATTTTTTAAAAAAGAAAAATAAAAAACATGAAATTGCAAGTGACTCCACATTTTGCCTGATTGAATATCAGGTTTACGTTAGTAATACGGGAAGGATATTTTTTTAAATATGAAGGCAAAATTTATTAAAAAATAATTCATTTATAAACTTTCTTAATTACGCAAGCATTTACAAATATGCTGCAAAAAAATATAAAACTTCCCTTTGAAATTTTTTAAAAATTTACATCAAAAGTCGTGCAATTTTTTAAAAAAGAAATTGGTTATAAGGATGGGAAAAGTGTATAAAACAATTATATTTAAAAACCTGTGTCTTTTATGATGAAATATAACCACTCACTAATTAAAATATACTAACATGAATTTTACGTAAATAAAAACACATACCAAAATTTACAGTTCATTTAGACTCAACGTAACACAAACTTTAAAACAAGAACAAACTACATACCAATAATATAAACTTGCTTTGAAATCACTATCTGTTTCAAATGATCATTTTAAAGTGTTTCGGACACTCATTGAAGTAAGAGAAGAAAATGCGCATGCCCGTTGCATTTTTCGATCATAATTAGAAAAAAAAATCAATAGATTGATGAATATTGCTTTTTCACTAACCTCTAAACACGATATCATGTCAACCATAATTATCAAGTGTCATTGGTGATTGACTTAAATGTCTTCCAACATGATAGCTTTTGTGGTTTTTTGAGAAGAGTAGGATGCATAATTGTGGGATTAATAACCATATGTTTATAATGAAATGATTATTATTTCTGCATTTCGATATAATGTATTTAATACAAAATTCCTGATACACTAAAGAATTTTGCATTAGATTAAACACAGTAGTTTGAAGCTTTTTGTTTATGATTTTTAAATATTTTTTTGAGATTTATCTCACTTTTTGCCAATTTGCAATTTTTTGCATAATAATTTTACTCCTTCTTTAAATTTGTTATACTGCTTTTTTAAAGTTTCAATTATATATATAAAAAAATGGCATTATGTATCTTTATCATTTAGTATAATAAAATTTTATGCACCTGCTACCTTACAATATTAACCATAGAGTTGAAGAATTCGGTTTTTTTTAATTGCTAATTTTTTAAAATTTATTTTTGTCAAATATTTCTTTAATGTTAGTATTCATCATTGCCACTATAAAAATCAGTAAATTTCAAAGTTTTAAAAAAATTGGACCTTTCAGACAGAGAGGTACCTTAACTATTATTTATTTGGTGTTTTTCTTTAAATAATTACTTTTAGGCTATACTTAAAGAATTAAAAAAATTGGAAAAGTAGGTATTGACATGCTGAAGATTCCGTCTGTCAGTTACCTCCTTTCAAAATTGATTCTATCCGTTGGATCTAAAAAATAATTTTTGTTCGAAAGGTATGACAACTAAGAACTGACCTTTTGCACTTTTTTCCGTTATCCATCAATGTATATGTCATAGAACTATCATTTAACATTGAAATTGAATTTTTAGTAATTTAAATAGCTGTTGCCAGAACATTACTAGAATGAGAAACTTCATTTATTTAAAATTAATATTGGAAGTAAAATTAATTTTTATTATATGGATCATTTTGGAATGAACCAAAGCAATTTTACACAATTATTCTTCGAACTGCAAATAAATTCAGCAAACTCTACAGATTATTAATTTGATTTGCGAAAGAAAATTAATAAAAGTTGCCAACTTTGAGACGACAAAAGTATAAATTATAACTAATTGTTGGTAAAATGAAAGTCGGACATTTTAAAAGAGTCTGTTTTGTAATCTTATAATTAGTGTTACCAACTAAAACGCGAGGCCCTGTTCAAATATACATTTGACGCATGCCTAATTGTGACCTTGGAAACTTTTACCGCCTCCGCATGAGACACATCAAAACAAAAAGTTGCCCAACTCAACTTTTAATTGAAACTTTCAACGTCAACGTAAAAAATGTCAACACGAAAGTTACCATTATGACGTTTGTTTTCCCGTCAAGAGCACAGTTCCTTTTGTTATCTTGCACGCTGGAACTGAAAGAACTTATTTTCTGTAATTGTTTTGTTATTAGATAACTGTAGCCGAGGATGATTGAAGTGGATGACCTTGAGAGATATTTTTGTGCACGGAGAATAACGCGTTCTTTTTCTAGTGTTATTTTGAATGATATTTGAACTCATAATTCTGGGAAATATTTTTATTAAAAAAAACATTTCTCTGTCGCATTAGTTTTTTAAAAAAATATTTCATTTCATTATTGAAATTATTACTTTTTTGAATGAACAATTAAACTGTCAATTATATAATGTCATTAAAATGTTCTATATTTTGATTAAAATTGTCATTGTGAATCACAATTATGGGTTATTTTTTCATTACTCAAGACAGATTTTGAGTTTCATAATAATGTAACACCGAAAAGTCCAATTTAGTTGTGCAAAATAATTTAATATAATGGCTTTACAGTATCGAATAATAAATGTAAACATATTTATTATTTAATATTGTAGAGGTGGAAAATATATTTGGAACTTAAAATTGGTTAAAACAAACAATTGTTCAATAGTATAACTTGAAAAATTTTGTGCATAAATTTTTCTTCTGCACTTTTTTATTTGTCTCGCTTTGTGGCCGTTAACATTATTTCGCATGGATTTTTTTCAAAAAATTATTAATAATAATTCATGCTGAATTATTTAATAAATGCTTTTTATTTCGTATAGTCAAAAGAGCATTTCGTAATATGTTAATAGAGCAGTAAAAATTAAAAATAAATCTGTATGTATTTTTTTGCATATTTAACAATATACGTAAAATACAAGAAAATTAATCTTCTTTTAACACTTTTAACCTGTGGAATAAACAAAAATTCCGCTTATTTAATTTTTTGATTTCAAAATCATTAAATATATTTATGCCATTTTCTACTCAACAACAATTGATTTTATGAAATTGGCTGTGGCTAAAAACATCTCCAAGTATCAAAAAAACCTATACATACAACAACTGTATTTTAAAAAGTAACATAAAACTACAATCTAACATTCATTTACCACTTTTTTCGTATCACTTTCTCCCTAACGTTACGACATGAAAAGTAACAGAGCAGAGTTTACCGTTTATTCTTCTTCATAAGTTTGGAAGGGGTAGACGGGAACGTCACTTTTAAATGTAAATAGTGGCTTTCTGTGTAAACCATGCTGGGTCTCGAGCTATTGCTAGGATCGTGGGCTATCACTAGCCTCATTACCCTGACTATAATTCTTTTGTTATACTGGTAAGTAAGAATTTAGTTCTACTATCGGTATTATTAGTAATATTATCAATATAACTCTAACTAATATTTAAGTATTATTTACAATTAAATTATGATTATCTTTCTCTTTTAACTAGTTGAAAAATAGATATAAAAATTAAAGTTCTGAAGATAATAAAGAGGAGTTTAAAATTTTGGATTTTAGTTTTTTAAAGTTGGTTTTATACGCTTTAAAATTCTCAAAAGAACATGATGCATAGCCAATTGTATTTACTCACAGTTTTCAACCGTATTAAAGTGCCCCATGGGTACATTAATGACACCAGAATGGGGAAAATTGCTACGATAGTGACATGTTTTAGTAATGCTTAATTAATATTTAATAAAAACACCAACAAGGATTACGCGGGTAAATATAAGTACACTAGTTTTCTGAACGTCATTGAAAAACAAGAACATTCTTTTTTCTCGGCACCGTAAAACTTCTTTGAAAGAAACTCAAATCAAAGTGCCCCAACTCCCCCTATATTGAAATAAACAAGGATTTTATTAAAATGTTTAAGTCTCCATAGTAATATGTTTGGCACCTCACGTGAAAAAACTTTAGTAATATTCTTTATACCAATTCCAATTATTAGGATTTCTGATTCTCTTGTATGAACCAAGTGAAACTATAAATTTTCCTAAATTTTTGGTATTAAATGTACAGGTTGTTTTTGTAGGTCATTACAACTAAGAATCTCGTCAATTTTGGGAAATATGAGAAATATTCATAACTATTAAACAAAAGGGAAATCTATATAAGCAATTTATAATTTAAGCTAGAGATCAATTCTGCGGCAATATTTTTTTAATTCAAGGTGTAGGAAGTTCACTACAGTTTCCGTATTTCAGTATCACTCATTTCCATCTCGACGCGTTTCCTGTATATTTCGACTGTTTTTTACAGTAAGTTTTTACATGAAGTTACATTTAAGTCCTATTTCCAGCTCCAATATCATTACTAGTTTCCACAAATTGAAAAAAAAAAAAAACAAATATTTGAACTTTTAATTTCAAATATAGCGTTTCCTTTTTTTTATTGATAAGCCTTGCAGAGACATATTCAGTTAAAAAAAACTCATCATTTTATATGATTCATTCTCCTTTGAATATAGTCTATATCTTCATTATTGCTGAAATCGTCTTCTCGTAACGCAGAGTCATCACATGAAACCGGTTTAACCCCATGTCATTTACATTCCATTACAAGGCTTTGTTAATAAAAGCTTCGTCTATCTATTTTAAGATAATAAAATATTATAAAAAAACTATTATACATTTTGTTTCCCTTATCGCATGATAAAGTTGGGCGATGTTTATATTTAGTTCTAAAATTCACAATTCAAGATTGAAGGAAAGTGGTGGATTATAAATGTAGTTTTCCTTGTTTATGAAAGCATGCGATCTGTTAATAATATGCTGATGACAAAAGATGATTTATCTGTTCTATTAAATTTTGTTTTAATTTTTTTGAACAATATAATTTCTTCTATGACATTTTTTGTCTATTTTTTTTGACATTGGAACACACACGTGGGTGAAATTCTACGTGGTAAAAAGTTTATGAGGACTTCTCATTTACTTACTCATTATCATAAATATATAACAAATTAAAACACATTTGAGAACTCCATTAATTCAATTCCTACCTAATGGAACGTTTACTTTAAGTTTTTTAAATTCATATTTCGTGTGACTTAAATTGTAATACTTATATTGTTCAGTAATATAAACAGTAATGGAACGGTTACTTTAAGTTTTTAAATTCCTATTTCGTGTGACTTAAATTGTATTACTTATATTGTTCAGTAATATAATTATGCTATTTTTTTTAAAGTTCGAAGAATACTGAAAAAACATTTTGCTCTAAAAATGGAAGTGAAACTTATCATAACATCATTCTGTGACACAGCTAACGATCGCGAGAGGAGATGGTTATTATAGCCATGCGTAACTGACAAAAAATTGTAAACTATATTGTTTATAAAATATCTATAACAAAACTATAAATTTCATTTTAAAGTAGGGTCAGTTGGGGCAAAATAGGTAAAAAAACAACATATTTTGCATTCGCAACTCCAAAGCAACAAAAATATCAATGCAGCCGATGTAAAAAATATTTAGGATATGCAAATGAACTTTTCTTATAACATTTAAAGTGAAATATCTCTGGAAAAAAGTTTTTGATTTTGATAAATGTGCTTTAAAAAGGGATGTTAATTACCTATTTTACCCCACTCAGATATTTTTACTCCAAAATATTAGTTATTCTTTTTTTTTTTTACTTTGAAACTTTCGGAATTTATTCTTGAACAGCATCTGTACACAATAAGATAAAAATTTAATATACACGTAATTCTAACTTTTCTTAAAACAAAAGTTTTCTACAGCCAAAATTTAAAGTTTCCCAAATGAAAACATATAACGGCAAAAAAAAATGTAACTGCACAGTAGAATTTACAAATATTTTTGCATATGAAATGATGAACAGTATCAATAAAATATGAAACAGGCATCAGAAGAAGAAACAATTATCTCATTTGTTTTTAAGGTATTTTGTTTTAAAACTGACCTGTTTTACCCCGTGACTTATTTTACCCCACCTGACCCTACCTCAATATCTATATCATTAAGTTCAATGTATCTTCGGAACATTAAAGAGCAGATGCTGGAATCCATTTTTGGAGCAACATTTTTTTTCAGTATTCTTCGAACTTTAAAATAAAGTTAGCATAATTATATTACAGAACAATATAGGTATTACAATATAAGTCGTTTTGGAAGAATGCGTGCATGCTCGCTTTCAAGACAATTTTTGTATTGTTTCAACACAACTTGTAATACCCAGGAAAAACAATTTTTGTGTTTGTGTCTTGAAAGTCAACAAAGTTTTTTCTGAGTGTACTTCCTTCCATAATTATCTTTCAGTTTGGGAAAGATGGAAGCTAAAACATATATAAAACACAATCTAATGAATTAGTGCTGCCTTATTATTAGTATGTTTTGATGCTTTCCAGACAGTAGATTTTAAAAGCTTTTTGTGTATTTGTCAAATATAATTTGCTTTTTTTGTCGCAAACAGGTTTTCTACCAACAACCATGCATACTGGAAGAAGCGGGGGGTTCCGTATCACAAGCCACTTCCTCTGATTGGTTCCATGGCGGATATCATCAAAAAGGTAAAACGTCTCAAAACATCAGTTAATGATTTTTTGATATATACATATGTAATAATTTTTACACATAAAATTTTCTTATTATTCAATTTTATTTTATATTCCAGGGTTTTATTTTATTTAATTAAAAAAATAACTTTAAAATATTTAATATACCTGAAAGCTAAAAATAATTTTGCTAACACATAGATTCAATATCGTAAATTCACTTCTCAAAGTCTATATATTGTTCCCGAATCCTATTTAAATGTAAAAAAGACATTTGTTTCAATAAATTTTATACAACTAGTACTAAATTTTACAAAACCAACTTTACCGAGAATAACAATTCGATTTATTTTTAGCCAATGCATGACATTGAACTGGATCGGTACATGGAATATGGACCTATATACGGGTAACATATTTTCTTTATGAATTTTTTTAAATAATCAGACAGTTAAAATAATATCAAATTATATCCATGGTTGTTTTTTTATTTACTAGTAGCGAATTTGATATTATGTATTTCGTAACATGGACAACAACAAATTTTGTAATTATTCTTTTAGATGTTTTCATTTAGTTGTTTTTCATTACAAATGCCCCTTTCACGTCAGCATTTTACTATGATCGTGCTCACACACATACGTCATACACACATCTGAAGATCATTAGGCTGGAAAATTAGAAAACAACGAAATTTTCCAAGTTCAGAAAATATGAAGAAAATCAATGTGATCACCATTCATGAGAAAATGAATAGGATTCAGATGAAGACAATTTAAGTAATGCCTAATGGCACAAAACACCATTTAAAAATTTGGACCCCATAATCTTTTGCATAATAAAATCCCTATTTTCGGTATCTTTCTTTTTATTGCAACACATATCGAAGTTCAGAAAACGCCAAATACTAATAAGAGTATTTCGTTTTTGACGATTGAAAAGCTTAGTGTAAGAACGGCTGTGACATTTTTGAAAAAATTGAGATTTTTATGTCAATGAACATATTACTAACTTCTTAAACGATAACAAGTTTCACCAAGATAAGTTTAGTATATTTTTTACGGTTTGCAAGTGCCGTTTTCAACAGATCTTAGCAAATTAGAAACTTTAAAGCTCATTTTCTCGTTTTCAACTTTTGTCACTTAGCACCTACTTCCACTAAGCTCTCCAATTGTCGATATCGATGTAAGTCTTAAACAGTTCGTATTTGAGAAGTAGCCCCATAAGTTTAGTTTGATTATTTTTAAGATTAGAAATCATGTTATACTTTTATCGTTGCAGCCATTTTGAAGGTAACCGACCTTTGTTGTCTGTTGGGGACCCCGCTCTGCTGAGGGACATTCTCGTCAAAGACTTCCCTGCTTTTTGTTCCAGAAGAGTGAGTAGAAAATGCTTTCAAAATTTTTAACTAAATTCCAGATATTAAAAATACAGTGGTTAAACGACAAATCCCTTAAGTGCACTAGATATTTATTAACAAGAGAAATTTTAACCACACATAACAAGTACAAATGTAATAATAATGGTTAAAACTTTTGCTTTTATTTTAGAATTTTAACACCGGAGAAAAATTGGTGGACAGCATGTTGTCTGTCATCAAAGGGGACGACGAGTGGAAGCGGATTCGGACCATCGTCACTCCCACCTTCACAACAGGCAAAATCAAGAGGGTAAGGAAACAAATACTGTTGTCATTAGACCCGACACATTTCGTATTTTCTCATTGCAATAGAGATAACTCGTATTTTTAATCATTTGGAGGACCACAGTGCTGCTATCTATAAAGAATATATAAAACCCAAAACTTCCAGGCATTTATTTCTTTTTTTAGTAAAAATTTGCACATGTGTCGGTAAAACCTTTTTTTTACTTTGTATTATAATTTAATACATTTATTAAAGCTTCACACAATCTCAGCCACTATGTAGCCAGCAGAACCTCTCACAACCTTACAGCAGTGTACACTTTCCCTGGGTATATACACTCACAAGGCTAAAGAAGGCTTCTCCCTACTGTCTTTACACTGTTAAAAATTAAGAACTTTGTTTCACCAAAAATATGTTTCCTAGTAGCTGCAACGGCTGTGTGGTGAAACGTTAAACCATATTTTTGGCATTCGGTTGAACCATTTCTCAGGTTTTTGTTTCCAAATCCAGAAAAATGGTTCAACCAAACACCGAAAAAAAGGTGAAACATTTCACCACACAGCCGTTGCAGCTACTAGGAACCAATATCATGGTGAAAGGAACTAATATCATGGTGAACCCAAGCACAAAATTTTTAACAGTGTAGTCTTATTGCATAGTAAGCATAAGCGGAAGAACCTAATTCGCGTACATTTTATATTAAAATAAAGTTCGATTACGACGACTTACTCAAAGGCTCAATCTTCTGACGTCAAGGAATTTTGTAAAAGGTGTCATTTATCAGGAAATAGCGTAAGGAATTGATTACTGGCAACGAAAATTGTATAAAGGGTCGTCTACATATTAAAATGAGTACCAACTTTGAAAAAAAAATTGTGCTTTCCTTATATATCGTGTTACGGTCATAACCCTCGTTTTGTAATATGTGGTTTATATTACAGATAAAGTGCGCCGGATTTTAAACAAACTTTTTTTGTAGCAATATGAATAAAACAAAAAATTGCATAAAATGTAAAACCTAAGTGTAATAATCATGTTTATCAATCTGATTATAACTAATCGCATTTGAAAATCTGTTCGTTATAAATAATCGTATTATGACACTTAATTTAAAATTAAAACTTTTCCTCTTCTAGCCTTTATTTTGTTTCTGAATTTTAAAATCTAAAATTAAAAAAAAACATCCAAAAAATCACAATATTAGTGAAGAAGGTGTAATTCCAGCACCCGTTGGCGAGATTATGCCAACCCTTCTGTTAGCTTGTCATTTTGAAAAGACGCAGCCTAAATATTACCTTTTTCAATTTGGAGATTTCCCCCTAAACTCGTTCAAAATTAACGCTTTAATATCTCAGCAAATAATGCAAAATAAATAATTATTTTTTATACCTGGGGTAATTTGAAGGTGTTGAACATTTTTATGTAAAAAAAATTGGTTGTTGCAATTGGAATCTTCAAAGTTGGTCCTCATTTTAATATGTAGACGACCCCTTATACAATTTGTGTTGCCAGTAATCAATTCCTTACGCTATTTCCTGAAAAATGACACCTTTCTTAAAATCCCCTAATTAATAGCAGCCGAGTAACTAGAAGTAGAGCTTTTTCCCCCCTCCAGCTGCACACCCTTGAGTATGTAGCGACCACGTTAACCTTTAGTCTAACAAAAGGATCCTCACGGAGGAGATTAGTTATTTCGGTTTTTATACTAATGTATTTGTTGCTAACTGGATTACTGATAGATCTGAGCAGCGCCATCTACTGACAGTCTTTCTATGGCCATCCCACAACACTCCCTTCCCAAAATATTATTCGAATGTACTTGAAAGTTTCTTTTGTGTCCCCATTAGAGTGACCTAAGTATTGGACTCTGTAACCCATAGTCCAATAGGATCCTATCCTCACGGTGGAGATGCGTTACTTCACAATTTATACTATAATATTTGTTGTTAAATACACTGCTCAAAACAATTACAGGAGTGCATGGTTTGAACCCTTTCACACCAGTGATTCTATTTGGAATCATGGGCTTGCGATTTTTTTTTTTTTACTAAGTTGAGCTCGCACTTATTTATCGTTAGATGGAAGAATCACGTCTTTTGAGGAATTAAATAATGTGTTGATTTAATGAAATAAAAATATGAAAAACATGGTAAAATAAAATTCACTCCCAAATAAATTTTATGAAATAAATTGACCCTGAATTCTTCACGGTTGTGTATTTAGATGTTTAAAAATTGATTTTAGCTTTTTTTTAACAAATAAAGTTTTGAAAAAATTATTGTTATAATTTATTCAAAAGTTATGAGTCTAATATATTTTGCCCCTTAAATTTTAGTTAAAAAATTAAGATCCCCCTCCCCCTATTTTTTACCATTCCATTCTGAATACATATATTTCACAAATTTTAGATTATTAGTATAAAAAATTTAAAAAAAGTTGGAACTGAAAGGGTTAATGAGCAGGCGCTATGAACGGGCAGTCTTTCTGGGGGCATCCGACAAATATAGGGACGGCAAAATTCGTTTGTTGAGTTTCTAGACGCAAATTGGAGAATATTTTAATTTTTTTCTTCTTGTTTACAGATGATGGGAATATTCAGCGATTGCGCGAAGACAATTGTACAAAATTTCCGCAATCTTACAAATGAAGGAAAGCCCATTGATGCTAAAAGGTGAGGCATTTTCAATTAAAAAAATTGGGAAAGTCGTTTTTGCTTTCAAAAAAATAATGGTTTGGAAATTAATGTTCTTAATATTACCAATATTATGATCTTAATGAGTATTTTGTCATCATCATTATTTCTTTTTAATGGATCATCTTTTTTTATAAAATGTTTCAATTTGCATTTTTAGATTATGATACGTAGTCAATTCTATAGTACCACTGCATCCGTTGGCGAGATTATGCCAGCCCTCTTATTAGCTTGTCGTTTTGAAAAGACACAACCTAAATATTACCTTTTACAATTTTCAGATTTCCCCCTAAATTCGTTCAAAATATAATGCTTTATTATCTCAGAAAATAATGCAAAATAAATAATTCTGTTTTATGCATGGGGTATTCTGAAGGTGCCGAACATTTTTATGTAAAAAAATTGGGTGTTGAAATTGGAATTTATAAAGTTGGTACTCATTTTAATATGTAGACGACCCCTTATACAATTTTTGTTGCCAGTTCTTAATTCTTTACAATATTTCCTGAAAATTGACACCTTCCACAAAATCAATAGCAGTCGAGTAACGAGGGGTGGATCGTTTTTTCCACCCAGCTGTACCATCTTTTGAGAAACTATGATTTTTTTGTAGAATGTATGGTGCTTATTCAATGGATGTGATCGCCAGTTCTGCTTTCTCGACGAAAATTGACTCTCACAACGACCCTGACAACCAGTTTGTGACCAAAGCGAAGAGTGTTTTCACTCGAAAAATTAACTGGAGATTTTTTCTTTTTAGTCAGTAAATATAAATATTTGAATTTTTAGATATTGTTTTATTTATTTGTATGTATATATTTAAATTTTACATTAAATTACTATAACACTTTGAAATATATTAAAAAAAATTCTGATAAATGTACTGAAAATGTATGTGCTCATTTGAAAGGAAGTTTTTCTTAATTTATTTTGATATATACACTAAAATGTTTCATTAAAATATGTTAATTTTTAAAAAATTCAAGCAATTTAAAATTTTGAGTTTAAAATTGTATTATATGAATCTCGTTTTTTCTATGATTTTGTGACATTTGAAAAAATCAGGTACATGAAAATTTAAAGGATGTTTTAAGGCCTTATTTGATATAACTATTTATCCCAAGATATATTCCCTTGAGTACATTTTAAAACTTTTGCTGTTCAAGATTTCTTACATAATGTAATAATAAATGTTTGTGTGTTTTTCTAAAATTTATCAACGAAAAATTAATTTATCCACGAAAAAATATAATTTAGGAAAGAATTCAAATAAAGTATGACGTTAAAAATTCATTAAAAATTTTTCGTGATAATATGTGTAGTGCTAATTAGTCATGCATGAAATGATGAAATTAAAAATATACTGATACAGATTTGAAATCGTCTTCAATTATAAAGGAGACAGGGAGAGACCCGTACATTTCTAGGATAAGTAGTGTCGTACTAGTTTATCAGATAGAGTATTGTAGTATCAGAAAAATCCAATGGACTCTGAACAATTACCGAGTATATTGTTAGTAGATTGAAACTAGGATGCCGGTCTAGGATGCCGGTATTGAAACTAGGTCTCGGATACAATTTACATTTTCAATATCAAATGTTTAGAGTTAATCATATGCTATCAAAACTGTATTTTCTTTTTAAAAAAAATTGTTTTATTTTGTTGGTAAAAGTGTAGTACATGCATTAGTATAATTTTCCCCATTACAAACATTGAAAAATAGTATAAACAAGTCAAATGTCAAGAATTCACGAAAACAATTAGAATAAGTTTCTCTGATTTTTTGGTTAAGCATGTTATAAATTTCATTTAACAAACATTCTATATAAAAAAGCATAATAACAACTTTCGGTTTTCAGTCGTTGCTCCTAAACTCACCAAGCTTTTTGGAATCAACGTATTTAATGCTGAAGTAATGAGTTTCTTCAAACAAGCCACACTTCAGATTATGGAGGAACGAAAAAGAACTGGTCAGGTACACACTAACGTTATTTTTATTACAAAGAATTTAGTAAAACCTACACTTTATGCTTGAAACTGCGACTTGAAATAAGGAGGATTTTTCTATTTCATGTCTGTCTATATTGAAGCACTGTCTCCCTATAAGCTGAACTTTTAAAATAAATATTTTAAAGGAAGTACTATCTCACTCAAAATAAAGCAATGAAACCATAAATAGGTTGTTTATACTACGTTTCATATCTGTTAAAAAGAATTCTTATATAAATGCTTTTTTTATGCGTCAGGTTTGAAATGTTGCCAAGTGGCACTTATTCCAAGAATTCAAGTTCTAAGTTCTTAAAAATTGTTATTATAGACGAGGAATGACTTTCTTCAACTTCTGATGGACACTGCAAAAGAAGTATCAGATGAACAAAAAAAGGATGTCCAGGAAAAAGGCGACATAGCCTCGAACTATGGAGACATCGACATTAACCCGCATATTCTCAAGAATGTCACTTCCAAAAGTAAGTTTCAAGATATCCAAATAGCATCGGTTTACGATCTTTAATTTATTTTTCGTGCTACTCCCAATCAATGCTAAATCAAAGTTGGGGAAACATCGTCTCTCTATGCTTAATCTCCAATTTTCCGAATTCGTCGCGTCTGTAGGCAACAGGTAATTTGCATGCCCAATTGTGCCTTTAACTGTATACCTATTCTTCGATAATCTAGTTCTTTGAATAGTTGCAACAACAGATAATCCATAAATTTGAGCAACAAATATAAATGGATATTTATTAATTAACTGATGTTATCGAGTGACACATACACATGCCCCGAAAACGTTCGATGCTAAATAGGAGTTCTGAGTTTCTAAACGACATCAAACGAGCGAAAATGTCCAACCCAACTCTCAACTCAACCATATCTCTAACACATATTTAAAAACTTGGATGGAATTTGCGTTTGCTATGGAAGTTGAGGTTGAAGAAAGTATCTTCAACGTCCTCAACCTCACACGATCTGGTTCATCAAATCAAAATTTGAACCAATCAGATGCCTATATTACCGCTTTGGTCACAGCGAAGATATATTACGTCGTTATAAAATGTGCGTAGTTTAACCACCTTTGCAGAGCCAATAAAAATTCACGCCAAACATGAGGATGAAGTTCTCTCTATGACTGTCCAAAAATAGAATATGCAAGCAACTGTTCATTTAACGCTGGCAACCCTATTTCCATTTTCGCAATGTCGAAATTGAGATAAAAGATCGGTTTCGTTGAGGTTTGGGTTGAATGAATGAGTCGTTAAAGTATTAGCCAGAATAAAATATTGTTAAAGCTTTTATTACAAAATATATTATCAGCTACTGAGCCAAGCACATCAGTAAAAATTAGTTAAAATCTTTTACAGATTTGTCTTTGGACGAGCTAGTGGCCCAGTGTATCATCTTCTTCCTTGCTGGATACGATACTACAGCTTCCACTTTGTCATTTTCCAGTTATCTGCTGGCTGTCAATCCAGACATACAGGACAGAGTGAGACAGGAAGTGGACGAAGCTATCCAGGAGGCCAATGTAAGACACGACTGCTTTCAGGGCCTGACCATGACAAGTTGGGGCCCAAGGCAGAGAAACATTGAGGGCCATTTTCCGAACAATATTGTTATTGAATATACATACTGAAAAGTTATGACCTTTGAACGTAAGGCCCATCATCAAACAAAAAAAAACACAATTTGTGTTCTTATAGTTGAACAGAACTTAATTACATGATTAATCTTAATTAAACTTGTCATAAAAGCAAACACAATTGTGAGGCGTGAAACAAAACTTTTAGGGTTATAGCCAATTTTGGGGCATCCTAAAATCATTAGCCCAAGGCTCGGGCCTTGTAGGCCTAGGCAATGGTCAGGGCCTGAATACTTTGTTTTGTGATGGTTAAAATAAGTAGATTTGTGACAGTAACTGCAACTTTTAGCGAATTTCAGGCTCATTGTTTTTATATGTTTTGAAATGAATTCACGAATATATGCTTTTAACTTTAATTAAGACAAGCACACACTAAAGTTGGCAATTTAAATGAATTTTTCTTTTAAAATTCAGATAATGTTTATGGCCGTAGCAAAATTTGACAATCAAAAATTGAAAAACAAAACATAAAAAATATTTCGAATTAAAAGTTTTTTTGTTCATTGTTGATTTCGCTATTAAAAAGTTCGTTTAATAAATACTAAAATGTCCTATTGTAGGGTGAACTCACTAATGAAGCAATTCAAAGCATGAAATATTTGGACAATGTCATTTCTGAATCCCTGAGGATGTATCCGCCAGGTACGAGGTAAGTTAACAAAGCAAAAACCTTTCCCATAAACTCCGAAAATTGAGGCTGAAAGTTTTCCTGTACATGTCTTTTTCAGGTTAGAACGAGTAGCGGAGTATGATTACAAGTTAGGAGATACAGGTATTACTATTCCGAAGGATATGATTGTCACCATTCCCATCTACGGCATGCACAGGGATCCCAAATATTTCCCGAATCCTGAAAAATTTGATCCTGACAGGTAAAAGTTTAATCCATATATTGTCATTGCCTTATTGGGATGGAGCGCTGAAAATTCCCTCTCATTCCGTCAATTTTCCTTTAAGAACCACCATGATTTTTATAACAAAATTTAGTACACCTTTTAAGAAATTGTTTTTACTGATTTACTTCCTTACTTTATATGTCGAAACAGCAGCCTTTAGAAGGATATTTCAGTATCAATTTCATTGCCATTTTCCTCATTAATCACTGCACAAATCACAAATTCAAACTTTTTTGAAAGAATGACCCCGTGTCTTCCATGAGCCATCTTCACTGATGAGTTATGTCGGTGGATTGTGATTCAGCTACTTCCTCCTCAGCAGCATGTTGCATTAATTGCTTTGAAACGACATCTGATGCCGCTACAATTGCAGGGTCTGCTGCAAAAAGGAGGTAGCTCCAGCTTTTGGGAAACCAAAAAAAAAACCCGTTATTAAAATTCAAATTGTAAGTTATGTAAAAATATTGTTGTTGCTTACTTTCAATTATGAAGTTTACAGGAGCTGTATTCTTTTGGTGCCAAATAAAAGTGGTTTTTTTGGTACAAGAAAGTGTTTTAAGTTAAGTGTTTAAGTTATGTTAGTGTAGAATCGTAAAGGTCGTATCGCAATTAAATCATTCAGGCACAAGCGTAACGGTTTATTTTAAAACCAACTTTTTATTATTCTAAAGTCTCAACTGACTTCAACGTCTCATTTTTTTAAAAACTACTACAATCACGCGATATCGCGCGTTCTTACAATCATCGAAATATGAGTGATGCCAACATTCGGCCAACCTTTACACATCCATCGTCCTCGATGATCCAATAATTACATTGCTTTGGCTATTTCAGCTTCCTCTGTGAACAGTCCTAGACTTCGTCTTCTACTCCTTCGTCTTCAGTCTCACATCGCCAAGCCTTCAATTGGCTAACATGTGCGGTAGTACAGTAGAAACGACCCCTTTCCTTTGGTTCAAGCTGTGCAATCCTGTACGTGTCGTTAGATAAAACTTCCGTCACCAGTAGTGGTCCGCGATACTTAGGGTGAGTTTTTGTTGGTTTTGGTGTTCGTCTAACCACGACTATTTCTCCTTTATCGAAAACCATATTCTTTGATTTCTTTTGGTCATAGTACTTCTTTGTTTTTGCTTGATTTTCTTCGATGGTGTTTCTTGCTTCTGACTGAACCTTTTCAGGGTCTTCCCATGTATCAGCATCCTCATCTGCAAGCATTCTCAATAATCCTTCTCCACTGAACCTTGGAGTGTATCCATGCAACATTTGAAAGGGTGTTTTGTCTGTTGTGTTATTCACCAAGTTGTTTAAGTCACGTTCACATTTCTTGATCGTTTTGTCCCAATCTTTGTGTTCAGGATCAGTCATACTTGTTGTTATAACTGAGAGTACCGATTTATTAACTCTCTCTACCATTCCATTCCCTTGAGGTCTCTGCGTAGAAGTCAACGTCTGCTTGATTCCATTTTCCCTGCAGTACTCTTCGAACGCATGTGATGTATAACATGAGCCCCTGTCGCTGATAATTCTTTCTGGGAGTCCGAATTCATCAACAAATTCAGCTAGGAATTTCAGAACATATCTCACTGAAGTACTTTTAGTTGGATAGAGTCGAACAAACCGTGTAAAGTTATCGACTAGAACAAGTAAATGAACATTTCCTTTTGAACTCTTCACAAAGGGTCCCAAGTGGTCTAAATGTACTATAGCAAAAGGTCGTTTTCCTGGTTTGATAGGATGTAAAAGCCCTTGTTGCTTTCCACTTGGTACTTTATTTACTAAGCACTCGAAACACATGGATATATGTTGTTTGATATACCTTTTCATCGATGGGAACCAGTAAAGTTCTTTAATTTTTGCCATTGTTTTGTCAACAGAGAAGTGTCCCTTCAAATCGTGAAATCTCACAGTTAAACTTTTCCTCATACTTTTAGGTACTACGTATAAAAGCTTACTGGTATCTTTCTCTTGAACTCTTCTATACAACCTTTTATTCTTGTACTCGAAATCCTTTATTTTATTTTTCTCGTCTTTTGTTCTGTCTTCGGGTTCTTTCTCGAAGATTTCTATGAACTGTTTCAATTCTTGATCTGCATGCTGCATTATCAACACTTTTTCGTCCTCCGTAAAGGTTTGATAAACTTCTAAGTTGTTCTCGACTATTGAATCCAAAGTATCATTTTCTTGTAACACAGGGCACCGACTAAGAGCATCTACATGTGCCATTTTTACTCCAGGTTTGAACTTTACCTCGAAATTGTACTCTTGAATCAAGTTATTCCATCTTGCAATTTGTGGATTCTGTGTTTTCTTCGTGTTTAGGTAAACTAGAGCCTGGCAATCTGTTACAACTGTGAATCCTATACCGATCAGGAATTGGCGTAGTTTGTCTAGAGTCCAAACTATGGCCATCAACTCTAATTTGCTTGAGTGATATTTGGATTCAACAGCAGTTGTCTTTTTACTTACACAATACACCAAGTGTAGTTTTCCATCTTCTCCTTCTTGAAGTAACATGACAGCTATTCCTTCACAACTTGCATCGGTATGAACTTCTGTTCTTGCATCAGGATTGTACAACGCCAAAATTGGTTTCTGAGTCAAATCACTCCTTAGTTTTTCAAAAGCTTTTTGCTGTTCCTCATTCCAATAAAACTTCACGTCCTTATGCGTAAGTCTTGTTAATGGTTCTGCATGTGTAGCGTAATTTGGAATGAAACGTCTAAAGAAACTAGTAAGACCTAGATATCTTCTAACTTCGTGCACGTTCTTTGGCGTTGGAAATTCTGCTATGACGTTCACTTTCCTCCTACCTGGCTGTATTCCATTTTTATTGATGACGAATCCTAGAAACTCAATTTCTCTCTTGCCAAATTCACATTTTGGTAACTTTAAAGTTAGATGCGCTGACTGCAAGCTTTTCAAAACTTCCTTTAATCTGTCTATCATCTCTGTCCATGTTTTGGCTGGTATGAGAATATCGTCCAGGTAACACAATACTGTCTTATTTAAAAGAGGTCCTAGTGCCAAATGCATCATGCGTTGGAATTCTGAGGGAGCATTAGTTAGTCCAAATATCATTCTATTAAACTGCCCAGTTTCGTCGGGAGTTATGAAAGCAGTCTTTTGCTTTGCGTCTTCACTTAAGGGAATTTGTAGGTATCCATGTGCCAAATCTAATGTTGTAAATATATTACAATTATTCAGCGTCTCAAGCAGATCATCTATTCTTGGCAATGGATACTTGTCTTTCACCGTCTGAGAATTAAGCCTCCTGTAATCGACTACCAAACGATGCTCACCTGTTTTCTTCTTAACTATCATCACTGGACTGGCGTACGGTGACCTAGTTTCAGAAACAATTCCGTTGTCTTTCCATTCCTTCACTATTTGCTTAATTATCGATCGTTCTTCAGCATTTGTTTTATAGGGTCTCATGGAAACTGGTTTGCTGCCCTCTACTTCCTTAATTTCCATCGTAGTTAAATCTGTGCAACCAAGCTCTTGTAAATCAAGCGAAATGCAATCTCTGTACTCGTTAAGAAGTTGAACTAGTTGTTGCTTTTGGTCGTAAGATACATTATCATCTGTTTTTATGTCTTCATCTTCAAGTGGACGTTTACTAATATACTTTTCTTGTGAAGTAGCTAAGACATTAGTGTCCAGAATTTCAGAATATGGAGTTTCATTACTTGAACTTGAAATGCTACTTTTTCTGTTTTCTAAAACAATACTGTTTTCAAGCAATTCAATTGATTCACCTCTGCCTACACATTGGTTTTCTGTTAACGTAAGACTTTTATCTCGAAAGTTGAAGATGGGAATTTCTGCTTTTCCTTTAACTACTGTGACTAAGCAATCCATGTTTCTTTCGTTATTGAGTAAAAGCAAACCGTCACTTAAATTTTCGGCTCTACACTGCACTAAATTGACAGAGTTCTTTTCGAGCACCATAGTTTTGGTTGCATTCAGAGTGAATCGTTTATCTAGATTCAGTTGCAATTTGCGGAATGGTGCTTCGTCGATATGCAATTCGTTTCCCACTTTTGCATAAGCTATGTGGGGCATATCAGTCCATGTTCTTCCGACCAACAAATCAACGGGTTGAGATTCATCTTCTACAATAAGAACCGTTACTTCATCCCCGGAAACATCATCAATCTCTATATCAACAACTGCTTTACCAAGAGTTTTTCCTGCTGGTGTACTTTGGTTTCCAAATCCGTAAATATTAGTTACTTCAGGGGCAAAAGGTATTTTTAATTTATGTGCAGCAGACTTTTTCATAAAGCAGCTACAGCTTCCTGTGTCAATCAACGCTTCAACCCAATTTCCACCGTTAATTTTGGCCCTTTTTAGATAAAGATCTGGAGTTGCAGTTTTCTTGGTTGTTGTGGCCAAATTTGTTACGTGATCCTTTCCTGAACCTTGCTTCTTTTCTGGACAGTCTTTCGAAAAATGACCATAGTCGTTGCAGTTAAAACATTTTGATTCACCCTTTTCGTTGCGCAAAGGTTTGCGGAAGCCTACGTTGTTTGAGGAGTTGCGTTGTTGAGGAGTTGTTTCTGTTTTTGAATTTTGGGGTTTGAACTTATTGTCATTGAAATTTCCGCGCCGTTGAAATCGATCGTTTGCATTATTCTTATTATAGCCGTTGCCATTACTCTGTTTGCGTTCGTTTGCTTGTGTGGTTGATCTACTTCCCCTCACGGTTTCATACTCATCCAGCCTGTCAGCAAGACTCTTCGGTGTCAAAAATTTTACCCACACATCAATAAAATGCTCCTTCAGTTCGTTTGGAACTCTTCGCTTTAGCTGTTCTGTTACCATTAGGTCCTTTAAGCCTTGAAAATCCTTAATTTCTAAACCAGAAATCCACTCATCAAAATAGTTCTGCAGTTCGAAGGCGAAATCACTCCATGTGCTGTGTGAGTTTTGGTGTTGAATAAATTTTTGATGAAATTTTTCAGGACTAAGTTTGAACCTTTTTAGTAACAATTTCTTCACATGCTCGTATTCGTTAGCCTTTTCTTCCGGTTCTCTTGCTATTATTTGCGTTATTTCGTAGGGAAGTAGGCCCAATAGATGCGAAACCCAATCCTCCTCCGGAACTTCAGCTCTTCGTGCTTGGCGTTCAAACAGAACTAAATAGAGACTAATTTCTGACTCCTTCAGATCAAACTTGCGGATCAATTTTTGCAAATCTTTGTTTGGTCTATTGACAATCACGTCTCCATTTATGTTTGCTTCGTCTTGCTTACCTCGGCTTCCATTTCCGTTAGCAATTCGTAACTTTTCTAATTCAAAAGCTCTCTCCTTTTCTATGCGTTCTAATTCAAAAGCTCTCTCCTTTTCTATGCGTTCTAATTCAAAAGCTCTTTCCATGCGTTCTCTTTCCATGCGTTCTCTTTCCTCTTGCAGTCGCTGGCGCTCATTTTCTTTTTCTATGCGATCATTTTCTAATCTTTCGTTAATTATTCTTTCAGACATTAATTTAACAAACTCTTCCTCGTAGTTTGCAGATCCCAATATCAACTTCTTTAAATCAACAACTTTCATATCATCGTTTGTTACTTCACTTAACTCATCTGCTATTAAGACTAAATCTACTTTCTTACACTTCGCCAAATAAGACATTTTGACAATTGGAAAAGTTCACTTAGTTGGCACAAATTGAGACTTGCTAATCGCTTCAAAACAAAATTTAAAGTCAGTCCGTTCGTTGGCGAAACTCTTCGTTTTCCGTATTAATAATTCTTTACAGTTTTGTATAATCCGTCGTCATTCATTAGCGTATAGATTCGTTTTCCAAGTTCGTTGGCGACATTTAGCATAGTTGCCCGTAGTAACAATTCTGTTCCATCTTAAAAATGCCGTCTTCCACTAAATGTTTCTTCGTTTTCGTAGTTCGTTATGGAGAAATCTTGCAGGTCGCAATTGTTTTCGTAAGATGAGTTTTTCGTAGTTTCGTAGAATTCGTTTCTCGTATCGTAATCCGTCTGGACTTGTAGATATCGTTTTACAATCCAGTTTTTCGTACGTAGTTTATCGTCGGCGTTAAGGATAATAATTTCTATCTTATCCCACTTCTGAAATGTAGAATCGTAAAGGTCGTATCGCAATTAAATCATTCAGGCACAAGCGTAACGGTTTATTTTAAAACCAACTTTTTATTATTCTAAAGTCTCAACTGACTTCAACGTCTCATTTTTTTAAAAACTACTACAATCACGCGATATCGCGCGTTCTTACAATCATCGAAATATGAGTGATGCCAACATTAGTGTAACAGCTATGGGGTGGAGCTACCTCCTTTTTGCAGCAAACCCTTCAATTTGCTTATTCACTTTATCAAAAGCCTTCTGAATTATGGGAGCATGAAGGCACATTGCTGAAAAAAACTCTTGTAGGTGTGAAGCCCTTCTTCCAATCAATCTAATGGTAAACAAATATGACCGATTTATATCAGATGTATTTTCTTATTTCCAAGAACTTTATAAGATATAATCTTGTTGACAACTCCACATGAAGACCATTTTACTTCGTAAGAAGATAACAAACCATAACTGAACTTTTCACTTTTATCAATTGTCAATTTTATCCAGCATAGCAGGGATTCTTGTTCCTTAAGCAAATATATCATAATAAGCATATCTAAACAAATTCGTCAGAAGGTTCAGACTTTTCTTCATAAGGGAAATCAAACTTAATTTTTTAAAATGCAATACTTAGCTTTTTTTCTGGATGTACTTGGCTTCTTCTCGTTAACCGGGTCAAAGGCACGTATCCTTCAAGTTTTTCTTCAGTAGTAAATCAATTTTCATAGAATTTTCTTTTAACAGGGCGTTTTACAAAACGACGTTTCTTTAGAGTTATTAATTTCAAGCTCAGCAAATTAGCTCTACACAGAATTTCCCCGCTGAAATTTTGCTGCATGGACAAATCAGTTGTCGATTAGAATTAGTATACATTCTCCTTCTTCTAATTCTAATGATTTGGAAGCTTCTCACATATTTCCCATTAAAATGAAGAGGTATACATCAAGAATTTTTCCAATTTATGTGGGTCCCAGGGCATATTAATTTTCAAAAAGTGGGATTATAGAGACCTGTAAGTTATATACATTTATCATTAAAAAAAACCGTTTGTAAAAATATTCAATACAGCCGGAGAAATGCGGCAAAGAAAACAATTTTTTTCCTATTGGATTAACCTTCTATCCCCTCCACAAGCAGTGCCGATCCGTTTCTCGACAAGATGTTCCAATACCTTCCATATTAAGTTGAAAGGAGTTGTTGCGTTATGAACTACTACTTTAATTCAGCAGGCGGGAAGCAACTCAACCCGGAGCGCGTCTGTATATGTTCGATATATCCACTATAATTCTGGCCCGTGATTCTTGGCGAAGAATGTTCTAATTAAAACCACGCTTGTAACTTGCGATGGATGAAACTAGTTAATTAATGACGTTTGGGCTCATGTACATATCGAATGTTATCACATTCCCAAAACATATTACAAAATCGCCGATAACTTTTCTAGGTTCACACCCGAAGAGCGCGCCAACAGACCCCAGTACGCATACTTGCCGTTTGGTGCTGGGCCCAGGAACTGCGTGGCGATGAGGTTCGCCCTCATGGAAGTGAAAGTGTGCTTAGCACACATCATCGCCAACTTCCACATCATAAAGTGCCCGGAAACTCAGGTAGGTTTTTTAGCAGCATAATGTAATGAAACATATTTTTGTCAAAGGAAATGAAAGGGCTATGTTTCCAAAAGAGAAAATGTTTGCCTCTAAGGACAAAATACAAGATCTTGTCTAAGAAACTTTATAAATAGAGATGTACTTTCAAATGTATCTGTTCCTTTTGTTTATGCTTATATCAAATCAACAACAACGTCTTAACTCGTTCTATTTTCATTAGAGATCTAGGTGTTACTATCGATGCAAAGCTTGATTTTTCTTATATTGATATCAATGTTTCTTAAGATTATAAAGTTCTGGGTTTCCTTAAAAGGAAAACTAAAAGATTCACTAATCATCAGGCCTTGAAAACGTTATATTTTAGATTAATTCGTTTAAATTTAGATTATTGTTCAATAATTTGGGGTCCTAACTATAACAATAAAAATTCGATTCTTGAACAGATTTAAAATAAATTCCTCCGTTATTTATATTTTAAGTATTATCACGCCCATACATACAGACATACGAGTTTTCAATTCATATCTGTCATCTTTTCTGTGTTTTGTCTTTTATAAAGTTTTAAATAATGAAATAGATTGTGTTGATATTCTTAATTTTGTTCATTTTGCTGTTCCAAGTAGACTTTTATGAAATCATCGTTTATTTGTTTATGTTCTTACAAAATCAAATGTCATTAAAAATTCTTATTTACATAAATTTTATAAACTATACAATAGGTTCTCCAATGATCTGGATATTTTTAATATGCCTTTTAAAGTTTTCAAAGCTACATGTGTTCAAATTTTTAACTGATTATATGTCTTTTTTAGTATTTTTTTAAGCGTATTTGCGGTTTTATTTGTCTGTGTTTTTTCTTTGCAAAACTCTATTTGGATTCTTTTATATGTAGTGTGTGTATTTTCTAAATAAATATATGTAATATTTAAAAACCTAATGGAAATAATTTTGAAATTTTCTAGGAACCATTGGAATTCCTCAATGGTCAAAGCATCTTGCAACCAAAAGGAATTTTTCTTCGAATGGAAGCACGAAGCGATTCTCCTATTGCGAAATAAGATAAAATGGAATGATGGACGCAATTGTGTGATTATTATACTTGGTTATGGAAAACTGGGGCAATTTTGATATTTGGACACTTGTATACAAATGTTGTATTTTCATTGATGGATCATGTACTACACCGAATGGCATTTTCAAAGAACTCCAAAGTTTTTTTATACACACTCACAGTTTTTTAGCATTAAACAATTATCAAAAAGTAAATTTTCTGTAAAATTAAATTTTTAGAATATTTGAACTTCTATTAGCTTGGTTACGTACCTGATAAGAATAAGCTTTTCAATTGAGTTAGACACTGAATCAAACGGTAAGTTTTTTCTTACATATAACCAACATGTGGGGTGCTGTACACAATGGATAAATCTGTTAAGAATTATGGTTTCTTTAAAGTTAACTGCCCAGGTAAAGTTAAACAGGAAAATGACCAATATCATATAACTGTTGCTTTGTATATTGTGGACTGTTTTGACATTACATTGGGACGCCAAGCATTTATGCCAATTAATTCATTTTAACGACAATTGACAAAAAAAAAATTCTGCTAAAATGTGAGTCCTAAACAATTTATGTAAGACATGTTAAGTTACACGAAAATCGAATTTCAGAAACTTATAATCAACGTTTTTAGTCAGAAATGAAGGTGTTAATGATATTCACAAGGTCGTTGTTAATGGGTTAATGTATACACAACTGCCACAATTCGTAGTTAGCAAGTGTTACTTTCACTGCCCGGGTCAATTAGGTAAATGCAGTCCAAAATTGATGGATTGTTATTACCGTAGAACTCCAATAGTATGAAGCAATTAGGACCTAACCACATTCGGATAATAAAAAAAAATCGGATATTTGGCGTAGTTATAGTTTCGTTCGTCATCAGCCCAACCAAACTAAAGTGTAAGGTGAATTTGAGTTACACCTTTTTTCCATTTATGTTTTGAAATAAAGTTGTTTTTGTTAAAATGTGTACTGAATTCTTTATTTATATTATCTGACTCAACTTTGGCTTTGTCTTGTAACTGTCATGCTGTTGATACATGAACTAAATGAAAATATTAAATTGTCATTAATAAATTTTTTTTGTATGAATTTCTGGCCGAAATGATCAACAGTGATTAGTCCCAATGGGAAAAGAACCAGCCGATAGTATCGAATGGAAAATGAGACAATCTAATTTAATAAAGTATATCGTTTATTTAGGTAGTATAATTACATGGAGATACATTCTATCAAACCATTTCAATCCAATATGACCTTGTAAAGTTTGTGACAGGAGGGAGATAATATTAAAAATTAAAAAATGCAACTTTATGCTAATTTAACCCAATACTACTTTAGTTAAGAATTAGCCAACAACAAAAAAAACTGCCTGCCCAACGAAATGTTGAAATTAAATCGTTGAAAAAAGATTTTATGACTCACTAATTTTCCTTTGCATCTATTTCTGGGGTGTTGAGGGATTGGTCGCTATTGTTTCGATGACGGGATTTTCATGGGCGTAGGTCTGCTGAGAAATGTCCTGGGGTTGATGACGGCGTGGCCTGTACTATGTGATATTTGTAAACATCAAGTAAATTAAATTTGAAAATATAATTACAATCGAGTTGAGGAAATAGGATCCACCTTAAAAAAGTAAAAGTTTTAAATCAATGAATAAAATAAAATGATATTCAGATAACATCCTAAAAATTCAACCCACATGCTTTTACGTGTTTATACTTAATTTTCGTTCACTGAGTTGAAATTTCTTTTAAATTGAAAATAAAAAAAGTATAAATTCTAATGCTATTCCTATTTCCTAAGGAGAAATCGGCTTGCGTTTTGGGCTCCTACACTCGTTTGGGTTCGAATTTCGAAAAAAAATTGCTTCTTAAATGACGCCTTCAGTGCAAAAGAAATCATCTCCTAAAATTTGGTCTCCGTACCTCTAATAGTTTTGGCTGGGCATTGATACGCGTCAGGACTTTGCCTTTTATGTATATAGATATTTTATTTTATTTTTGAAATTTTGTAATTTTTGATTTCACAGTTTAATTTCAAGGAAATTACTATATTTGAATTTAAAATCACTGTAAATCACCAACATATGGCTTAATTTTTTAGTAGCAGAGACATATTTTGATTTTCATAACCATTTCACCCCGAAAAACATATGCAAAATAATTATATATAATGGCTTTACAGTATTGAATAATGAATTTAGAATAATGTAATGAATAATGACACATTCAATACGGTAGAAGTAGCAAATACTAAAATTAGTTGTGTCGAAATAAGCCATTACCCACTATTATAACTTGATAAATTTTATGCTTGACATTATGCTGCATGCATTCTCCACTTTTTTTAATCTGTTTAGCTTTGTAGCCGGTAAGTCATGCATGTAAAGTTTTTAAAAAATAATTAATTGTAGCTTGTACCGAATTACTTAAAAAACATTTTTTTTGTATAGTCGAAAGAACATTTTATAATATGTTATTAGTAAATATTTAAGAAAATAAATATTTTTTGTTTGTTTTTACACACTTAAAAATCTAGTGGAAATGATTTAATAGCAGAAAAGCATCCAAGAACATAATTTTTCCCATACGTAGTGAAATATTGCATTTTAAAAATGCATCATATTGCACAAATATTTGGAGCCAATTTGGCCTTCAAAAAATTTCGAAATCTTACCAAACTTCAGTGTAAGCCAATGTTCAGTGTTCAGCCAATAACTCTGACTTTGTTAGTAACCTTTAGCTATATTTTGGGCAACCTCTAGCAACGTGCGCCAAGCAATGGCAGTACGTAATGTTTGATATAATAAACCTTATTTTTTCAACAAAATTGACATTTTCTGAAAACTTTTCTTCTCAAGTGTCGTTTTAATTTACAATAACATATAAAAAAATTATTACCTGTTAATATAATTTAAAGAATATTTGGGAAATTTGCCTCATTTATTTTTGGCTGACAGAGAAAATTAGCCCCGGTCTCTCTACGCTAGAGATCAATTAATCTTCTTGAAATAAAAAAAACATTTAACCTTCGGTAAAAATAAGATTATTTTTTGCAGATTTCAGTGTTTTAAATTTAGTACACATTTAATACATTCATACCATTACTTACACAAAAACAATTTATTTTATAAAATCGGTTTTAAAAAATCCAAGTAACAAAAATCATAATCATATAACATGAAATCAGGATCATCATGGAAAAGGAGTAAGTCGGGAACATCCCTTTTAACTTTAAATAGTGGCATTCTGTAAACATTAACATGCTTGGTCTCCAGCTATTGCTAGGATCGTGGACTATCACTAGCCTTATTACCCTGACCACAAACGTTTTATTATACTGGTAAGTAAGGATTTAGTATAACGATTGATATAATTAGCGAATCTATTAATATAACTAAAAATATCTAATATATAAATAATATTTACAACTGAATTATTCTTTCCTTTCTCTTTTAACTAATTAAAAATTTATATTGAAATTATGCAACCAATAAAGGGAAAAGGGGGCACATTGATACTTGAGTCTTCTTGATACACTATTTCTATTTCTCATAAGGTTATTATAGGAAGTTTCAAATCAGTTTCAAATATGATGTAAAAAGATGCCTTCAGAAATTTTAAAGTTTTTCAGTATTTTTTTCACAAAAAAAAAGAAAAAAAACGTAGTGGATTGTTGTGGGTCAAAAGTAAATTTTAGCTCTACAATTGCAATTGAATAATAGAAATTTTTCATATTTTCGAATTGTAAAAAATACCTTCCTAGTTGGTATTTAGTTTTTGCTGTGAAAATATACATAACTATTAAACAAAAGTAAAATGTTAACAAACAATTCATAAGTTGAAGCATTGAAGCAATCTTTTTTTTTTCAATTCAAGATGTATGAAGTTCACAACAGATGGTTCACATTTTCTGGTGTTGAATAAGGTACTGGTTCTGCATCGTTTAAAAAAGAAAGCTAGAGAGTCAACTCTGGGAAGAATCAGTTCAAGTTTAAAGAAAAACTAACTAGAGTTGGCTGTGTTCGGGGAAGGAAATAACTATGGTCCATGAGGATGTTGCAAGGCAAAGTATGCTCAGGCAAAGAACTGTGGCGGTTCACCACACTCGCAACCTCAATATGCCATCCACACACCAGATGGCGCCGATTTACCCCACTGCTTTCTTACCAGTAATCTAGTTAACAACGAAAACACTAGTCACTAGTATAAAGCCGAAGTACACTGCTCAAAACAATTAGGGGAGCACTTTAGCGTACTTTTGTTAAACCTTTTCAGTTCCAACTTTTTATTTTTTGTTATGAAAATCTAAAATTTGTGAAATAGATTCATTATGCATCCAGAATGAAATGGTAAAAAATGGGGAAAAAAATCCTAAATTTTTAACTAACATTTAAGGGGAAAAATTGGAATCATAACTTTTGAATAAATTATAACAATAAATTTTTCAAACCTTTATTAGTTAAAAAAAATTAAACCAATTTTTAAACATCTAAGAATGCAAGCGTGTGATAATTTAGGGTCAATTTATTTCATAAAATTGTTTCAGAGTGAATTTCATTTTACCAATGTTTTTAATTTTCATTTAATTAAAACAAACACTATTTAATTCTTCAAAAGACATGATTCTTCCATCTAACGATAAATAAGTGCGAGAGATAAGACTAAGTGAGAAAAGAATCTCAAGCTGATGATTCCAAATGGAATCATTGGGGGTGAACGGGTTTAAACCATGCACTCCCCTAATTGTTTTGAGCAGTGTAGCTCATCTCCACCTTGTGGGAAGTGGATTCTTTTGGTTGGACAACGGGTTACTGAGGCCGCTACTGTACCATCAATAAGGACCAGAAATAAGCAATCCGAATCGTTTGGACATTTATTGTTCATCTTCTAAACACATCTTTTGTAAGCCGTTTCGGTCGATATGTCGTCCTTCCATACACAAGTAAAGTTCTTCCGAGTCGTGGTATTCCGTGTGCATTGCAGGGATAATTTCCAGGGCTGGCATCGGCTCATTCTGAACGCTGTCCGTGAGAAGGCCAATTAATACCAGAACGAAGCTGTTGAGTTCGTGGAAAGTGTTCCTTTTGTCGGGATCCGAGTTCCAGCAAGCAAGCATTATTTTGTACCTGAAACAAACGCAAAACAATGAAAAACAGTAGTATGGTTTATATCAGCGCCGGATTTAAAGACCCAGGGCCCCTAGGCACTTTACATTTTGGGCCCCCGCCATCTCGAAGCTATTTTGGAAATCTAGCAAATTAAATACACTAATAAAGAACATATAATTTTCAATCGACTTAACTGAACATTAGAATAATATAGTATGTTACGATAATTATTCTATAAAATTTATATTTTACATGGCGAACTTTCTTCTGTGCAAAAGAACGAATGACGTCATCATAGTCAATTGATTGCATTATTTCTGACTCTATATACATTACTGAGAGTGAGTTGAGCATGTTCTCTCCTATGTTAGATTTTAAGTACGATTTTAAATTTTTTTAGGCGATTTTTTGGCGATTTTATCTTTTTAAGGGCCAAATTCCTGACTGGGCCCCTAGGCCCGGGCCTTATAGGCCTAGGCCGAAATCCGGCGCATGGGTTTATTTTTGGCAAAATCGAAACAGCTTTCAAAGAGCGAAACATGAACAGTTAAATGCAAGAAAAGGATATGCTCACGAGTAAAGCTAGACATACGCGGAGGAAAAAAGTTTTTTTCCCAAGTAATTTTAACCTTTTCAAAAAAAGATAATAAGTAACATTTTGAATAGATATTTTCAGTTTTCTAGCAGACATTACTAACTACAATTTAAAGAGCAAAAAAACTTCGAATTTCCAAAATTGTTTTGTAGCAATATATCTAACATATTGAAATCAGAATTTTCGTTTTTCTCTTAAACATTCAATAAAAATTGCCCTTTTATTCATAGCGCAGTTTTGCAAATATATGATTGGGTATCAAAAATCTTTATATTGCATATAGAGACCAAATTTTTTGCCCAAGTCCTCCAAAACAAGCATTGCGAAAAATTATAGATCCGGAATTTTTAGCCTACTTTTCTTTTTTCAATTCGAAATAATTAAAAAAAAATGAAAAGGTAGGTATTGACTTGCGGTCGATGTCCGTCTGTCTGTCCGTACCCCCCTTCCAAAATCGGTTCTATCCATCGGAGCTTAAAAATTCTTTTTTTTGTTAGAAAGCTGTGACCTCAGAGACTCAACTTTCATACTTTTTGTCCGCCTGTCTGTACCTTCGGACGGACATAAATCTACTATCTGTCGACGAATTTCCCATGTTATTTAAGTTTGTTTGAGTTATTTAAATCACTGTTGCCAAATCAACAATGGCATGAGAAACTTTATTTTTTAAAAATATTTGAAGCAAAATAATTTTTCCATGAATCAGTTTAGAATGACGTCATAAAATGTAGCACAATGTGATTCTTTGATTGTTCATTAATTGTTTAAAAAGAAAGCGGCAAGGCATATTTTTTGCATACAATGCACTATGCACTTGCATACAATGCACTATGCTTAGTTTTAATTTACATTTCTTATTTTTTAATGCACTTTGGAGTAGTTTAATGTTATTGTTATTAATAAATATTTAATTATTCTTCGAACTACAAATAAATCGAGCAGGCGATAAATATCATTAAGTTAATTTGCGAACGAATATTAAGGAAATTAGTTGATTTTGGCTTTTAGAAGTTTAAATTATAGCTGGATGCTGTGTTTAGAGATTTTTTTCTAATGTCTATAAATCTTGTGTAGAAACGGTTGTGGGTGATATTTACTGTTAGGAACCTAGTTGTTTCCCGATAAGAATTTCAGTAAGTATTTAAGTAACAGGAAAGTAGGATACTTTAGTTCTCTAAAGGCTTCTTGTTAAGTTACATTGTTCTATTTATTATTAATTTACTCTTAAACATCACTCTTCCCAAAAGCCAATTTGGCTATAAATGAATAGGTTTTTTTTTATTAAATATACACATTTTCTAAATAGGAAGATAATGTGTAAATGACTTAATTAATTTCAAAAGGTTAAATTTACTTAAAATATATAACAAAATGGAAACGTAATAATAATATCAGGTTTAAAATCAATGGTAACCATACAGTGTTTTTCCTACGCTTTCAAATGAGAATAATAACTTCGAAAATTTTTATACATATTTTAGTTTTTTTCTGTAAATAATATTTTTATAGGTGAATATTACTGTCAGTAAAATTTGTATTAGATTAATTGAAAAATTTGTCAAGACTTAATGATTTGAATCATAGCCATATAATTTTCCCTGTATTATAGGTACAGTCGAACCCCGTGAACGCGAACTTGCCGTTCGGGAACACCGAAACATTTCGTGTAAGGGGACACAGTACCTCAAAATGGGTAAAAATTTCGATTTTTTTTTATTTGCTAAAATTAAACTTTGGAATCTTCTAATTAAGTCTACAAAGTTTCAAAAGTGTAGCTATATTTGAAAAAAAGTTATTTCACTTTTTATGCGGAAAGGTAGGGTAAAAACGAAAACGAAACTAGCCCAATGTGTGACTATCGTCTCTTTATGACCTCACAAAAGTTTGAACAATCATTCAGGTTTATATATTTGGGAGCACAAACTGAAGTGAAGAACATACATTGTTTTCAAAGCTTAATTTCAGCTAAACAACGTGATTTTCGATATTTTTCTTAGATTTTTGTTGCGATTTATCAAATTTTTTGGAGCCTAATATTTATTTTTCGATTTTTTAAGACATTTTCATTGATATTTTATCATTTAAAAGTGTTTTTTAGTATTTTAAATATGCCAAGGCGAAAGGCTTCGCGAAATGCAGGTCAACAAAATGTTTCTAAACGATGGTGTCCCGAAAATGCAAAAGAAACTGTTTCGAATTCGTCTGCTAGATTGGTTGCTGATGGACCCGCTGACGTACCTGCTGCAAATAATTTGAACAAGAGATTTTCTTCTGTGGAAAGCCATGTGAATACAAGTTTTAAAAATGAATCCAAATTTTCTAATTGCGATTCCCCTAATTACGTTTTAGTCGACATTTCAATGCTGTCAAAACTTTTCACCAATCAGCTGTGTAACGAATGCAAACGCCCAACTTTAAAAGTTCAAATTGGTAGAAAATTTGGCTTTTGCCACCAGTTGAAAGTAGTCTGTGAATGTTGTGAGTTTTTAGAAAATGAAACATACTCATCGAAACAAATTTCCAAACATCAAGATGAACCTAATAAGTTTGATATTAACCTACGAATGGTACAAGCCTTTATGAGTTTTGGGAAAGGTTTTGCGGCTCTAGAGAAGTTTTGTTTGTTTACAAATTTGCATTTAATGTCGAGCCGAACATTTAATTCATACAAGGAGATGCTGAATACATCGATAAGCAAGTCGACGGAAAAACATTTACAAATCATAAGAGGTGAGGTGAAAGAAGCATATGATGCAACAGAAGATGAAATTGTTGACATTAGTGTTTCTTTCGATGGTACATGGTTAACCCGTGGACACACTTCCCAAATTGGTATTGGCTGTGTGATCGACATACAAACTGGATATGTTGTGGATTTCCATCTCATGTCTAAATATTGTAGAGATTGTGACTACAGTAAAAAAGAACTGGGCGACGACTCTGCAGAATTTAACATCTGGTATGAAGGACATAAAGACGTTTGCAGTATTAATCATATTGGATCTTCGGGAGCTATGGAAGTTCAAGCTGCTACTCAGCTATGGTCCCGATCTGAAAGTATTGGATTCCGTTATACAACAGTACTTTCAGATGGAGATTCAAAGGCGTATAATCATCTGAATGATTTAGAAGTATATGGACCAAATGTAAAAATTGAAAAAGAAGAGTGTGTTAATCACGTCGGTAAACGTCTGTATGCAGGTTTAATAAAATGTGTGCAAGTTTGGAAGGCGAGAGGCGTAACTCTAGGTGGACGCTCTTATGGTAGCCTGAAAGAACAAACGATAAAAGCACTTACCAGATACTACAAGAATGCAATCATAAAGAACAAAGGTGACACTAACGCCATGAAAACTTCCATTTATGCTAGTCTTTACCACACCATTTCTACAGATCAAAAGCCTCAGCATTCAAAATGCCCCCCTGGAGACAAATCCTGGTGTTTCTATCAGGCAGCTGTGGCTAAAGGAAAGACACCGGCTCCTCACAAAACGATGATTAGAAATCCTGTGTTGGAAGCTCACCTACCCTACATCATGCCTGTGTATCAAAGACTAGCTTCCGATGAACTTTTGAAGAGATGCTCCAGATGTGCTACACAAAATGCCAATGAAAGCTTCCACAGTGTCATCTGGAGTAAGTGCTCGAAGGTCGCTTCAGCTTGCAAGAAAAGAGTAAACATAGCCGTATGTGATGCAGTTTCGGAGTTTAACGGTGGAACTTTGAAGTCCCTTCAAATGCTACAGGACGAAAATAGTTTACTCATGAGCAAACAGTCCAGGCATTTGGCTTTGGTTAGAGACTATAGAAGAATGTACCAGAGAAACAGAAGGAAGGAAATGTTGCACAGTTTGGTGCAGAAGAAGATAAAACTTGCTCGCAAACGAATGGTATTGGCACAAACTAAGGCGGAAGGACATCTTTATTTGTCTGGTGGACATTTATGAAAGGTAAAAAAAAATGAATCATTTTTATAATGTAGTATATAAAGTATATGGATTATTTTGTGCATTCTTTCTGTAACAGGAATTACTATTCTTACTGCAGCAAAACTACAACCAAAAATGTTATTTTTTTCAACCTAATTTTAAAATTTGCTTAATTTATACTGACCTTGAAATAATTGTTTATAATATAAAAAGTACTAAACTTCATTATATTAATTAATAATAAAATTCCTTTCTGACTTCTAATCACAATGTTTATACTGGGTTTCAATTTTGTGACTCTATGTTGCTTTAAAGTTTTGTTCTTAAGGAGTAAAAACTTTAAATGCGTTTTTCTCAATGTTCATTTTTACTTGACGACAAGTTTTTTAAAACGCTAAGGCTTTTTTATTTATTTATAAAAGTCTATGAAATTTTGCATGCAGTCTGTTAAATATGTGGACATTAAGAATTGGTATTAAAATTGTTTTAAAAAGTAATAGTTTTTTTTTTTAAAAAATACTAAAGTTGAATTTTTCCAATTTGCTTAAAAAAAATTTGGGTTTTTATAGATAAATATTTTTTATAAAAAAACTACTGAAGATAAATCAAATTTGGATACCAATTCTTATGTAAAACAGTTTAGAGTACCTGAGAAAAAAAGAAATGTTTTAAAATATTTGTATTTAAAAAAGCCTTAGCGTTTTAAAAAAGTTTTAAAAAAATTAATTTTTTTTAAATAACTTAAAAATTAAATTAATTTTATTTTTTTTGTTGTCATATATTGTTTTAAAATATAGATTGGACTAATAAAAAAACAATTTTATAAGGAAAGAGTCAAAATTAAAAAACAATTTGAAAGTGGTACCGTGTCCCCTTCCGAAATTCATGTTAAAAGTGATTTTTTTACATTGAACCAGTGAATAGTTTAAAAAAATAATAACATATATAAATTATTCTAATTTTACAATGTAACACTCTGTGTACAATTAGTAAGTTAATTAATAAAGAACATTTTGACTAGTATACATACTATAGAAAAGTTTTTGGGAACAGCAATTGGATTAAAACTGACGAATCATGGGAGATCTTGTGACTTTTCCTGAAGTGGAAGACATTTTATTTTTATAATGTACACTTTTCGCTTTTTTTATGTTTGGCTTAATTTGTTCTTCGTAACTTTGAATCACGAAGAAAAGCCAAATCCTCAATTTTTTGTTGTTTTAAGCGGGATTTCACCTAAAGCAATTTCGCGCTAAGAGATTTTTTAGCATTAGCTCAAAGCTTCATAGAACTGGAAAATGCTTTCAGTTCATCTTAAGCGAAATATCGTGTTAAGCGAGTTCGCGCTAACGAGGTTCGACTGTACTTGCAAAATGCAGTTAGAATCATGAACTGCGTTTGTAAACTATTTGGCAAAGTGACATCACTTCGATAGTTTTCCCATGAAGAGAATAAACAGTTTCATTCAATCGAAATGTGGTATTGGTACTTACAATGGCATGGGACAGTATTCGGGCCTATCAAGTCTTTTTCCTTTCTTTAGGAATCCCTTAAGATCCTCGTTGTCAATGTGGCAGTACGGAATGCACCCGCGGGTCATGAGCTCCCAGACCACAACTCCATAAGACCACTTAAGAAATATTAAAAACAAACATAAAATATAATTAACCTTCAACTACACGATTTTGTTTTCAGCATAATGGATTTAATATATTTAATTGGTCAACCCTACTAAAAATTACCCATAGAGATAAATACAAAAACCTACCGACATCAATACAACTCTATTGATTTCTATGGATGCACCTACTGATATCGGTACAGGCTACTGATCTCTATTGATACACTGCGATGAAAAAGTTTAGACAATGACGTTTTTTAGCTGTAAAATTTAGAATTGTGATAGTAGAATTACAAAACACCGATAAACATAATAAATAAATATTTTGAAATGCTATAATTGAAACATAATTGTTTGATTTGCTATAATTTTTTTTCTTCATAAAATAAAAATTTGTACGATGCAAAAGTTTAGACACAAATACGAGATTATGCTAATTTAAAGTAGATAATGGCCTAATTTCGCATATTTATTGATGAATTAAATTTGATAAATTGAAAAAACACGATATCCGGTGAACTTAACAGATTTAATAACGATATTGGTTCAATTTTATACCAAAAAGACAATATAGCCACTTAAAATATTTATTCAAATCATATTTGCTTCAAATGTACAATTTACATCTCCAAATACGAACCGAATACCTACCAGTCCATCACCTTAAAGTTTTAGCACGAATTCGTGGATTTAGAGACATGCATTGACCGATTTTCTTGATGAAAAGTGCAGTCTTTCCCATATAAAATCACAAAATAGCGGCATATTATTCTTTTTTGCACTTTAGTACAAAGCAGAGATAGTCACCTCTTCAAAAGCGACAAAAAAGTAGTTCATTTTAAGGTAAATTCACTCTACACCATTACGAAAGTTCTTTCTTTATGCTAGGGTTCTTTCGTAATGAATTTCGTATAAAGGAATAAGGTTTACCTGCTGCCTCCCAGGACCAGATCCGCATGTACTTCTCAGCATTGTACGGCCGCGCTATCCAGGGTAGTATGGTAGTTTTGGTTTTATTTAAACTGTTCGTAAATTTAGTGTTATTGGAAGAAAAACGACATATTTGAAGAACTATCGTGTTTATTCAAGCTACGATATTATTAGCAAAACATGTATTAAGATAAGACATTTCAAAAAGGCCAACATGGCCGCTCCACCTCGTACCAAAAAGTTTTACCTGTCGCTTTCAACAAAAGTCACTTTATGTTCCCACAACCAGGTGCTCACATCTTTTGTCCATGTCGCGCGCCAAGCTTGGCGTGCATATCGCCCGAATTGGCGACCGGATCTTACACCTCCCCCCTAAGGAAGCGCATATTTCACCTTAGTGGATATGCGTATTATCAGTTCAAAAGTTCAGTTTGTTTAGGTGGGGTGAGATCAAATAAGGATGCTAGTAGAAAAGAAAAATAAAATAATTTATGTATAGAAATAGAAATATATATATAATATATATATATATATATATATATTAATATATATATATATATATATATATATTATATATATATATATATATATATATATATATATATATATATATATATATTATAATATATATATAATATGACTAACTATGAGAACATATAGGTATATGAATGAAATACAATTTTACATGTTTGCGTATATATGAAAAGAAAAACTACACTCTCTCCTATTTTGATTCCGAACATGATTTTTTTTACAATACTAACACTAAATATATAAATTTTCCCTTTCCTCGAACTTCCCTACACCTCAATTTTAATTCGTGATAAGGCGTCTGCATTCCCGTGGCGACTTCCCTTTCGGTACGTGATAGTCATGTTGTAACGTTGTAAGGCTAGGGCCCAACGAGCGAGCTTTGGTCCCTGGGGTAGATTGTCAGTCAGATAAGTCAGCGGATTATGGTCCGATACGATCTGTATTTGGGCTCCGAATATCCACGTGTCGAACTTTTTCAAAGCTTCAAGCACGGCATAGGCTTCCCTTTCGATGGTGGACCATCGCATTTGAGTCGGCGTGAGCTTTTTGCTGAAAAACGCTATTGATTTTTCTTTTCCTTCGTCATCGTTCTGGGCCAAACATCCGCCCACGGCACCCGAGGAAGCATCTGTATACAGTTGGAATGGCTTGAGAAAGTTCGGCGTGTACAAAGAAGGCATATTTGCCAACTGCCTTTTTAATTCTTGGAAAGATGTCTCGGCCTCTTCATTCCATGGCGTTTTATCGGGAACGGACTTCTTTGTCAAATTAGTCAATGGGAGTACGATCGCTGAATAGTCAGGTATATAGTCCCTATAGTAGCTTGCCAGACCTAGTACACTGCGAAGTTCTGTCTTCGTGGTGGGTCTTGACATTCCAGCCTCCACTTTTAGAATAGCCTCCACTTTTTGCGGATCGGGAGAATGCTTTCCCGAACCCACAATGTGTCCGAGGAAACGCACTTGTTTTTTCCCGAACTCGCATTTTTCTATGTTCACGGTAAGTCTTGCTTCTCGAAGTGTTTGAAGGACTTGATCAATATGGGTGATGTGTTCTTCCCAAGACTCGGAAAATATGGCAACGTCATCGATGTACGATCTGCAGTATTTCCCATGTTTGGCCAGCACCTTATCCATCGATCTTTGGAATAAGCTTCCAGCATTCTTCAGACCGAAGTGCATCACGTTCCACTGGTACTGACCCGTGTGTGTCACGAACGCGGTATATGCCTTCGCCTCTGCTTTCATAGGGATTTGCCAATACCCTTTTGTAAGGTCGAGTACAATTATATAGTTCGCCTTTCCTACCTCGTACAACAGTTCGATTGCCCTTTTCATCGCGTAGGCGTCTGCAATCGTGAATTTGTTTAGCTGTTTGTAATCCACGCACAGCCTGACGCTCCCGTGTTTCTTGGCGACGCAAACAACCGGATGTGCCCATTCGCTTTCACTAGGCTCGATCAGACCAAGATGCAGCAGTTCTTGTACTTGTCTCTCGACCTCATCTTGCAGAGCAATCGGTACGCGATAGGGATATAATTTCTTGAGCTTGCAGTCTTCGGTAACCCTTATATCATGACCGGGAACTCTGGCTTGTCCAGGCAACTGATCGAAAAGACCACCGTAACTGCGCAGGACCACGATTAAGTCTCCTCTTTGTTTTAGGGTTAGGCTGCCCTCCTGCTCTAATATATGTTTGTATATGTCATTGCTGGATTTCTTTGTTTCACTAGTTGGTGCGTATGATATATCCCCAAATTCTTCGTCCTGATCGAAAATTAGACCGACTTGTTCTACTCTGGCGATGCATGGTCTCAGTTTGTTAAAGTGAAATTCTCTACGACTCTTGTCCTCGAACTCTATCAAGGCAGAGTGGGGTCGTGTAAGTTGAACTACGGTTGCTGGGCCGGACCACGTTTTCAATAATTTGTGGGAGGACGAAGGGATGAGAACCAGAACTTTTTCTCCTACCTCGAAGGTCTTCTCCTTCGATCTCAAATTATACCTAGACGTATAAGATTCCTGGGCCCTCTCTGTGTTTCCGGCCGCGATTTCATGAGCCGTCCGTATCCTTTCCTGTAAGTCATCATGTATTTTTCGATGGAGGAGGAGCCCCTGTAGGATGTCCAATTCGCCTGTCCAAGCATCTTTGATCAACCCAAGGGTCCGTGAGGAATTCTTCCGTAGACCAGCTGGAACGGCGAGACTCCGTGGTACTGTGGGTACCTCCCTGTACGCGAACAGCAGAATGGTAAGTGAATGTCCCATTCCGTTGATGCTCCTGAATATTTTTATTCAGCATTTCTTTTAGAGTCCTATTCCATCGCTCCACCGCACCATACTCTCTGGATGACCCGGAGTCGAAAACCTTGGCGATACTCCAGTAAGTCCAAAACGCTTTGGTCAACTTAGACGTAAAGTTGGTTCCCTGATCGTGCAAATAGTTTTAGGAAATCCAGTTCGCGTGAAAATTCCCATCAGTACGTCGCATGTCGTCTTCGCACTGATATTTTCACTGTATGGCCTCCGCCCATCTAGAGCACAAATCCACAGCGCATATCACAAACTTATGTCCTCTTGAAGACACTGGCTCCAGGGGTCCGATGCAATCGCTCCACACTTCAAACGGATTTTCGGGTCTTACAATTCAGTCAAAACTGCAGGTGGTGCATTTACAAATAGCTTTTTCCCCCTCAAGCCTTTCTTTAATCGATTTATTTTTTTATTTATCACTAATACACGCGCTCGATTATTTGAAACCGGCAACCCTGCAACAAACTTCCGACGACTGAATATATTTCAAGGATTTTCCTATTTTTTTAAACACCTGGAAATTTGCACACGTGCCTATATTCTTATAACTTCTTTTTGTTACCGCATTGGGTTACAATCAAAACTAACAGTTTTAGTGACATTTTTTATGCATGTTAAGCACATTATAATATATTTATTTTTTACCGTATTTTCTATTTTCCCGCTTTTATGGGGAACAAAACAACGAAGCTTATTTTCGGTTCCACTAAAGAACCGGTATTAAAACTTTACACAACTGTATATATAAGTACTTTAATTTATACTTAGTTTCAAAACGGTATCAATAGTATTCTAAATATTTATACTATATAACTTTTATCAATGCGGCCTCACTAGCTACACTACAATTAATACACTTTACTGGATTAATTAGATACCAATTACCATCACAAGGCAAACATGATTTTTCATCAACTACTGTTAATTTTTTACAGTAAAATACCAAGTTTTTAAATAAACCTCACTAGTTTACTTTAAATAGCCCTCACTAGCCAAACTAAAATTAATACTACTTGCTGTATTAATTAGAATACCAAACTTAATTTTACTTTTTATTAAGTTTACAAATTGGTTTTGTTCGTAACCACCAAATATAACACAATGAACTTCCAGTTTTAATTAGCAAGGCGAACTTTTCAGCAGAAAAGATTTCTTAAAAAATTCGATAAACTTCTGTTTTCTGGATAACAAGAACCGCAATATATTTGCAATGCCAACAGGTTCTTACACAAAATTTGAAACACATCCACCGGAAACACCGAAATTAAATCAAAACAAAACCACCTTACCAATTCAAACGGAATTCAAGCATTAATTTACCAAAAACTTTAAAGGGAGTACATGAAATTAAAATAGGACGAGCTCTCACCACCAACCTGTAGTGAAACTCGTTGTACGTCGTTGAGGTCCTCGGAATCCTGCCTTGCTGCGCCAATAAGGTTTACCTGCTGCCTCCCAGGACCGAATCCGCATGTGCTTCTCAGCATTGCAAGGCCGCGCGATCTGGTGTTGCCGGAATATTACCTCTGGATACGCATGTACTTCTCAGCATTGTACGGCCGCGCTATCCAGGGTCGTATGGTAGTTTTGGTTTTATTTAAACAGTTCGTAAATTTAGTGTTATTGGAAGAAAAGCGACATCTTTGAAGAACTATCGTGTTTATTCAAGCTACGATATTATTAGCAAAACATTTATTAAGATAAGACATTTCAAAAAGGCCAACATGGCCGCTCCACCTCGTACCAAAAAGTTTTACCTGTCGCTTTCAACAAAAGTCACTTTATGTTCCCACAACCAGGTGCTCACATCTTTTGTCCATGTCGCGCGCCAAGCTTGGCGTGCATATCGCCCGAATTGGCGACCGGATCTTACAGTGTCTAAACTTTTGCATCGTACAAATTTTTATTTTATGAAAAAAATTTTTATAGCAAATCAAACAATTATGTTTCAATTATAGCATTTCAAAATATTTATTTAATATGTGTTTTATCGTAGTGTTTTGTAATTCTACAAGCTATCCACAATTCTAAAATGTTTTAACAGCTGAAAAAACACGGTATTCGTACATTATTTAAACTTTTGGCATGCGCAGTGTTACCTCAACAAATTACTACAAACGTGTCAACTTGTCCGTAACAACCCAAAAATTAGTTACTTGAACTTAAAGGTTAAATATGATTAAAGGGGGAAAAACTTTTAATAACTCTGTTAAAGAAGGAACAACTAACGGTACTTGCTAACACCAAAATATCAATTTGGGAAATTTATCTTTAAAAAATAACGTGTTCATTGACACCAAAATATCATTTTTTTTTTCAAAAATTTCACTTAACATGTTCTCTTCCACTAAGATCTTCATTTCATTATTAATAAAAGGTTCAACCATTTATCATCAGATGATGACACCAGTTTAAAAGTATTATTTTTTAACGATTGTTAATTTAATAACCAGATAAACTCTCCTTTTCAAATTGGTTTTGTTTTACTATTCATTCTATTTTCATACCTGGTGCAAAAATTCAAATATTTTAATTTAATACTTTTGATAAATGTTGCGATTTGAAAAATAATACAATATATCTCTTATCCCTAGCTTAAAACCCCCTTTAGAAGAGTATACAGTGGGTAAAAAAAGTTTCCGTATACGCATCCAGGATGTTTAAAAACACTTTGTTTCAAAGAACTTAAACCCTTTAAAAAAATCAAAATCTACGGATTTAAAATAGTTTATTTGTCTACTTACTAAATTGCATTGTCGTTAAAAAAACATTTTTCAATTTAACTTTAAAAATTTAAAAATCAAAATTTAACAATAAAAGAGATCAACAAAATTTCCGTACGCTTTAAAAAAAAACTAAGTTATGACGTCATACAGACCAGTTATGCAGTAAATTTTAGGTGTTGGAACCTAGTGATCTTCACAAACTCAAATGTACAGCAGTTTTATTGATCATTTATATCATTTTTAGTAAATTATGCAAGTTTCCAAAGATATTCGTGAATTAGTAATTAAATCTCGAAATGAGGGTTTATCTCTCAGTAAAATAGCGAAAAATATCAAGAAACCGAAATCAACTGTTCAGTATATTGTTGAAAGGTATCGCTATCTCGGACATTGTGATGATCGACATCGATCTGGACGGCCAACGAAGTTAGAACGGGTGCACAAAAGGTACATAATGCGAAAAATTCAAGATAACCCTCGTCTAAGCGCACCTAAACTTGCAGGAAGTTTGAAGACTGATTACAATATTGATGTTACGCCTCAAACTGTAAGAAATGTGATAAAAGAAAGTGGTTATAATGGTCGGATGGCTCGGAAGAAGCCCTTCATCAGTAAGTGAACCAGAAGAAGTGGCTCCAGTTCGCTAAGCAGAACGTTACCAGGCCACTGGCGTTCTGGGAGACTGTTCTTTACAGTGACGAGTCGCAATTTAACATCCACGGATCCAACGGACGTGTTATGGTATGGCTGTATGAGCGCTGCTCGAGTCGGAAACTTGACCTTTATTAATGGAATCATGAACAAATACAAGTATCTAGACATTCTTAAGGAGAACGTTAAGCAAAGCGCTTTGAAACTGAACCTGGGAGCTGGATTTATATTCCATCAGGACAATGATCCTAAACATACGGCCAAACTTTGCAACGAATGGCGCTTGTATCACTTCAAAGAACAGCTGCATAGCCCTTCCCAGAGTTCCGACTTGAACCCCATCGAACATTTGTGGGATATAATCGGTCATAAACTGAAAGAATGTTCAATAAAGAACGTAAAGAGAGAGAGGAGCTGAAAGATGCTATTCAAGACATATGGAAGATAACTCCAGAGACAACGAAAAAACTCGTCGAAGTGATGCTCGCACCTTTGAGAGAGGTGATCAGAAACCAAGGTGGATCAACTGACCACTAAACAAAATTTTACTTGAAAATAAAGATATAAATTTACAGATATTTAGCATCGTACGGAAACTTTTTTTGTTAAATTTTTTGTTTCTTGAAACTCTTTTCAAGTTCCTTGCCAAAGTATTGATGATTTTTTATTTTTACCTATTCTAAGTTATTCATAATTAAGTTTCCTATAAGAATATGTAATTTGTTTAATTTTACAATTGCATTTTCTTTGTAAATAAAAGTGTTATTAAGTCAAAATATTTTGAGCCTTAACGTATCCGTAACTTACACAAGAACTGAATAAAATGACACCTCACCGAGCTTTCCTACGTCACTCGAAATTTGTATAAAATTTCGAGTCCTATTGGCATTAGCCCTCTAGTAGTTATGGTGCGTCGTCAATCTTACCAACTAATTAAACCAATGAGACAACATTCTCATGATCTAATCGATTGCTGATGAACTATTAGCAACGCTGACGTCATTTCACGGCCGCACCTGTATTATGGCAATATAATAAAGCTTACCACGTCAGACTTGGTTGTATATTTGCAATTCTCTAGCGATTCCAGAGCAGTCCACTTGTATGGAATCTTGGCTTTCTTCCTGTTTCCAGTGCAATAATAATCATTTACATAGACATCTCGCGATAACCCGAAATCAGCCACCTTTACATTCCTGCCTCCGTCCAAACTGTGAAAGATTTGGTATTAATTTATAAAGCTTTGTTTTCTTTATCACGATGAAAAGTTGGTTTAAAATTTAGTTTAGAGTTTCAACGTTTTGGAAATTAATGGATAAATATTACTTTTATGGAAAAAGAACGTATACGTTTGCGAATTTTTGACCCACTTCTACTTCAAGATTTGATTAGAAAATATGTAAATACTTATATACTTTTCACTAGTTTTCACACTGGACTGTGCGATACCTAGTTTGAGCTTTGGATGTATTAGACCTATCGTCTGTAATCTCATGGATTTGTTGTTTCTTACCGTTTGTGTTTCTTTTTATGTTTAAAGTGCATGACATCAATGACTTATCTTTTATACCTTTTTTTGTTGTCGACAATGAGAATTGCAGTTAGTATTACAGAAACAGGAAATTAGGACATTTTACAGGGTGGCGCAAATAAAAATGGCCCCATCATGGAGATAGGAATACGATAGGAATGTTGCCAAGTCAAAAACCAATGCAAAAACTGGTTAGCTAACTGAAGCTATTGATCGCTTCAATATTAAGCCCAATTAGACACGTAATTAATTTCCGGTAACTATATGTCATCTTCCACTGTGCATCTGATCTGATCAACGCACATTTACACAGTTCGGAATAAAGTCTGAACTGCCCAATAGTCCATGTGCAGCTCTAGTCTAGTAACAACCAAACCAACCAATACAAACACAGATTTGAAAAGTGAAGCCATTACACGCTTGAATAATCTTTTATTTCCACTTGAAGACTTTCAGATGTCTTCAATAGTTTTTCTCGCCAAGCATCTCAATGCATTCCTATCTCTACGCCGGGGCCACTTTTATTTGCACCACCCTGTATTACTATCAGAAGTTTAAGCTATAGTAGGGAGGAATCAAATCTAACAACAATACTTCTCAATAGAAATAGTAGTAAAATTAAAGTAGAATGCCTACAGACAATTCCTGGCTGCCAGGTCTCGGTGTACACATCTATTCTCTTCTAGATATGACATTCCAGCTGAGACATCAGCAGCGAATTGCATTAGTTCTGATTTCGTGATATCCTACATGAAACAAAAGCATGGATGATTTTATTATAATTTACATGTCATTGTAAATTTACATAAAAATCAATTAATACAGTTTTACAGTCGAATCCCGTTACAGTGAACTCAAGTAGAGCACCAAACATTTGACAACGCTTTTTCGGTGCATTTGTAACTTGGAATTTGGATACAAGAAAAAATAGAATGTGAAATGAAAGTAAAAGTGAATCCACACTCCAAATAGTATAGTGGAAGCTAAATAAAAAGTTCTTGGATTTCGGTGAAATACTGCATCAGATTTTTTAAGATGTGTGCTTGACAATCGCCTCTCAGTTCAGTAATCAAATCTTGTTTTAGGTAGTATTGCTTTATACATTAAAAAAAATATGCCTTTATTGGTAAAAAAATTGAAAATGAACAAAACAAGCAGAAAATAACAAATCAATCATACATCAAAAGAACAAAGCTATCAAAGATTGTTCAGGTAGGGACAACCCGCTGGAGGTCTGGAAGATGAGATTTGGCTTCCCAGTAGAGCTGTAAAGATGGCACATGTCCTCTCTCATTTGGGGCATCATGGTTTTGTCCACGACTAGAAATAGGGTGGTCAGAATTCAAAGTGTCCTCTTTAAAGATCTGGCATTTATAAGCCATGGTTTGTAAGAACACAAAATCGGCCGCTGTGTTGTGCGTCCGAATTGCTCGCTTTCTCATTGGCCTTAGTTGTCACGTGACCGCTACGTCAAAAATAACGTTGATCTCGGCGTTCGTAGAATTTATTCGTCACGGTTTGATTAGAGCGTCCAAAACGTGCGAAATGGCCGATCTATATACCCATTTGGAAGAGATAACAGTGGCCTTCGCTGACAACACATGCGGTAGATGAGAACTCATACGCGAGACGCTAATTCTAACAAACTGAACTGCCAAGTGAAGATAAAACGCTGATATCGCGCAACAGGGCGTATTGTAACTCCTTGACATTCGTCTTAAGTCCTTACAAGCCAGAGCTTTAGAATCCAGAAACCCTATGCTATGAAGATACTCTGATAGCTAGTCTAAATTCTGAAGAATGTCACCGCTTTGTTTCTTAGATTTTGGATCATTATTAGGGGCTTAGTACAACTAATTAAGGAACGTTTTGCTATAGAAGTGACTGGGGTGTTACAGAGAATAAATGGTGAAAATGATCAGAAGGTTTTTAAGACATTCAATTCAACTAACCACAGCACAAACTACATAGCAATAAGAAGCAAAAATATAGAGGTTCAAGACATCACAGGTCCTTTTGGCTTGGAGAGTAGGAAAAAAAAGTGATGTCTTAATCGGTTCGAATCTCACTGGGAATGAATTTGTCCCGAATTTATTATGCAGGGATTGGTTAAAAGAATATATTAGAATTTATACTATTGGGTGAAAAATTTGAGTGACAGATCTTTAGTTTTAGTTCGTGATTTTGCAGAATTCGGGTGCAAAGAGAAGTATATCGTGTGCAAAAGTTTCACTTCCCGAAATGGGGTGCCGAAACAAAGAAAGTTGAAAGAAATTAAATTAACTAAGATTCACCACACTGTCTATGCTGTGCTTACCCTTTCTGTTTGTCTAATGAAAGAGAGAAGGTCTCCATTTTCCATGAATGGAAGCACGATAGAAGGTCCGCTGCAGTCGAAGCACACACCGTAGAGGCCAAGAACATGGTCGTCATGGAAGTCCAACATAAAAAGAGCTTCTTCCAGGAATTTATTCACGACATCAGAATCGCTCCAGGAGTCTGTTAAATTATATAAAATAATGTCAATTAAAAATAATACGAAAATATTATCACATAAAATAACTGTGACCCTTAAAATAAGGATCCTATGAGTCATGCGTCCTCTTTCAATGGAATGCATCCTGTTCTGTAAAAACAAGGTTATCGGAAATTCAATGCAAATTTTAGAAATTCGCAAAGTTAATAACTTAAAATTTAGAATGATTTATCGTCAAACTTGAGAATTATTCAATTTAATTGACTATTTTTTTCGCATAAAACTAATTTCAGCAATAATAGTCAGGGATAGTGAACCTAAAGGCTGAAAATCTGTGTTTTGAAATCATTTCAATTGAAACTAGCAAACAAGTTACATTTAAACTAAATACTGTTCTTACTAACTAGAGCCCCATATTCAGATGCGCATTATAGATATATTTTTTTCGAAAATAAGAATTTAAGTGATTAAAAGTTAAAATGAAGAGTCGGTATTTCGAAGCTTTTCTTTGTTTCCTGTCCCTTTACATTTGTATGGAGCACAAAAACGATGGAATACATGAAACTTGATTCTGTAATAAATATTAAATTTTGGTTATAAAAGTTGAAATGAATAGCTTATATTTTAAATGATTTGTTCTATAAGTAAAATACAAATTAAGAAGAACTAATGTTTAACGTACGTTCCCGTAATGTTTTCACTGCTACTCTAATGCGCTGTTGATTTGAGAGTTGAAGATAGCCTTCGTATACACAACCGAATTCCCCTAAAAAGAAATTACAATCTATGCTAAAATGTAAGAAAACACAAGGGATTTAAAATAAGAAAAAAAAAGAGAAAGCTTTGAACTTTGATTATTACTATGTAGTTCTTTGTAGAGCGTGAGACATTTAAAACTTACACTGCAAACTCTGAGAACACATTAGGAACACATTTTGATGAAAATTGCACTGTGATAGTGTTTCAGATGCGTCCGTTGTTCAAAACGCTAACAAAAAAAGAGTCCCGGTTCTAAATGTGTTCTGCTAAGATATTTGTTAAATTTCACTTTTGGAACACATTTCGAACGCTTTTGGAGCACATTATGGAACATATTGTGAACACTTTTAGATCACATTGTAGAAAACAGTGTTTTTGAAATTTACTAGGATTGAAAATGTGTTTTGTAGAGTTTTGAACTGATTTTAAGGACTCATTCGATTAAAAAAAATCACTTTAAACATTTGCACATTTGAGGTTATGACACTTTATCATTGAATGAAGTTGTAAACTACGAGTTGCATTTGTCTATGTTAAAGCTCCTCGCAGATGGTAACTGGGTCGAGTGCATTAGAAAACCGAGAAATCAAGATGAAGAATATTAAATCCTAAATAGAATTCTAAATGAAGGATATTAATTCTATTAATTAGGCGTTAATACACAAGCATAAAATACAAGTTTTAACAATAATTAAAAATCCATAAAATATTTATAAACGCAATAATAATAATCTATTTTGTGATTTGCAATCAAAGTCGAACCTTTGCCGATTTTTCTGTCTGTAATTTTCAGGCAATCTTCCGAAATCATAAGACCATTGTCTGCAAACTTGAACTTTGTCTCTCTGTCTACGAGGGGTATCTCTCGTACGGGGCTCTGTGCAGTAGACGCTGGACATGCCAGAGAATTCTGAGCTGCTTCTGCTTGGGCTGGCACAGATCTGTAATCTGAAGTGAGAAAGTTATATTATACTTGGATTCGCAGATTTACATATACAGGGTGGCCCAGCAGGTAGTGTTTGAAACAAATGAATAAATAAAAACAAATAAGAGACATGAGAAGAATTTAATGACGTTTATTGAATGGACATATTGGGCAATTTATGATAAAGAGGTTCGAAGTGCCCGCCATCTTTAACAAGGACAGCAGTTAGGCGGTTTTCGAATCAGGGCCGCCGACAGGATTTGTGGGCCCCTATGCAACTTAGTTCGGGCCCCTAATTCATTAGTATCCCACTCCTCCCGTTTCCAGCGTCACTTGACCGCGGTTCCAAATTTCGTTACAAAAGTTCGATATTGCCCACTTGATTTAGCCAAAACTATATTAGTTATGATTAATAAAAAATCAAGGGTTAATTAATCATTTTATTATATAATATAGTTAATTAGTTTTATTTAACTTCAATGCCTAGTTAATTGTAATTAATTAACAATTATATTAAATATTAAATCATTAAAAATCGAATGATTTTGAACTCTTAACTTTAGTAACTACAGTCAAACCTCGATAACTCGACTTCCAATAAGTCGAATAATCCGCTAACTCGAACTTTTGATCAAGTCCCGAATCATTTCTATACCTTTCTATCAAAAAACTGTCTCGATAACTCGTAGTGAACATCTTCAAAGTCGATGTTTTTGAGATAGATTTCCCCTATAAAAACACAATTCAGTTCAAAACTTCAAAAATTAGGTAACTTTGTGAATGCCAACAACCTTAAAAAATACAAACAAGAAATATCTGGGTTTTTTTTTTCAAATGATATTTACATGGTATGTATAATAAGTAATGAGGCCAAATTTTGTTAAAGTTGAGTTTTAATAAACCTTTTGACCCCATTCTTCTATTGCCGTTTACATAGGCTATTAAAAAAATTGAAATGTTTACAACTATAGTATTATGGCACCTATTAAACCATGTCGACCCATCCTAAGTACCAGTAGACAGGAATGGGAAGCAACTTCAATAACTCGAACTTCGGATAAGTCGAATATTTTTTGGGGTCCCCTGGGACTTCGAGTTATCGAGTATTGACTGTATTTAATGACCTCTTAAACCTCTTACTTTAAAGCAAAAATTAAAAGTGTCTAGGGGAAATCTAAGGCTTTCAATTTAAATAGGTATTAATTAACAAAAAGAAACCTAACATTATATTGACCACTACAAATAACATAACTAAATAATAATTGTTATAAACAAATGGAGAAAATAATTAATAATATAAAAGATAACGAATCATAACTCACATCTTATGTCTTGAAGAATTTCGTAATTCAAGGTACGCAATTCTGTTTTGCAAAATTAAGCATTTTTGGTTATTTAATTTAAATAATCAAAATTTCTATATAGCGGGATGTGTTTATTTTAAGCTCACTTATTTAATCCTCCACTCTCTGTGTTTCCACGCGGATAGTGCCTTCTGCTACAAGTGTGGGTGGAATGCTGTCAATAGCGCAGGAGATTCAGAAGTAGATAAGAGACTAGGGGTTCCCCCACCTGACTGAATGGGGGACTCCTTAAGAAATGACCCCACCGGAAATGAATGAAACAAAATCTCCCTTCTCAGGTCCATGCTCTAAAAAAAATTCTTGTTTGCCGGTGCCGTCTGCCCACAGAACAGAAAAACGGCCTTTTCCTTCATTTTACGAGTCTAGGGAAAAGTGATTAACTGGACTTTTTTTAATAAAATATATTGCAGTAAAAATCTATTTTTTTACATCTTCTTGGTGCACTAATATTTTATGAAAACCCTATTTGAATCAATTTTTTCCGAAACCCCATAAGTCACAATTGATCGAAAAAATTATTGAAAAAATTTATTCAAAAACAAAAATATACTACGGAAAAACATTTTTACAATATTTCAGTTTTATTCTTATTATATCCGAATTACAAAAGTAAAAGACAAAATGGGAAGCAGTGTGATTTTGTAACACTCAACTATGATTAATAATAAAAAAATAATCCGGCTGCAAAAAAGCTACTTAATAATTATTAATAAACAATTATATTAAATATAATATTAATTTATTCATTAAAATTAATTTATTTCATTACAAAGATTCTAAATTTATAGTAACTATTAATGAAGATTTAAACCCCATATTTCTAATTAAAGTAACTATTTTGTTGTTAGCTAACAAAAATTTCATATATCTTTGGGAAATCTAAGGCTACCTATTTAAATAGAGTTAATTAACACATAATCTTAACATCATATTAGTTACTACATACGCCATTACAAAATGACAACTGTAAACAAATAGAGGGAATAATTAATTACATAAAAGATAAAAAAATCATCACTTACATCTTATGTTGTGAAAACTTTGCAATCAAGATTCTGATTTTTTTGTGTGCAAAATTAAGTAATTTTTGTTGTTTACTTTAAATAACCAAAATTTATTTTCGATATAAAATTTATCATTAACTGGAATGGAAATGAGGGGTTCGTCCAGACGAAACAGTAAATAAATGAAACAAAAACTTTCTTCTCAGTCATCATTTTCTTTGCTCTAACAATAATTCTTGTCTGCCCACAGGACAAAAATGAGCGGCGTGTCCAGCTATTATTTCGAAATAATAGCTGGACACGCCGCTCCTATGACCTAACCGGTTATTTTTTAAATAAAATATTTTGCATTAAAAATCCTTTTAATTTGTACTATTTTTGGTGTACTCATATTGGAGTATACCCTATTTGATAAATCAAAACTAGTTTACTTCGGAAAAAACAGATTTAAAATATTTCAGTTTTATTCTTATTTCATTCGAATTTAAAAAAAAATGAAAACCATAATTTTGATATTAACTGACTTGGCATTAAAACTGCAAGTGTCTTATCATTCATTATTACAAATATTTGTTTTACACATTTAGAAAATGCGAAGTGGTCTTTCTTTAATAATAAATCTTACTTGCTTAAAAATTTAAAAGGTGGTGGTGGGGGGTACGTATATATCAATCCCCAAAGGGCCCCTCTTGTGAAACTTATTAATGAAGAAGGAATAATTTCTTCGTTTAAATTAATAAAATAAAAGTATAAATAAATAAATTAAAAGTTAAAAGAATAAATTATAATATTTAAAAAATAGTAATGCTAAAAAGTCATGAAAAATTGCAATAAAAATAACAATAAACACTACTAAGAATTCCGCATTTTGTTCCGCATCCCCGTTGGTAAATATGATCCTAAAGTGGCATAGGGGCCCCCTCTTGTTAAATATTTTAATGAATTTTGTTTATCAAGTTGTCAATAAAATTTTTAAAAAAATGGTTGAAAAGTCACGAAGATTGCAATAATACTAACGAATGTTACAAAATTAATCAAACCTTTTCTGCAAATTTTTTTATAATGGAATTCAATTTTAGGTCCTTCCGACTAGGGGCCCTAATAATGGACATTAGGGGCCCAATGTTAATTTCGAACTAATAAATATTTTAGTGGTTTGCGAATAATTTATTTTATTTATAATTTAAAAAAAAACAGGGGCCGCTGGCGCGGGCCCTTTAACTTTTCACGGGCCCCTATGCAATGCATAGTTTTGCCCCCCCCCTGTCGGCGGCCCTGTTTCGAATACAAATATACTCCATACTCCTTACAAATAGAGCCCTACATCCCTACTGTGTGAAAGAGATGCGACATATTGCCAGCCGCTCCTGATTGGACGAGGACCAAAATTGTCCCCCTGAGGCGGAATAGTTTTGTCCCTCATAGAGTTAGCAGAGGAAAAAAAGTAGCCTTTGCAGTCGTCAACAATCCATAAAATTTAGGGAAAGTACAACTGTTGTACAATGTTTACTTATGGTTTCTTAAATGTGTAAAGAATATTCTAAAACCATAATTTTCTTCAAAAATACTTCAGTAGTTAAAAAAAAGACAGTTTTCCTTTAACAGTACGCTTTCGGAATGTATTTAGGATGGCTATTAAAACATATTATGCATAAAATATTGCTTCATTTCGTTTTAAAAACCACTATTTATTCACTTTATGTGTGTAGAAATCTTTCCAATTTTTAAATATTCAAAGAATCTTCGTATTTTCTTGAGAGAAATACGAGTATAAATGTTACCGTTAAAACCCGAAATCAGCTAGAACTAGAATTAACTAGTGGGAACTAGTTTTAACTGAGACCATTAGTTAAAACTAGTTTCCACTAGATAAAATCAGTCATCCCCAGCTAATACTGGTTTTAGCAAAATAGATTGGTTCAAACTAGATTTAATTATAAAAAAACTTATTACTCTATTAGATAAAACTAGAATTAACTGAAAATAACGCGATTTAGGATAATAGGTTTAGTTTAGTTATTCGAATTATTGCTGAAATGCAATGAAAGAGTTATGGTTATTGAAAGACTCCTTTAAGAACGATACTATGCGTTTTTTTTTAAAGAATACATTGTCGTAATACGATTATAAAATTCGTCTTTTCAAACATTTAATAATGGATTCATGTTTAATTAATGAAGCAAAGTGGCAGATCTTAAATTTCGTGCAACAACGACGCTTTGCAACAACAAACAAATCTTTTTAAGTTTACGTATTGCCACTTCTTTTTAAAGAAATTAATGTTCACAATAATGTAAAAGTCAAGCATTTGCAGTTATTTCGACTTTTATCCGAAACATGTCAGATAATTCTAGTTTAATTACAACTAGTTATCTAGTTAATTACAACTAGTTTTAACCAATGCAATTGGTCAAAACTAATATTAGCTAGGGAGGTCTAGTTTTAGCTAGTGGAAACTAGTTTTAACTAATGGCCTCAGTTAAAACTAGTTCTCACTAGTTAATTCTAGTTTTAGCTGATTTCGGGTTTTAACGGTAACATAAACATTGAATTCGCGTACTTTTCTAGTTGGCTACTTCTTGGCGTCTCTTGGCGAAGATTCTTTTTTATAAACAAACTCGTCTGCTCAAAACTTAAAAAAAGTATCGTGTCCTTATTAATAGTGTTGGTAAAAATGGAATTTTTGTTTTGAGTAATTTTTATTTTGTGATTTATTAATAAAAGAATATTAACTTGTATTTTGCCATCATGTTAGTGTTGCGTATTTTCCAAAATGTTGACAAGCATTATGATTTTTTTAGCACTATTGTTGAACATTCAGTAGTGTTTATCTTGCCTTTGAAAGAGTTACTCATTAAATTAACGTCTAGTTAGATGCCTAAGGTATAGATTTTAAAAATATTGTTAATAATTTGATTTAATTTCATAGGGAAGAGAGAATCTAAAGCCTGAACAAGATATCAATGTGTGTAAAGTGGTGGTAGAGTAATATATATTAAAATAAATGTTAGTTATCAATTTTTATTGTCATTTAGTTAATATAATTATTAAATAAGGGTTTAAATAAAATATTGCAGGTGTTGTAACTGGTAGATATTTTTAATTTAGTGGCATTAATTATTGATTAAATGGTAATAATCAAAAAATGATAACAAAAACATAACTCTTACATAAATTCATATGTAGTAATACTAAAATTGGGACTGTTTAAGATTGCACCAAAATTTATTTAACTTTGTTTTAAGATTAAATCCGATTCATTTCAATGATTTTGCCGAAATCAATTTATTGAACTTCAATACTGCTGAGATAACCTTCATTTTAAACATTCAACTCTTGCATTAAATTTCGAAAATCAGTAGTTGCAGAAGTTAAAGCGAAACTAAATACTCTTCCCGGGCAGGATTAGTAAGACATGTAGGATAAGCGATAAACCGCCAACCTCAAGCAAGCCTGACCAGTTTCTCCCTGGCGGTTTCTCATTGGCAACCCGGCTTGGACAATTTTGGGCTCCATTGTCGCATCTCTTTACACACAGTAGGGATGCAGGGCTCTACTTACAAATAGAGCTGTAGCACACTTCGGAATTTCCCCCTCAGAGCCCTAGCAACTCCTTGAAGAACCAACAATGCAGTAGTTGCATAGCGTTACACTCGGATAGTGCTAATTTTATGGTTTTCGGCTTATGTTTAGGCTTTTTATAATGTCTTATCTTGATTTTGTGTTGAAGAAAAGGTACATGAATAAAATTCTACAGTTAAACGGTGAAGATTCATAGACTGGGGATCGGAAAACCCTAAAATTGGATAGTTTTCCGAAACTGACACGGGAGATTTTTCCGGCCTGGCAAAGCAAAACTCTTCTGCGCATGCTTGAGAGAACTACCATATTCATTATTCCAGCAACCTATTCCTTTTAGCGATGCTATTTGTTGGCGATTTTTATTCATTAAAGTTTAAAGTAAACAACCATGTTTGTGCGTGGCTGGCATAAACTTTTAAAACTGGTAAGTTATTATTTTTTAATACTAATTTTAAAATTATTGTAAAATTGTAAACTATGAATACTCAATTGATTAATTTATATTGTTGTTTAAAATCTTTTATAGTTATCACGCGTTCCTGTTAAAAATGCAAGAAGCAAGTTAGTACGTCCGTCGGTCGCGAATGTAATTGTTTTTCCATGAAGCACAATTTTTTCAAATTTTTTTTATTAAGTGAAGTATTCAGAGTAAATGTTTAATAAGCCATAACGGTTCATTATTTGGGTCCTTTCAGTTGCTACTTTTCTTTACCAGAGCCGTACCAACGGGATATAGCTTCTAATCTAAAACCTGATAATCAAATGTCAGACCTGACTTACTGCATTTCGCAGTACAGTACTCCCTTTTAGGCTTTTGTGCTGCCGATTTCAAAGAGTCTTTAAAATATGTAAAATGTCCTGTTTTTTTGTATTTATACTGCATAATGCCCTGCATTTTTGTGTGGTGATTAAAATTTCTCCATTAGAACCATAAGTATAAAATTTTCTTTACCGACAACTCTTAACCAAACCAGAATAAAGCGACTCTCTACATATACTCTCAATCAGTAGTTAGTCATACATGGCAGGCAAGAGCTTCATAATATCGTAACCTAAAAATAAGTATTTGTTTTAAATTTTTATTGTTCTGAACCGTTTAAGTGGTTTGCACCATATTACAAGAGTTGAGTCGATTACAAGACTGAAACAATACTATAAAATAAACATGAATAAGTTTGTTTTATTGTTTTGCTTCTTCAACACTGTACTGCATTGATGTAGAAAATATATGGTCACCCTACTTAAAAGTACATTCTTTTGTATGTTAATTATACATTATAAATGCATCATTTATTGTAGTAAAAAATTTTAGAAAGAAAATACGACGTCCAATACTAAATTATATAGGTTTTGTTAGCATATGTTTAAATTTTCAATGTGTAACTCCTTATGTTTATATTTCTTTCATGATGTAGTGGTAAATAATAATGTAAATTTTTTTCTCCTTCATTTAGGCAAATACTAAATATGGTTTGTGTCTGGATGCTAGTTAAATCAATTATATAGCATTCATTCACAAGTGTATTTTTAGTTCCCTGCATCAGCCGAACACTAGAAGCTGCGACCTTGAAAAAGACCAACATTATTCACCTATGTTTGGATTAAGTCCCGTGGATTAGACACAGGGAAACAGATGTACAATAAAAGGGTTTCACCAAATTTCTTGAATGGTTTTTTTTAAGGGGGGTCAGGTTTTAATACAAAGCCTTTCTTGTAACTCTCCATAAGTTATTTTTTTCTTTTGGTTTAAAAAAGTAAACTCTTTAGTATAAAATTTTAGTAATCTGTATTGTTTAATTTTGCAAGCCATTTAGTTATCTTCCCAAGAACTGCATCATACGGATAAGTACCTATGCTGGAGCCTTATAACCAAATGTTGGCTAATAGTGCATACTTTTGCATGTCAATCAGAAATAAGATGTAATAGCATTCATCAGAGTAAAATTTTAGAAAGAAATTGAATTCACTGCAAACAAACCCAGCTAGTCTTGTAGCTTATCATTTTATAAACCTCTCTTTATTGTGAATAAAAAAAAATTCTGATTATGAATTCAATTTTTTTTTAAGTAACGTAACATATAATGCTCAAAACTTATTGATGTGTAAAATTCTAAAGCAATTTTTATATATTAAATTGAAAAGCCTTTTTTTGTTTCATTGCTGTTGTAGGTTTAGAATATCAATGGAAAGAGAAAATATTTGAAAAGGCAATAATACAGAAAAAATTCAAACTTAAGAATTTGAATGTTCATGTGTGACAGTAAAAATGAAGCAATGCACATATTTACTCATAGAGAATTAAGTACATTATTTAGCAGGTTCACTAAATACTTATCAGATTGACAAATTAGAGAATTAAAAGTCAGAGAGCTCTTATGTTACCATTACAGTGGAATTGGAAATATGGGGATTGAGTTCTCTTGCTCAGAGTTTTATATAACTATTAATACAATATATTGGTCAAGCAGTATCTTGTAGATAATGGGGATCATTCATTAATACATTTATGTTTGAAAGAGCTGTTGGGAAGCAATAAGACCCTAATATACATGGGACATTTATCATATTGGGACAAAGTAATTAAAACAATGAGTGTTTTTAAAACTCTGTATAATGTCAACAAACCCAATAAAAAATCTAACTGCCGAAAAAAGATACGAAGCCAAATACGGCAAACTGTGCTCTTTCACGATTCGCTTCAGTCATGCTCGACTGAGCAGTAGAGCATGCGCAGAAGTGTTTTGCTCTTTGCCAGACCGGAAAATCGTCATATTTCCCAGCATGCATCTTCCTTGAAGGACGCCTACGTCATGTGTTACAGGTCAATACCTTCCTCCATACTCCTTTTGTTTGACCAATTCTTTTTGTGGGAAGCTTTTTTTAGCTTTTGTGAGAAGTTCCACAAAAAGAATTGGCAAAACAAAAGGAGTATGGAGGAAGGTATGGGTAAAGAGTATGGTTGGATTCGAGAACCGCCTAACTGCTGTCCTTGTTAAAGATGGCGGGCACTTCGAACCTCTTTACCATTAATTGCCCAATATGTCCGCTCAATAAACGTTATTAAATTCTTCTCATGTATCTTATTTGTTTTTATTTTTTCATTTGTTTCAAACACTACCCGCTGGGCCACCCTGTATCAATTTTTTTTTATTCGACGGCAAATGAGACCGAATGACCGTGGGTATCTCCAAACCAAAGTGGATACATGTTAATCCAATGAAAATAAAATGATTTTCTCCGGCCATTTCTCCGCCTGTGTTGAATATTTTTACAAACGATTTTTTATCTGATAAATGTCGCTGACTTATACACAGAAAAAATTGTTTTGTTGGGAGAACCAAATTTTTTTTGTTGATGTGTTTTGTTGACTAATTTTGTTGACTTAACAATATTTTACTTGTCACAAAAAGCGAGTATTTTCACCACAACAAAACCCATTTGGTTGAGGTAAGCTCGGCCTGCTATTGGCTGTTTCTAACTGTGACGTCATGGCGCCTGTCATCAACGGCAAATCGAAGAAAATTAAAGGCGCCATAAGGCCATTATCGTCGTAAAAGGATTTGATTGCTATTTTCAAAGGTAACTTCGGGCCGTAGTGAGCCTAGTGGTCAGCGTCTCGGTCACGAGATCGGATGGTCCCGCGATCAAGTCCCGGTACCACTGAAGACCTACCGAGTATATGCGGAGTACGTGCTCGTTAAAGCTGTTGGGTTGGAAAGTCCTGTGGTCGGTCATTGCTCTTTTTCGGTTTGGCGCATTTTTGGTGAATCAACAAAATAATTTCAACAAAATAATTTGGTACGGAAAACAAAATTTTTGTTGGCGCTATATTGACCAAAAAATTTTGTTGAAACAACAAAATTTTTGTTCTTTTAACAAAATATTTTTTTCTGTGTACGGCTCTATAATCCCACGTTTTGAAATTGGTTCCAACATTTTGTAATACAAAACTGTTTTTCGGAACCAATCACTACTTTCAGCGGTCTCAGACAGGACTTCAAAAAATCATCAACGATTGAAGAATAAATACAAGAGGAACCATCTGTACAAGCCTTTCTGTACAAGCCTTTCCTACAAGCAATCTGTACAAGCCTTTGCATACGCTGATGATATCGACATAACTGCTCGAACTCCACAAGCTCTTCAAGAGGCTTTTACTTCCCTAGAAAATTATTCCTTGTAAACTAAAAAAAAATATTCAAACAAATTGTAAAATGTGGGATCATAGAGCCATGTAACTCAGCTACAGTTATCATCGAATCAAAAAGTTTGTAAAAATATTCAATACAGCAAGATAAATGTTGCTTAGAATTTTTTCTACTGGATTAACGCATCGTACTTTGGTATAGAGACCCGTTGTCATTCCACCTCATTCCCCCTTAAGCATTATTTACTTCCCAGGTACACTCTTAAAACAAACGAGCGGTTTTAACTCAGTTTGAGTTAATTTCCACTCCTTTCCGTGCCGAAAATGCACTTCCCCTATAGGAGGGGATTTCACTCTTTTTGCGGAGTGGGTAAAAAAAATAAAAGAAAACAATCTACGTCCTACACTCTTAAAACGAGCGGTTTTAACTTAGTCTGAGCTAATTTACACTCCTTTAACGGTGCCGAAAATGCACTTCCCCTATAGGAGTGGATTTCACTCTTTTGTTTTAAGAGTGTAGTACATAATAGATTGAAAACCTGGCAGGCTGCATTAACTAGTTGCATTTCCATTTTGTAAAAAAAATGTTCTTACCAAAACATTGCAATTAGATTAAAAAACTACGTTGTGTACTTCGACAGTAATGATAATGTTTTTGCAAATGTTGTATTTTGATATTTATTATTTTGATATTTATTGTTGTATATTTATTTGTTATTTTGATATTGGTTGAGCCCTTACTCCTCAGCTAATTTTTGCTCACAGGATTTGGGAACTAATCTTAGTTTGCTGGAAGCTTCATGTCGTTAGAGTACAGGACCTTCTCTAAATACTAATATATAAAAAAAATTTCATTGTCGGTCAAAATATATATACATAAAACAGTTATATAACAAGTAGGGTGGTCGAGTAGTTAGTTTAAATTTTTTAATAATTATTGATTTTTTACAGTTGAAAATACGGTACAAATATTTTTTAATTTTTTTTATAGTTTTGTTGAAATATCGGTAAAACTATGTTGCTATTCAATTGCAAAATGGAAAAAAAATATAACCGTTTCGAAATCCTTTAAAAACGTTGAAAAATGGGTTGCAATTTAGTAATCATAACAAGGCACATTTAGGACTGTATTACATTTACGTAGCAAAACAGCATTTCGATTCTGCGACTTTTTAAGATGAAAGCGTGCCATTTGGATTCTCTACACTCGACACTCTCTTACACTAAAGTAAGTAAGCTTACCATGTGGAACTCCACTGCGAACCATTTCACCGATAGAGATAGGTTTCTTGCCATGGACCCTTCTGCAATACAGGAAAATTGCCAACAAGCAAATCGCAATAACGGCAGGTACCATTAGAAAAACCCAAATACTTATTCCTGCGTCATTTTTTTCGATATCAATGTATCCCAAATTATAAGTTTCAGTGCCGACGTAGACCTGAAATATTAAGCTATACTTTAATGCTTAAAAATGATTTTAATAGGTAAATAATAAATAAATAGGTCATGCAAAAACAATAAATTTTCGTTTTTTTGTAAGTTTTAATCTATCCTGCTTTTAAAAAACTACTTTCGAAGAGAAATAAAAGCATTCTGAAACATCGACGGTTAGCATAAAATGAGAAGATTGCAGACTTTTAGCCCTTCTTAAATAAATCTATATATTGAGCAAACAAAATGAAACAACCCGTCAAATTTTGGCGTGGATTGGCAGAAAAAGGAAAATTTTGAATCAATTTTTTTCAGAAACCCTATAAGTCCACGAAATAAAGTTTTAGAGAAACTCAAAAACACTGTTTTAACAGCAATAGGTTTCTACCCGAAATGCTATATATTCGATTGCTTCCCATTGCTGTGCAAATAATTGGATTAACAGGATTTCTTCACAGAATGTGTGTTTACACAGAGAGAATTGATTAACATCAAAAACTCAATTTTGATAAAATCGTGACTTATGGGGTTTTTGAAAAAATTAATTCATGTGGCACACTGGTTTACGGATGCTTGGGTCTGAAAGTTGCACATCCTGTACAACCACAACGAATGTTTTTGGTGCGTTGAATAAATATAATTGACAGGTCGAGTAAGAGACAATAAGCCGATCGCGAAATCAGTCCTCGTTCCATGAATATAGTAATACAATGGAGTTGCGTGGCCTTATGGCCTCATGCCGTCGGAAAGTCACCAAATTGATACAATGGGTCAAAACAAACCCCAATGAGTTGTTTGATGCGCACCATGTAATTTTATTTTTTAAGGCGAGAGGGAGAATGAGTCCGAATGAGAGCGAGTCCCAAACCAAAGTGCCTCTGTGTTCATCCAATTGACAATTTTTAAAAATATTCGAACCATTTTTTTAAAAAAAGTGGGATTATAGAGAACTGTAAGTCAGCTATACATTAATCATATTCAATACAGCCGGAGAAATGTGGCTCAGAAAATTATTTTTCCATTGGATTAACACAGAGGCACTTTGGATCGGAGACTTGCGGTCACTCGGGCTCATTCGCTCTTAAGAAAAGACGAAGAACTCGGTTAGATGGCGAAATTGGATGTATCCTCATTAATTCGAAATACATCATTATATCCTTATTAATAGGAGATTTTGCATTAAATTCGAAAAATTGTCGAAACAAAATACATGTTTGGGGGGCCTATGTTTTTTTTCCGTCAAGTTGTCGGCTCTGGTCAAGTATTCCATTTTACAGGTTGGCGCAAATAAAATCGGCCCCGGCATGGAGCTCCGAATGCAAGAAAATTCTTGGCGAGAAAAACTATTGAAGCCACCTGAAACCCACCAAGTCGAATTCATAAATTATTCAAGTGCTTAATGGTATTACTTGGCAAACCCAGGGGCTGGGGAGCCCAGTCAGTTAGGCATACGCGACAACGATAATCTAACCCAGCCAAATTGTTAACCAAGGAGAAGAGCCTAAAACTCACGTTCACCATCCTAACCTGCCTTTGTCTATTGTTAATTGATCTTCAAGAAATGGTATTTTCAGAAGTTGAGGGCTGGAGTACGACACCCGAATTAATGATATGCTCTATAATTTTACTGTTAGATAAAATGGGTAACTAATTAATTTTGCACACTGTAGCTTGTTCATCTACAAAACGCACTGTAGCTTGTTATCTGCAAAAAGTCCGACCAACTGTCTTTTAGAGTTGGGTTGCATGGGACAGTCGCTGGTATTGCTTAAGCGAACAATTGCTTAAATTGACAAAAAGATTTTAACAATGGTTTTTAATGAGGCATCAAGATCCTCCTCCATCTTATTCCTACGTTTAAGCCTTTATACTGTCTGCAAAATTCTTTCTTTCGCTGCAACTGTAGCAAAAATATGACGTGGTTTACCTATAAATACAAAGCAGTTTTATAACATGATACTCATTTCAAGTCAAACCGGAATGTACGCTTACCTCTACCGACAGATTTGAATTTAAAGATGACATAAACAGACTTTGGGGAAGTTCGCAGAGTAGGTTATGGGATGAAACACTTGCAATTTTGCATGCATCTTTACTTCCAATTCTCACTTGTAAGTTGTCAGCTAAGTGCATCAGGTCCAAGTACTTACCCTAAATTAAAATTAAAAATACTTACAAAAGGTTCGAAGGAGTGTAGTAACTCTCGAGCAGGGTAATTGAGGTGTTTCACAGCCCATGAAAATTTTAGAGAAAATTTAATATATGTCCATTGCTTTCAAAGTGGGACAAAATCCTGTAAGTTGTCTAAAAGGACAGCTTGACAATATAAAAACATTTGCTTATATCAACCTTAAAAATATTTGCTTATATCAACCTTACAGATTTTATTTCGCTAAAATGTATGACTAACACACACACACACACACACATATATATATATATATATATATATATATATATATATATAATATATATATATATATATATATATATATATAATATATAATATATATATATATACTATACATTACATACATATACATACATACATACATACATACATACATACTCATAAACATACATACATACATACATACTACATACATACATACATACATACATACATACATACATACATACATACATAACATACATACATACATACATACATACATACATACATACATACATACATACATACATACATACATATACATACATACATACATACATACATACATACATACATACATACATACATACATACATACATACATACATACATACATACTACATACATACATATATATATAACGTTGCTACATTTCACCAACAACCTTACATTAACACAAACATTATTTTCTTTCAAGCAACGATACGCATTGAATTTGCAGAATATCTCAAAACGAAGTTACAAGGGTATCATATTATGCATCGAAAATATTTGGACTCTCTTTCGTTATCCAGCAGATTCTAATAGGTTAGATGCGTTAGCCACACTTATAGTCCAGGCAACGAAGGCTGAAAAAAGGGTGTAGAGGGAAAGTTTTGGAACACAATTTTTGACTTAGTAACTTTGTTTGGACTAGTTAGGAGGTGAACATATCAAAAGTCCCCGCCTCTAGCCCCTGAGCCGAAGGAAGGAGGGGGGGGGGGGTTAAATGTCCCATTTTTTGTTGTTTTGCTTATATCTCGAAAACTATGCGTCCTACTGATATAATTTTAATACACAAAATGAAAGCTGATTAAATTTGCTACAAGTTTCACCCCTCAAGTGTTTTAATATCTTGTATAGTTTTCGAGATATCCGCTCTTGAAAGTCTGTAATTTTGGAGAAAACATTTTTTCCCCCCACATTTTTCCTCTTTTTTGACCGGATAACTCTTCAATAATGCACCGAAACACTAAATATTGACCCTAGAGTGGTAGAGAATTTAATTCTTTTCAATAATATATTTTACTTTACTATCTTATCTATTTTCCTTCCAATTTTAAAGCAGTTTCAGTATTGAGCGAAGAAGGACTGTCAGTCCCATAGAGCTAATACATTAGTTTTGAAATCACAACTTTTGCAAAAAAATTACTTTGTCATGTCATCAAATTTTTACCAGGTTTGGGAATCATCATAATATCAATTTAAAACAAAATTGAAAAGAAAATAACATCCGGTTATTTAATTATTAATTGTTAAAGTTTTAAAATAGTGTCGCCATCTGCTGTATATTTTTGGCATTATAAAATTTCAAATATATATAATTAAATAACTAGATAACATTTTCGTTTCAAATTTGTTTCATTTCGATGTTATGTTGATTCCCGTACCTGGGGAAAAAGGGCTAACATGGCAAAGCAATGCATCTGTGGAAGTTGTGATTCCAAAACTAATGCATTAGCTCTATAGAACTGACAATCCCTCTTATGTATACACTTATTCTATACTGAATGTCTAAATAAAACCCAGATACTCATTTTGTAGGCACGCTGTTACTTTAATATTTTATCTATTTTCATATTCTATGTTATCTATTTCATTTCATTGTCGGACCCCAGTAGGAAAACAGTCAAATGATCCTCCTGTTCTTCTTTATCTTCGAAGTCAACTTGAGAGACCCCATTGAGGCAAGTCCCCTGGCAATTTTGGCATGCTGAAGAACATTTGAGACTTGCTTTTTTGCAGCTACACTTTAAGCTGGCACAGTCTCATCAACATACTTAAGGTAAAGCTTGAGAACGATTGGATCAACTTGGATACAGCTGTGGAAATGCCGAAAACAACAGTTGTCAGCATTGTACGTGAAGTCGTGAAGATGTCGACCTTATAGTCCTCTTGAATCTTGATGGCTAAAGCTGATGCGCGTAAGGACATTACTTTCATAAAGCCTGCATACACGTGGGAAGACACAGGATTCTTTCTTCTCGTCCTAAGTGCTTCAGCAACTGGGTTTAAAGGACGTGCTATTTTTGCACGCATTTACTGGATGCGACACTACATCTTCCGCATTTCGGAAAAGCAAGGTCGCATTTGCGAAGCTGTATCTGAAGTCGCCATAGGTCCACAAAGCAGCAGCGGTCTTTTCGGACCTTTCCTCAACCACTGATCAGGTTCAAAAGGCAGGCGAAACCTGCATCTTGAGGTGGTATGGGGCTCTAACGAAAGAGGCCTCCCTCAATGCCTACAGATATAAGTGATTCTTAAGATTAGTGGCCACCATCAAGACTGATATCTCTTGTCTACCTCCCACCGAGGGAACAGTAAAACAGCTTTCCCTCCGAACATTCCACCAAGTTCAGCTGTGGCTGGGAAATGACCTGCCTCCTGAGATGTATGAGTGGAAGATTGAGAACAACTGCCTGGTCCCAGTGCACAGTGAGTTAGCAGCAGCGCCTGACGATATTTTGAAAATAATTTTCTGCAGATGCATGAAACACTGTTCCAGCTCAAAGTGTAGCTGTAAAAAAAGTAAGTCTCAAATGTTCCTCAGCATTCCAAAATTGCCAGGGGACTTGCCTCAATGGGGTCTCTCAAGTTGACTAGGAAGACAAAGAAGAACAGGAGGATCATCTGACTGTTTTCTTACTGGGGTCCGACGAATGAAATGAAATAGATAACATAGAATATAAAAATAGATAAAATATTAAAGTAACAGCGTGCCTACAAAATGAGTATCTGGGTTTTATTTAAACATTCAGTATAGAATAAGTGTACATAAGAGGGATTGTCAGTTCCATAGAGCTAATGCATTAGTTTTGGACATCACAACTTCCGCAGATGTATTGCATTGCCATGTTAGCCCTTTTTCCCCAGGTACGGGAAACAACATAACATCGAAATGAAACAAATTTGAAACGAAAATGCTATCTAGTTATTTAATTATATATTTTTGAAATTTTATAATGCCAAAAATATACAGCAGATGGCGACACTATTTTAAAACTTTAACAATTAATAATTAAATAACCAGATGTTATTTTCTTTTCAATTTTTTGTTTTAAATTGATATTATGATGATTCCCAAACCTGGTAAAAATTTGATAACATGAAAAAGTAATTTTTTTGCAAAAGTTGTGATTTCAAAACTAATGTATTAGCTCTATGGGAGTGACAGTACCTCTTCGCTCAATACTGAAACTGCTTTAAAATTTAAAGGAAAATAGATAAAATAGTAAAGTAAAATATATTATTGAAAAGAATTAAATTCTCTACCACTCTAAGGTCAATATTTAGTGTTTCGGTGCATTATTGAAGAGTTATCCGGTCAAAAAAGAGGAAAAATGTGGGGGAAAAAATGTTTTCTCCAAAATTACAGACTTTCAAGAGCGGATATGTCGAAAACTATACAATATATTAAAACACTTGAGGGGTGAAACGTGTAGAAAATTTAATCAGCTTTCATTTTGTGTATTGCAATTATATCAGTAGGACGCTTAGTTTTCGAGATATAAGCAAAAAAACGAAAAATGGGACACTCCCCCCCCCCCCCCCTTCGGCTCAGGGGCTAGGGGCGGGGACTTTTGATATGTTCACCTCCTAACTAGTCCAAACAAAGTTACAAAGTCAAA